>JAMLFY010000017.1:155150-190234 GCA_030441495.1 Dalbergia oliveri
CCAACCCTCCAATGGGTCAACTCGATGTTTGAAGGGGATTATGCTGTTATGAATGATATCCGAGGGAACCTCGTTTCTAAACTTCCGCTCAAAATGACCAAATACCCCTGCCGTTCTACACGGTAAAAGATGGCTTCTCAGCCCTTGAACTTTTCCAGGAAGTTTAGAATGATGTTTATGAGCAATGTTTGATGTGTAAAGCTTCTGGCTCCTGAGGTCCCTGGGAGTTTAGTGCAAAATTACCATTTTGCCCCTAGAACAGTGTACAGTGCGCCTAATGAAGCAATTAGCCGAACCTAAGCATATTAGGCTCTAATCGAAGATTAATTTATTTCGATAATTAATCTAGAGTCAAAATGATTTATTAAGGTTAATTAGAACCTAAGATTGCTTAGATAAACTCTAACGGATTCTTTAAATTCAAGATTTCTAGTCATGGAATCTTGAATAGTGTTTTCTCTCTCTTTCCTTAAATTAAGGAATTGAGCCATACCTCATTTGACCAAAAGAATTATTTTAAATTTACTAATCTAATAAGATCACCCTCCTAATCAAGTCTTGAACCACCTCAATTAACCATTTTCTCACCTAAACGCTTGCTTACAAACTCCTAATCAAAAAGCCTAATCATAGAAACACTTAAACACATCCTTAAACCACAATTACATGAACAAAAATCCCTTCCCCTTGGCTGATAGGAGGCCGAAATCTGTCCCCAAAATGGTGCCACATGTTGAGTTGTGATGCACTCCAAGCCCATGCTTTACCATCCTGCCCATGCTTCCAACCATGCTTGCCATGCCTAAACCCATGCTTTTGTAAGAGATATTTCCTCCCTCCTCCTCTCCAAAATGGCGCCGTTTCCCCTCCCCCCTTGGAAGCCTCAATGTTGAAAATTTCTATAAATACCAAGCCTTTGATGAACCTTGTCACACTTTGGTTCACTTGGTAAGTTCACACTTCTTGCAAATTCTCTCATTCCTTCAAATTCCCTCAACTTGGCTGATTTCTTCCTCAGACTCCAAAAGGATTTTCTTTCTCCTTCCATCTAGAAAACAAGCTTTCTTACATCTCTTCAAGATCTTTTAAGGTAGGGGTTAAGTTTTGATGATTTTTGTTTGTGTTCTTCAAGAAAGTTCTAGTTTTTCTCTTGTTTCAAACTCCTTTTTCCTTCCTCTCTTTCTTTTCGGCCAAGAGGCCTTCTTACAAAAAGAATGTGAGCTTGATGATGAGGTTTCAAGATAATGATTGTTGTTGTCATGTGAGAAACCTCTAAAGCTTGAAACAACTTGGTTTTGGACCATACATGCTTGGATTTCCTTTCTTTTCTTGATTTAAGTTTCCCTTTTCCCTCTCTCTTTCCTTTAAGGATTTTCAGTTTTTTCTTCTATGGATTTGAACAAAGTTTGTAAAATATGTCTAGTAGATCACGAAAGTTTTGTTAAGAAGTTAATCTCATGATTTCAAAGAGCTCTAGGCTTACCCTTGCCAACCTTAAAGTTGGTCTTCTTAGAATTCTTACTCTAGATTGAAGCCTATGAGCAATAAAATAAAGAATATGACTTAGTTCTTGTAGTTTTGTTTAGACAAAGTGATGAACTTTGGGTCCATTTCCTTAAGCTTGATGGTGAGTTCAAACCTTAAGATTTCTCTTGAAGTCTAGGTGCTAAGAACTCTAAAGCTTGCCTTATGATGCATAATGGGTTGAGGTTTATGTTCCTCTAAAAGTCTTGCAAGAGTCTAGCTAAGACAAAAACAAGATGCATTCATGTTTAAATTTATGTCTTGCATCTCATGTTTATTTTGATGTTATCACTAATTTCACAAGAGTAAATGAATGAACTTGCATTACCATATTTAAATTCCCAAGCTTGCATTTCATGTTTATATTTCAAGTCATCACTTAATCCTTAAAGATAATAATGAAGTTGCATCTCATATTTATTTTATGCTCTCACTTTACTTTCTAATGAAGAGTAATAAAGTGCATGGCATGTTTAAGATTTTGTCATCACCTAAACACTCTAGAGCTCAAAGACTTGCCCTAAGTATCCTAAGGAAACTCCATTTCAAAAGAAATGGATGAGTTTTGGTATGAACCAACAATGGTTTGATTTTGTAAATACATGAATGATTTTCAAGGAAATGTTGGAAAACTGTTTTATGAGGTTCTCAAGAGGTTTAAAATAGTTTGGAATGTGTCAAAATCATGTTTTCTCAATTTTCCAAGTTTTCTGGTATCGATTACCACCAATGTAATCGATTACCAGAGGGTTTTGAAGGACTTTTGGTTCTGGTATCGATTACCAGAAGGTAGTGTAATCTATTACTACCTTTTCATGCCCAGAACCTCTCTGGAAACCTGGAATCGATTACTTTATATGTAATCGATTACCAAATGTTCTTTATCTTCCAGAAGTAATATTACTACGTAAATCGATTACCATTATGTGTATCGATTACCCCCTTGTTTTTGAAAACCCAGAATGAATTGAGCTCTGGTAATCGATTACTAGGAACATGTAATCGATTACTGAGAACACCTTTTGTTTTAGAAACATTCCAAGAGAAAACTAGCAACTTATATGCATTTCAACCCAAGAGATTATGTGATCTTATGGGTTCATGATTTCTGTTTATGTTTGGCTATGTATAATGCTGTTCTAAGGTGTTAAATGTGTAAAATTATGTTGAGTGAAGCAAGGATCGATTTAGAGAAGCTAGTAAAGAATAAGTAACTAAAAAGGGACTTGAGATGAGAATTCTAGAACACCTTAATACAAAGAAGTGCAAATTCGTTTTAGAATGGTTAATTCAGGGATAAATGATTCATAATTAGTAAGACATGTACAAGAATCCCTTCATAAATGATTAGGTGCTAATTTCTAAGTATAAGATGATGATAAGAGATCTAAGTGGTTTATAACTTAGAGAACATGCCTAGGAATCCTCATAATTGATCTAAGAATTAATTATGGAGCCTTAGGCGAAGATGGATCTTAAAAGGGTCGCGAATGGAGATTTAGAGCCCTAAGCAAATCATATATAGTTTCTGCCCTTTTATGTTGAGTGCTGAGTGGAATCTTGGTGAGTTCAAATCTTAGAGGAAAAGTTTAAGTGCCAACCCCTTGAGGGTAATAATAATGCAAATACAAGTTTAAAGCCCAAGGGCAAAGCATAAGATACTTGAGATAGGTGGACGAGAGAGTATGATTATGATGATGAACCTCGTGCACATTATGATGATGTGATTATGTTAGTTCCTTGAGCATGAAACTTTATATGCATAATTTGATGAATTGTTGTGTTTGAAATGCATAATGTTTCAAAGATATGAATGAAATTGAGAAATATGCTCATGTGAACTAGAAAGTTATGGCAATGAGAAAGTTCCATGAAAATGATGCATGTGACTGAAATTATGTGGCATGACTCAATTTGAGGAAATTCCGAGATAGCTGTCATGCCCGAATTTCCGTCAAATTTGAGGGACAAAAAGAAAGTTTTTGAGAAATATGAAGTTTAAAGTTATATGCCGAGACGCATTTCTCCTTCTGCCAGGTAAGTAGTAGTTGCGGGGGTATGGACGTCGACCAATTGAGCGACAAAGTCGCTGGCTTAACTAGTCGATGCGTTTCGAAGAAGGAGAAAGTCCCATGATGGGTGATCCTCAGGCCTACCCGTACTTTGGAGTCGGGATTATGATATTTATGATTCGCTTATCAAGAGGATAAGAAGAACTAGTGACGACTAGTTAAGGTATGAGCTCATAGCCTAGCTTAAGGGGCGGTTACTATATTATTGGTGACACAAGTATGAGAAAAGGAAAGATGTTCAAAGAAAAGTTTCATGCCACACAATGTTGTTTGAATTATTGTTTGATTTACCTAAAGTGCTACCATGCATCCATGAAACATTATGTTGCATACATGCATTAAGAATCATTATAAAAGACATGGACCTTGGACAATGACCTTTGTGAAAACCTCATAATGAACCTATGCATGCTCAACATTTCATAATAAACCCAAGGTTCCTGGGAATTGAAACGATGGCACTAGGATAGAGGACTTCCTATGAGATTCTTTAGTAAGAATTCTCACCTCTCTCTTCTTTCCGTTACGTCTTCAGATATCGATGGCCGTTCGTGATTTTCATTGACCCGCCCACATGGGTGCACTATGACCCCGAGCATCAGCCCTACCACTTCAAGGGTCATTGCGAGGTGCGCGTTTTGCACATGTGGGACGCCCTTTTGCTTTCCCCGCTCCAGCTCACTTCGATCCGACTTCACCCTTTGCGACGACTGTCCTAGAGGACACGACCCCGAGATGAGAGAACTTGCTCTCGAGCGACCTTTGTCGAAGGTACCCGCGACATCCCGAGATATTTCCCCGCACTCGATTAGAGGCTGATCTTCTGGAGGATCCTCCCTTCGTTCCCTATGGGTCACGGAGGAGGTAGTCGAGGAGACGTCATTAGCGGAGGCATGCGAGGCGTGTTCACAGCCCAGACACAGGCCGAGACACGATGCGCCAGGCTACGCTGCCCCTCGATTCCCATGCTGATCTCCGCTTCGTTTGGGCTACATCCGAGGAGCTTCGATTTCCGCCCGGCTACATCTCCCCAACCGAGGACCGGCGTCACCAGGAGGCTTGAGTTGGAGGGTAGTGATAGTTGGGTGTTTATCTTTTGGGATTATTACCATGTATTTGTCTTTATGTTTCCCATTGTACTTGAAGCTCTGCCCATGCAGGGTAAGACTTTATGTTTCTGTTATATCCCTTTGTGATGTACTAAACTATATTATCTAAAGTAATGAGGAATGATGTTTATGATGGATGTGTTCTTTAATGTTTATATTCTGTATGTTTTATTTATTCTTCCGCTTCACGTTGTTTATGTACGCGCAAAGGCTCGCACTTTGTTTATATAAATCATTTCAAAAAAAATTTACCCGTATTTTCCGCTAAGTATTTTATAAATGAATTTAAAGAAGTAATAACTAATAATTAGTCTTGATACGTCCTAGGCGTATTGAGGTTAAATATTAGGGTGTTACATTATGGTATTAGAGATTTCAGATTCTCACGAGCCTGTAGATTGGACTGACCATGCTTTAGAAGCATGTTACGTTAGTATGTCATGTGTAGTGCTTAGCTATTAGAGATAAGCTATAGGGTAGGCATTCATGACCTTGTCTGCTTGTCTATGCCATGGTAACTAGCTCATTCAGTTCGGAATGTTGAGCCTGATCACCTCTGTATTTGTTGACTTGTGTGCTTAGGGACCATGGCACCCGCAGACAGAGAGGAAGCAAAGGCGCCGTGAGATAAGGGATGAGACTGAGCTTGCCAGCCCTCGAAATGGCTAGGCGATGGAACGCATGTTCGACCGCATGAATCAACCAAGGGACGCTGCTCAAGGTCCCCCTGCGCTGAAGCTGTGAACAAGCCCGTTTTGGGGAGTTCCGCAAGGCTAACCCCCCAACCTTTCGTGGAGCTTTGAACCCGACAAGGCTGATGAGTGGATCAAGAACATGGAAAGACTCTACTCGTGGTTACCTGTTCGGAGGAGCAAAAAGTCACCTTTGCTGCCTACATGATGAAGCCGACGCGAGTTTGGTGGGACCGCACCCGAAGGCTGCTAGAAGGATACTGGCGCAGCCATCAATTGGGAGCTGGTTAAGACGTACTTCTATGAGAAGTATTTCCCGGATCCGTGAAGAACGCCAAGGACATTGAGTTCATGCAGTTGGTCCAAGGTGGAATGTCTGTTGCCAGGACACGGCAAATTTGAAGAGTTGATCAAGTTCTCACGAGTTTTCCAAGGAACCCGATGAGGTATGGAAGTGTGTTAAGTCCAGGGTCAAGGGTCCGAACTTAACTTTGCTGTGGCACACATGGAGATTAGGGACTTCCCGACCCTAGTCAACAAGTGCCCGAATCATTGAAGAAGGGCACAAGAAGATGAGTGCCGCAAGGTGGATCGTCCCGTGGTTTGGGACCTCAAGCCCCGAAGTTCAAGCCATCAAATCAGACTCAAATGAGGAACCACTACCATCCCTACCAATCCAATCAGTTCAAGCAACAACAACAACATCATCAACCACAACAACAAAGAGGACCAAACAATCAACCATCTCGGCAACACCCAGGCCCCGTTTAACCCCAACCCGGAAACCGCAACCATCAACAAGGAGGAACGGGCGGTCCTCGCAACAACAACAACAACAATCAACAAGGAGGGCCCAATGGAACAAGAACAAGGCACCCTAAGGAGCCCCGCTTTCCTTGACCGCACAAGCTGGGCAGTGCCGCCGTGGAAAGAATCATGGCAATCGTCCTGCCAGCCCGTGCAAGGAGTGTGTTTCATGTGGAAGCTCCCACTATGCGAGGACTGCAAGTAATGGAGGGTCGTCAAGTCAGAATCCCACCGCAACACCAAGGACGAGTCTTTACCCTCACGCAGAGGACGCACATGGATCCAACGACTATTCGAAGGTAAGTGCGAACTAAATGGTAGGACCTTAACTGTGCTATATGACTCTGGTGCTACTCATTCTTTATCTCACATGCTAGTGTCGAGTCTTAAATTTGCAAGTTTCTAAGCTTCCTTTTGATCTCGTTGTCTCACTTTACCAACCGTCCTGGACATACATGTAACTGTTGTCTAATTGCCATCACCGTTGAAAATAGATCTTTTGTCATAGATTTAATTTGTTTACCCTTGAAGACATAGGCGTAATCCTTGGCATGGATTGGCTTTACGTGAACCATGTGTTGTTGTGTTGTCATAATCTGTTATTTTTCGTCATCCCCTAGCAAGACTAGTCAAACCTTGAAACTTTATGTGAATGTCGTAGATGTCTTCTGGAGTGGGGAGAAAACTAAGGGATATGTCCTTCTAGCCGCTAGCGAGGTAGACTTTGAGCAGAACATAGATGACATTCCTGTGGTAAGGAAGTACCCCGAGGTATTTCTGATACATCCCTCAGTTCCTCCCGAGAGAGTGGAGTTCTCCATCGAGTTGGTACGGAATTGGACCTATCTCCATAGCCCCGTATAGGATGTCACCCTTGGAGTTGAAGGAATTGAAAACCCAGTTGGAAGAGTTGTTAGAAAAGAGTTTTATCAGACCTAGTGCATCACCGTGGGGAGCCCGTTTTGTTTGTTAAGAAAAAGGATGGGAGCATGAGATTATGTATAGATTATAGGCAATTGAATCGTGTGACGTGAAGATAAATACCCTTTGCCTAGGATTGATGATCTTATGGACCAGTGAAGGAGCGTGGTATTCTCCAAGATTGATTTGAGGTCGGATACCACCAAATTCGAGTAAGAGATGAGGATATACCTAAAACCGCCTTTAGGACACGGTACGGACACTTTGAGTTCGCCGTTATGTCCTTTGGACTGAATGCACCCGCCGGGTTTATGGACTATATGAATAGGATCTTTAGACCCTATTTAGATAAGTTCGTGGTTGTTTTCATAGATGACATACTCATCTATTCAAAGACTCACGAGGAGCATGAAGGTCACCTGAAGTTGGTTTTAGAGGTGTTGAAAGAGAAGAAGTTGTATGCTAAGCTCTCTAAGTGTGAATTCTGTTGGAGGAAGTGAAGTTTTTGGACATGTAGTATCAAAAGGGGGTATAGCTGTCTGACCCTAGTAGATAGAAGCTGGATGAATTGGGATAGACCGACCACCGTATCGAAATATCTGAGCTTTTTGGGTTTAGCAGGCTATTACCGTAGGTTTATCAAAGGTTTTTCCCAGATTGCTCTTTCCCTAACCAAGCTAACTAGGAAGAACACCCCGTTTTCATGGAATCCGATTGTGAAAGAGCTTCCTAGAGTTAAAGGAAAGGTTGACCTTTACCAGTTTTGGTTTTGCCCGACCCCAATGTACCCTTCGAGGTATATTGTGATGCTTCGGGAAAAGGTTTAGGATGTGTATTGATGCAAAATAGGCAAGTGGTAGCCTATGCGTCTAGACAACTCAAGCCTCATGAGGTTAATTACCCTACCCATGACCTAGAGTTAGCCGCCATAGTGTTTGCCTTGAAAATATGGAGGCATCACTTGTACGGAGTGAGGTTTGAAGTTTTCTCGATCATAAGAGTCTTAAGCATCTCTTTGATTAAAAGAGCTAAACATGAGGCAAAGAAGGTGGATGGAGTTTCTAAAGGACTATGATTTCGGCCTAAGTTACCACCCTGGCAAAGCCAATGTGGTTGCCGATGCCTTGAGTCGAAAATCATTACGCTTATCCCACATGATGGTCAAGGAAGTTGAGCTCATAGAGAAGTTTAGGGACATGAATTTGGGGATGTCAATAACAGAAAGAGTGTAAAGATGTGTCATCTTACAGGAACAAGTGGGTTTAAACAAAGGGTGATGATGGCACAAGTAGAAAATGAGGAGTTTAGGGAGACTGAAGGCGGTGTAGGCTGGAAAGCTTAAGGGTTTTGAGCAAGGGCAGATGGATTGTGGAGGTTTGAAGGGCGGATGTGTGTACCGCAAGATGGTGACCTCGAGAGTATCTTGGAGGAGGCCCATAAAAGCCACTTCACCATCCATCCTGTGCCACCAAGATGTATCAGGATTTAAAGAAGATGTTTTGGTGGCCCAGATTAAAAAGGACGTAGTAGCCTGGGTTAGTAAGTGCTTGGTCTGTCAAAAGGTGAAGATTGAGCACCAGAAGCCTTTAGGAATGTTGCAACCTTTGCCTATCCCGAATGGAAGTGGATAGTATATCTATGGATTTTGTGACCAGCCTATCCCGAACCCAGCCCATGACGCTATATGGGTAATAGTGGACAGGTTGACCAGTCGGCCCATTTCCTACCCATCAAGTTAACCTTTTCCCTAGATAAGTTGGCCCAGTTGTACATCCAGAGATAGTAAGGTTACACAGTCCCATCGACGATAATTTTTGACAGAGATCCGCGTTTACGTCGCGTTTTGGGAAGCCTTTCAAAAGGCGTTTGGTTCTAAGTTGTGTTAAGACGCTACCACCCCCAAACAGATGGACAATCGGAAAGAACTATCCAAACATTGGAGGATATGCTAAGGGCATGTGTTTTGGATAGAAAGGGAGTTGGGATAAGTACCTGCGCCATCGAGTTCGCGTATAACAACATTATCATGCGAGTATCACATGGCACTTGTAGAGGCCTTGTATGGAAGGAAGTGTCAGTCGCCTTTGTGCTGGCATGATCTCTGAGAACAAAGCATTTTGGGACCTATGTAGTAGGGAAACCACAGAGCAAATAAAAATGATCAAGGATAGAATCTTGACCTCTAAGCCGACAAAAGAGCTATGCGGACAGCGGCGAAGCCGTTAGAATTCCAAGAAGGTGAGCATGTTTCTTGAGAATAACTCCCACTACAGGAATAGGTAGAGCCATGAAAATCAAGAAATTGAGTCCCATTTTCTCGGACCTTTTGAAATCCTTCAGAAGTTTGAGCAGCGCCAGAAATAGCCCTACCTCCAAATCTGTCAAATCTTCATGACGTCTTTCACGTCTCCAGCTGAAATATCAATCGACCCTAGCCATGTGTTAGAGCCAGAGCATGTACATTGAGGGAGGACCTAACCTTCAACCTCACCAACGAGGATCGTGGACCGTGGTGTGAAGCAGTTGAGGAGTAAGTCCGTTCCTTTGGTGAAGTCGCGTGGGACGAGACAAGACGGAGGAGTACACATGGGAGTTGGAATGAGATGCGGATGAAGTATCCGAGCTTTTCTCAGGTAACGAATTTCGAGGACGAAATTCTTTTTAAGGAGGGGAGTAATGTAACGCCTCATTTCCGCCGTTTAGAGTACAAATGACCAATGCCCCTGAGGTCATTTCTACCGAAATTTCAGGACATGCCCCGCAACCCTCGAATGGGTCAACTCGATGTTTGAAGGGGATTATGCTGTTATGAATGATATCCAGGGGAAACCTCGTTTTCTCAAACTTCCGCTCAAAATGACCAAAATACCCCTGCCTGCTCACACTGTAAAAGATGCCGTTTGAGCCCTGAAACTTTTCCAGGAAGTTTAGAATGATGTTTATGAGCAATGTTTGATGTAGTTTGCTTGAAGGTCCCCTGGAGTTTTAGTGCAAAATTACCATTTTGCCCCTAGAACAGTGTACAGTGCGCCTAATGAAGCAATCAGCAACCTAAGCAATATTAGGCTCTAATCGAAGATTAATTTATTTGATAATTAATCTAGAGTCAAAATGATTTATTAAGGTTAATTAGAACCTAAGATTGCTTAGATAAACTCTAACGTATTCTTTAAATTCAAGATTTCTAGTCATGGAATCTTGAATAGTGTTTTCTCTCTCTCTTCCTTAAATTAAGGAATTGAGCCATACCTCATTTGACCAAAAGAATTATTTTAAATTACTAATCTAATAAGATCACCCTCCTAATCAAGTCTTGAACCACCTCAATTAACCATTTTCTCACCTAAACGCTTGCTTACAAACTCCTAATCAAAAAGCCTAATCATAGAAACACTTAAACACATCCTTAAACCACAATTACATGAACAAAAATCCCTTCCCCTTGGCTGATGAGGAGGCCGAAAATCTGTCCCCAAAATGGTGCCACATGTTGAGTTGTGATGCACTCCAAGCCCATGCTTTAGGCCATACCTTGCCCATGCTTCCAACCATGCTTGCCATGCCTAAACCCATGCTTTTGTAAGAGATATTTCCTCCCTCCTCCTCTCCAAAAGGCGCCGGTTTCCTCCCCCCTTGGAAGCCTCAATGTTGCAAATTTCTATAAATACCAAGCCTTGATGAACCTTGTCACACTTTGGTTCACTTGGTAAGTTCACACTTCTTGCAAATTCTCTCATTCCTCTCAAATTCCCTCAACTTGGCTGATTTCTTCCTCAAGACTCCAAAAGGATTTCCTTCTCCTTCCATCTAGAAAACAAAGCTTTCTTACATCTCTTCAAGACTTCTTAAGGTAGGGGTTAAGTTTTGATGATTTTTGTTTGTGTTCTTCAAGAAAGTTCTAGTTTTTCTCTTGGTTTCAAACTCCTTTTTCCTTTCCTTTTTTCCCAAGAGGCCTTCTTACAAAAAGAATGTGAGCTTGATGATGAGGTTTCAAGATAATGATTTGTTGTTGTCATGTGAGAAACCTCTAAAGCTTGAAACAACTTGGTCTTGGACCATACATGCTTGGATTTCCTTTCTTTTCTTGCTTAAGTTTTGGTTTTTCCTCTTCCTTTTTCCTTTAAGGATTTTCTTTCTTCTATGGATTTGAACAAAGTTTGTAAAATATGTCTAGTAGATCACGAAAGTTTTGTTAAGAAAGTTAATCTCATGATTTCAAAGAGCTCTAGGCTTACCCTTGCCAACCTTAAAGTTGGTCGGCGTTTAGAATCCGCTAGATTGAAGCCTATGAGCAATAAAATAAAGAATATGACTTAGTTCTTGTAGTTTTGTTTAGACAAAGTGATGAACTTTGGTCCATTTCCTTAAGCTTGATGGTGAGTTCAAACCTTAAGATTTCTCTTGAAGTCTAGGTGCTAAGAACTCTAAAGCTTGCCTTATGATGCATAATGGGTTGAGGTTTATGTTCCTCTAAAAGTCTTGCAAGAGCTCTAGCTAAGACAAAAACAAGATGCATTCATGTTTAAATTTATGTCTTGCATCTCATGTTTATTTTGATGTTATCACTAATTTCACAAGAGTAAATGAATGAACTTGCATTACCATATTTAAATTCCCAAGCTTGCATTTCATGTTTATATTTCAAGTCATCACTTAATCCTTAAAGATAATAATGAAGTTGCATCTCATATTTATTTTATGCTCTCACTTTACTTTCTAATGAAGAGTAAAATAAAGTGCATGGCATGTTTAAGATTTTGTCATCACCTAAACACTCTAGAGCTCAAAGACTTGCCCTAAGTATCCTAAAAAGGAAACTCCATTCAAAAAGAAATGGATGAGTTTTGGTATGAACCAACAATGGTTTGATTTTGTAAAATACATGAATGATTTTCAAGGAAATGTTGGAAAACTGTTTTATGAGGTCTCAAGAGGTTTAAAATAGTTTGGAATGTGTCAAAATCATGTTTTCTCAATTTTCAAGGTTCTGGTAATCGATTACCACCAATGTAATCGATTACCAGAAGGGTTTTCCGAAGGACTTTTGGTTTTGGTAATCGATTACCAGAGGTAGTGTAATCGATTACTACCTTTTTCATGCCCAGAACCTTTGGAAACCCTGAATCGATTACTTTATAATGTAATCGATTACCAAATGTCTCTTACTTTCCAAGACATACCTATGTAATCGATTACCATTATGTGTAATCGATTACCCTTGTTTTTGAAAACCCAGAATGAATTGAGCTTGGTAATCGATTACTAGGAACATGTAATCATTACCAGAACACCTTTTGTTTTAGAACATTCCAAGAGAAAACTAGCAACTTATATGCATTTCAACCCAAGAGATTATGTGATCTTATGGGTTCATGATTTTGGTTCTATGTTTGGCTACTGTATAAATGCTGTTCTAAGGTGTTAAATGTGTAAAATTATGTTGAGTGAAGCAAGGATCGATTTAGAGAAGCTAGTAAAGAATAAGTAACTAAAAAGGGACTTGAGATGAGAATTCTAGAACACCTTAATACAAAGAAGTGCAAATCTGTTTTAGAATGGTTAATTCAGGGATAAATGATTCATAATTAGTAAGACATGTACAAGAATCCCTTCATAAATGATTAGGTGCTAATTTCTAAGCATAAGATGATGATAAGAGATCTAAGTGGTTTATAACTTAGAGAACATGCCTAGGAATCCCTCATAATTGATCTAAGAATTAATTATGGAGTCTTAGGCGAGATGGATCTTAAAGGGTTGAATGGAGATTCTAGAACCCTTAAGCAAACGATATATATAGTCTGCCCTTTTATGTTGAGTGCTGAGTGGAATCTTGGTGAGTTCAAATTTTAGAGGAAAAGTTTAAGTGCCAACCCCTTGAGGGTAATAATAATGCAAATACAAGTTTAAAGCCCGAAAGGGGCAAAGCATAAGATACTGAGATAGGTGGACGAGAGAGTATGATTATGATGATGAACCTCGTGCACATTATGATGATGTGATTATGTTAGTTCCTTGAGCATGAAACTTTATATGCATAATTTGATGAATTGTTGTGTTTGAAATGCATAATGTTTCAAAGATATGAATGAAATTGAGAAATATGCTCATGTGAACTAGAAAGTTATGGCAATGAGAAAGTTCCATGAAAATGATGCATGTGACTGAAATTATGTGGCATGACTCAATTTGAGGAAATTCTGAGAGTAGCTGTTATGCCTCCGAATTTCCGTCAAATTTGAGGGACAAAAAGAAAGTTTTTGAGAAATATGAAGTTTAAAAGTTATACGCCGAGACGCATTTCTCCTGCTCCGTGAGGAGAAAGTAAACCCGGGGGGTATGGACGTTCGAGCCATACCGAAGCGGACAAAGTCGTTGGCTTAACCAGTCGATGCGTTTCGAAGAAGGAGAAAGTCCCATGATGGGTGATCCTTAGGCCCCCTACCCGGACTCGGGAGTCGGGATTATGATATTTATGATTCGCTTATCAAGAGGATAAGTAAGAACTAGTGACGACTAGTTAAGGTATGAGCTCATAGCCTAGCTTAAGGGTGCGGTTACTATATTATTGGTGACACAAGTATGAGAAAAGGAAAGATGATCAAAGAAAAGTTTCATGCCACACAATGTTGTTTGAATTATTGTTTGATTTACCTAAAGTGCTACCATGCATCCATGAAACATTATGTTGCATACATGCATTAAGAATCATTATAAAAGACATGGACCTTGGACAACGACCTTTGTGAAAACCTCATAATGAACCTATGCATGCTCAACATTTTCATAATAAACCCAAGGTTCCTGGGACGTAACGATGGCACTAGGATAGAGGACTTCCCTATGAGATTCTTTAGTAAGAATTCTCACCCTCTCTCTCTTTCTTTCCGTTACGTCTTCAGATATCGATGGCGTCGTTCGTGATTTTCATTGACCCGCCACATGGGAGGTGCACTATGACCCCGAGCATCAGTCCTACCACTTCAAGGGTCATTGCGAGGTGCGCGTTTTGCATATGTGGACGCCCTTTTGCTTCCCCCGTCTCCAGCTATCACTTCGATCCGACTTCACCCTTTGGCGACGACTCTGATCTTTGAGAGGACACGACCCCGAGATGAGAGACGCGGTGCCCAACCTTCCTCGTTAGGTACCGATATCCTAGTATGTTCCCCGCACTCGATCAGGCTGATCCTTCGGAGGGATCTTCCCTTCGTTCCCTATGGGTCACGGAGGAGGTAGTGAGGACACGTCACCAGCCGAGGCATGCGAGGCGCGTCGACAGCCCGAGAGGCGACCACGACGTGAGGCCACGCTGTCCCCTCGATTCCCATGCCTAGATCTCCGCTTCGTTGGGCTACATCCGAGGAGCTTCGTCAGCCGCGGGCTACATCTCCCCAACGAGGGCGCGTCACCAGGAGGCTTGGAGTGGGAGGGTAGTGATAGTTGGGTGTTTATCTTTTGGGATTATTACCATGTATTTGTCTTTATGTTTCCCATTGTACTCAAGCTCTGCCCACTAGTGCGGGTAAGACTTTATGTTTCTGTTATATTGTTGTGATGTACTAAACTATATTATCTAAAGTAATGAGGAATGATGTTTATGATGGATGTGTTCTTTAATGTGTATATTCTGTATGTTTTATTTATTCTTCCGCTTCACGTTGTTTATGTTACGCGCAAAGGCTCGCACTTTGGTTTATATAAATCATTTCAAAAAAAAAATTTACCCGTATTTTCCGCTAAGTATTTTATAAATGAATTTAAAGAAAAGTAATAACTAATAATTAGTCTTGATACGTCCTAGGCGTATTGAGGTTAAATATTAGGGTGTTACAGGAGAGTGCAGGCTCTAGACCATTTGTAACATCCCCGACTTATGATTGTCCACTGTCACAAACTAACACTTGTTTCCAGCGCTTTGTCCTCACTCACACGCTTCCTAAGAAAACTTCCCAGGAACCACCCATCCCAAAATTACCCCAAGTCAAGCACGGTAACTTGGAGTTCTTTCTGATGGCTACCGAGAAAGATGCATCTTTGTGGCATAGGTAGTACCAATCAATTCATATAAGTCTTCCTTAACCCATAGTCCATACCTATAGAGATCAGGATCCTTTCATTCTGTGTAACAGTTCATTCATGTACCCCTCCGCTTGGAGGAGGAGCCGCTCCTTGTCCGTGCCTCTCGGATCCTTAATTACTCCCCGCCCCATCCTGTTACACATTACAACCTTAACCCAATTGTATCTTTACAACATAAGTGAGCTTTAGAGTTCTTAGCACCAAGTCTTCAAAGAAGTCTTTGGTTTGAACTTCATCATCAAGCTCAAGAAAATGGACTAAGACATAAACTTCAACACTTATCTAAACAAGCATACAAAGAACTACTCATATTCTTTATTTTATTGCTCATGGCTTCAATCTAGAGTAAACTCTTAGAATTGCCGACCAACTTTAAGGTTGGCAAGGGTAAGCTTAGAGCTTTTAAAACATAGGATTAATTTTCTTAACAAAACTTTTAGTGATCTACTTAACATTTCTATCAAACCTTGTACAAAGAAAGGAAAGAAAATTGAAAACCTTGAGGGGATAAGGAAGACAGATCGAACCTTTAAGAAGGGAAAGGAAAAGTTAAAACTTGAGCAAAGAAAAAGGAAAGAAACCAAAAGCATGTATAGTCTAAGACCAAGTTTTTTAAGCTTTAGAGGTTTCTCACATGGCATCACAAGACCATTATCTTGAAACCTCATTACCAAGCTAAAGTTTTTCACATAAAAAGGCTCTAAGGCCGAAAATGAAAAGAGGAAAGGAAAGGTTTGCAAAACCAAGAGAAAACTAAAACTTTTCTTAAGGAAAGTAAAGAAAACTTTGAAATAAACCCCTACCTAAAGAAGTCTTGAAAGAAATGAGAAGAAGCTTGTGTTCTTGAAAGAATGAGAAGAAAAAATCTTCTCTTAGAGGAGGAGGATTCAGCCAAGAGAAAACTTAAGGAAGATGATTTTTCCTTGAGAAAACAAGCTTGGAAATGGAAAGGTTTGGTGTTTGAGAGGTGGTTTGAGGTGTGGGAGTGGTGGTTCAAGGTTGTTTGTGGTGGATTGTGGTGGAAAAGTTCTTTCTAGGGAGGAAGAAGAAGAGTAAGATGAAGAGAAATTGAGAGCAAATGAGAGAAAATGCAAGAAAGCTTAAGCTTGGCTAGGCTTCTAAAGTGTAACCAAGTTCTTCAAGGCTTGGTATTTATAGAAAAATGAAACTTTGTGGCTGAATTGGGGGAGGAGAAATGAAGGAGAAAATATCTTCAAAAGCTTGTCATTCAAAGGTATGGTTGAAGGCATAGCTAGGTATAGTCAAGGTATGGCTTAAGGCATGGTCTTTGGAGTGAAATAAAATCAACATGTGACCTATTTCTAAGGGTATGTATTCTGCCAGAATTTACAGCCCAAGGGAGGAGGATGATTTGTTCATGTAATTGTGGTTTAATGATATATTTAGGTGTTTCTTTGATTAAGGTTTTGATTAGGAGTTTGTAAGAAAGTGTTTAGGTGAGGTAATGGTTAATTAAGGTTGTCAAGACTTGATTAGGGGGTGGCTTACTAGATTAACAATTTAAAACCATTCTTTTAGTCAAATGAAGGCATGCACAATTCCTTAAATTGAGGAATTTGAGAGAGAAAACACTATTCAAAATTTCATGACTAAGAATCTTGAATCAAAAGATGTAATTAGAGTTTAACCAAGCAATCTTTGGTTCTAATTAACCTTAATAAATTAGTTTGACTCTAGATTAATTATCGAAAATAAATTAATCTTCATTAGGCCTAATATTACTTAGGTTTGCTTAATTACGTCATTAGACTCACTATACACTTATAGGGAAAATGGTAATTTTGCACTAAAACCTTGTGACTTCCTGTCAACTAAACATCAAATACCACTGATAAACACCATTCCCAACTTTCTGGAAAGTTTCTGGTTAAACGGCACCTTTACCTGCATAAAACGCTGAGGGTATTTTGGTCATTTTGAGATGAAAATTCGAAAACGAGATTTTCACCTCTGATATAAACATAACAGTTATAATCCCCTTCAAACATTGAGTTGACCCATTTAGGACTGCCGGGTCGTCCCTCAATTTAGGAAAATGACCTTAGGGCATTTGTCATTTGTACTCAAAATAAATTTGAGCGTTTCACCCCAAATAGGTGATCCTTGGACATGATTTTCTTACATGTATACTAAAGCCAGAATTGTTAGAGTTATATGAGTCTAGAATTTTTAGAGTTTTAAAGTTTTCAATTTTAAATGATTATATATATATCCAAAGATTTTATGATTTCAAGAGAAGAATTACATGATAGAGTTTTAAACCTAGAGAATAGTTCAGAATAAGAAGAGAATTAGTTTTATGATTTAGAGATTAGACGGGAGCTATAAAGAAACAAAAAATTAGCGAGCGGCTAAACCTTATCGTTAACCTTGGTACAAGTTATCCCAGAGGGACCTCAGAGAGTAGAGAACTTGAGTTAGGTGTCCAATTTCCATCCTTGAGGATCCTAGAGATCAAAAAATTTGTTATGCCATCATTGACATGCATAACCGAGAATTTGTTATGTCACATATTTGTGCATAATCAGATCCTATTTCTCTATTAGGGTACTATTATTTATGTTTTAGAGATTATTGATTTCAAGAGCTATTATGTATATGTATGTAGAATGATTTCAAGATATGCTGGATTTAGAGATGCTTGCTTATGAATTTATGTAATGAAATGGTTTTTGCTAGCCAAGAATATATGTATGTAAATATAAATGTTTTCCCAATTGCATATATATATATATATATATATATTGTATGGTTGTTGTTGTCCCATGTGGGTGATGGCAAGAACTTACTCATTAAGTCTGCCACTCACCTTTCTCCTTCCTCCTCATAGGTAGAGAATGTTGTTCAGCCTCTTATTTGGTAGATGCATCTATTTTGTAAGCTTTATTTTAAGTACGGCTTTGTTTAGGTTCATGTTAGAGAGAGTGCTCTAATAAATTTGTAAAGAGTATCTAAGTCATGCATGTATTTTCATATTATGTATTAAATTTCAGAGTTAGAATATCTATGTATATGTTTACAAATTTCAAGTATGGATTTGAAATTGTAGATTTTGATTAGAATTATGTAACAAGCTAGAGATGAATTTATGATTCAGCAAGTGTTAAGTTGATTGTCAGAGTATGATTAAGATATTTTTAGAGCCTTGTATATTAAAGCATTTCAGCTATGTTTCCAGATATCAAATTTTGAATGAAGATTTAGATGAAGTTATGTTTTCAGAATGAAAGTATGTTATTTTATGCATATAGAGAGACTTTAGAGGTCATGAGGCTTACGTGGATGGGATTCTCACGTGCCGATCATGTTCCTAAGTTGGTTATGACAAGGAGTCCATGTAGTGTCAGTTGATGTTAGACAGAAGAGAAAAGAACTAGAATAAGGATGAAAGTGACATTAGCCTCTCGCCTTTGAGAGCTCATATGTGAGGCAGGTGAGACAAATGTCACCTAGGACTTGCATTATGGAAGGACCGCCCTTAGAGATAGAGCCGCCCAATGTGAGTGTCATGATAGGAGCCTTTGTTACCTTGATGGAAAGGGCTACCCTTGGAAGAGAGCTGCCCCTGGTATGACAATTGGCATTCTTAGCCAGGAATAGTGGAACAGTGTCCTCCAGGATGGCACTATCTCCTAGAATATTAGCCAAAATATCATGTCGGAGTGCTTAGGAGCTGCCTTGTCACAACCGAGATCAGAGGGGATGGCGAAAAGAGTGATTGAAAATTAGAGTCGCCACAAGTTTTATTTGATTGGTAAATGTAACACCCTAACTTTCACCTAATACGTTTCGAGTCGCATTCGGCTAGTTATTAGCGGTTACGTCTTCGTTTCAGAATTTGACTTGGCTTTCTTTAAAATACGAGTACTAAAAATACAACTAAATTTTTTTTTTTGAACTTTAGACTTAAAATGCGAGCTGCACATATGCATAAGGACCGACTACTAAACAAGAAACGTAACAACCAAGTATACATCACCAAAACAATCATAAATAAACCATGGAATAAACATAACATAACTTGTCAATTATATTATAATCATAACAACAACGATGCCCTTATAAATGTAAGGACACCTTAAGATACTAGATACATCAAGCAAGGTTAACTAACACTAAACATAATTATCAACAGGCTAGACTAGTCTTCAAGCTTCCGTTGCGCCCTCTGATCCAATGTGTGTAACTCCTACGCTCGCGCTTCAAGGAAATCACGAACATCCGCATCAATCCGTCTGGAGACGACATGGGAGGAAAGACAAAAAGGGTGAGAATACTTATACAAGATTCTCAGGAGGTCCCAACTTTAACACAAGTGTCATCGTCGCCCCCAGCCATTTTGGTTTCATTATAAAGAGGTGTACATGCATAGGTTCAGTTTTTAATTTCTCAAATCTTATTATCCGAAGTGGGTTCCTTTTAGCATGAGTCTTCATGGTATGAATGCAACAGATATTTTATGTATGCATAGCCATACTTAGCATGACAGTACACATAGATAACACATATCACTTAATCAAAGCATCAATGAAACATCAATGAAACATATGCATGTGCGTCTTTTACTTTTTCATACTTGAACTCTTGAGTTCCTTTCATAACCTTTTCCATTTTTTCCACTTTTCCACCCTCATCATGGTCGCCAAAATCCACCCAACATGCCGGCCCCAATTTTATCATGGTCACCAAAACTCCTAATCACTTATCGCCTAGGAATGAGCTCATCCTAACTAGCCGTGAGATTTATACGGGGTAAAAGAGGGGGAATCATTTTTTTCTTGGATCTCTACAACCCTTAACTGAGAAGTCATAATGGATCATTTCCTCATTAGCTTATCTCTTTCTTGGATTACCCACAACCCTTAACTGGAAGTCATAATGGGATCATTTCCTCATTATCATATCTTTTATGGATGCAACATGAGCATACAACCTTAGAACCTCATATAACATATCCTTCATTCATATTTCATATTCTCATACATTTTAAACGTGACATACCACATCATCACATCATCATGCCACATAACATTTCATACTTAAGATGTTAATATAATCACATCATTAAGAATATGCTCACTCGCCCTCATACTCACATCACACTTCCTACCTCATAGTGTCTTATGTTTTGACCCTTACGGGTCTTAAACTTATGTTCTAATTATTCTAATACCCATATTACATCTTTATTACACCCAAAAGATCATCACTTATAATTCTCACTAAGATTTTAGGCTTACTAAAATTCCAAACAGTATTATGCATTTTGGGCAGAAAATTATCCTATGATTACGGTTTAGAATTTCCGTTTTAGACCCTTTTTAAGATCCGTCTTCACCTATTGCTTTATAATCAAGTCCTAAACCAAGTATGAGGGATTCCTACACATATCCACTAATTATAGACCATATTCCTTAAGTTCAATTATGCTGGTCTAGAATTTACAATTCTGAATCTAAGTGTCCTAGAATTCTCCTTTTACACCTTTCTTGTTACTTATTCTTTCCTTGCTTCCCCAAATCATTCCTTACTTCACTCAAACATAATTTTACTCATTTCAACACCTTAGAACAGAATCCATACAGTGGCCAATTGCATCATGCAGAACCAAAACATAAGCTTCATAGAATCACATAAATCATGAATTAAAATGCATACAAGTTGCTAGTTTCTCTTGGAATAATTTTAGGAACTCAAAACTATTTTAGAACTCAAATCCTTACATTAAAATCATGTAATTACACATGAGATCAGTACCTAAATTAACTTGCTCATAAAATAGATTTAAAATGTATAATTTCACTCATAATGTTGCTTAGGTGCTCCTAAGCTTAGAAAAATTGCAAAACATGAACTATGGACACCTTTAATTAGAGGAACTCATGCTAAGTTCATCATCATCACCACAAGGCCGAATGGCTTCTTTGAGAATGCCAACATTTTCTTAAAACCTTACATAGGATACTTGGGCAAGTCTTTGAGCTCTAGATCATTAAAGTGATGACATAAACTTAAACATGCTATGCACCTCATTTTTATTCTTCATTAGAAAGTAAAGTGAAGACATAAAGTAAACATGAGATGCACCTTTTTATTATCTTTAGAGTTTAAGTGATGGCATAGAATTTAAACATGCTAGACAAGAAAGTAAACATGAGATGCAAGGTTCAATTCTTTATTTTAGTGCTCCAGGCCTCTTGAGGTATTTACCCCAAATCAACAATCAACTTTAAGGTTGAAATAGGTAGGCTTTGAGATTTATTAAGTGAGGATGCACATTCTTGTTTTAATCTTTAAGTTGTTTAATGATGACTTAAAATAAACATGCTATGCAAAACATTAAAGTAAACATGAATGCATCTTATTTTAGACTTAGCTAGAGCTCTTTGCAAGACTTTAAAGGAACAAAATCTCAACCTATTATGTATCATAAGGCAAGCTTTAGAGTTCTTAGCACCTAGACTTCAAAGAAGTCTTAAGGTTTGAACTTCATCATCAAGCTTAAGAAAATGGACACAAAGTTCAACACTTTGTCTAAACAAAACTACAAGAACTAAGTTATCTTTATTTTATTGCTCATGGGCTTCATTAGAATTGCCGACCAACTTTAAGGTTGGCAAGGGTAAGCTTAGAGCTCTTTGAAAACTTATGATTAATTTTCTTTAACAAAACTTTTGTGATCTACTTTACATTTTTAGAAAACTTTATTCTAACCAAGGCAAAGGAAAATGAAATCATTTAAGGAAGAAAAGGAAAGAACCGAAAATGAAACCAAGAAAAGGAAAGAAACACAAGCATGTATGGTCCAAGACCAAGTTATTTCAAGCTTTAGAGGTTTCTCACATGACAACAACAAGTCATTATCTTGAAACCTCATCATTAAGCTCATGTTATTTTCATAAAATGGCCTCTTGGCCGAAAATGAAAAAGAAAAGAAAGAAAAGAATTTGAACCAAGAGAAAACTAGAACTTTCTTTAAGGAAAACAAGCAAAACTTGAGAACAAAACCCCTACCTAAGGAAGCCTTGAAAGAAATGAAAGAAGCTTGATCTTGAAACAAGATGAAAAGAACAACTCCTTCCTTGATGCTTAAAGGAAATTCGGCCAAAGGAAAAAGAAAAGGGAGAAAGGTTTGCTTGGAGTTTTTGAGCTTGGGAATGAAAAGTCTATGTGTTTAATGGAAGGTTTATGGTGCTTGTGTGATGGTTCTTTGTGAGCAAGAAGAAGATGAGAAGGATGGTAGAACTCTTGAATCTTTGAGAAAAAAGAAGAACTCAAGGTTACTCTTTGAAGCTAAACTTGGCAAATGAACAAAATGCAACCAAGTTCATCCAAGCATGGTATTTATAGAGAAATTGCAACCATGTGGCTGATTGGGGAGGAAGGCCTTGACCTCATGTTCCATGAGGTGAGAGAATTTGTTCCATGAGGTATGTGAGTATGGTGGAAAGCATGGGCAAGGCATGGGCACACAAGTTTCTTTAAGCATATTTTATTGGAAATGAAACATGTGATAGATGATTAAATGGGGAGGAGTGGCCAGTCACAATTAAGGCCAATGGGGAGGAAAAATTCTCATTTTAATGTTGCTTTATGTGTGTGTTTAAGAGGTAATTTGGTTAGGCCATGGGTTAGGAGTTGTAAGTAAGTGTTTAGGTGAGAAAATGGGTAATTAAGGTTGTCAAGACTTGATTAGGAGGGTAATCTTGCTAGATTAACAATTTAAAATCATTCTTTTGGTCAAATGAGGTATGGCACAATTCCTTAATTTAAGGAATTGGAGAGAGAAAACATTATTCAAGATTCCATGACTAGGAATTTTGAATTAAAGAATGCAATTTAGAGTTTAACTAAGCAATCTTAGGTCCTAATTAACCTTAATAAATTATTTTGACTCTAGATTAATTATCGAAATAAATTAATCTTCATTAGAGCCTAATATTGCTTAGGTTTGCTTAATTGCGTCATTAGGCTCACTGTACACGTTCTAGGGGTAAAATGGTAATTTCACATAAAACTGCCCTGACCTTCGAGTTGGACTAAACATCGAGAACCACTATAAACATCATTTAAAATCCTTTGGTAAAGTCTGTCTCACCTATCAAACGGTTAAAAAGGAGGGGCGTTTTAATAATTCCGCATTCAAACTCAAAAATGAGATTCTTCCTCTATTACCATACATAACACATATAATCCCCTATCAACATCAAAACATCCCCTTGAGGATTGTCGTACACCATCTCATTTCTGGAAAATGACCTCAGGGGCATTTCAGTCATTTGTACACTGAAAATTTGGGCGTTACAATAAAAGCATGGAAAAACCATTTTATTTTAAAAGAAATGATCTTTGGCCAAGACTTGAGTTTGAGAGTCGATTATGCACTAGGAAAGGTAAAAAGTTTATTTTTGTACCACCTTTGATACATCCGTATGAAACGGTTACCTTGATAATTGTGCAAATTATTAATAACCTTTCAAAATATTTATTTTACCACTTTTAATTACAAGAAATTTACAACAAAAAATCTTTCCTTAAAAGGAATTTTGGAGCACCAAGCTCACAACTGAGGTGTCTAAACTATTGAGTTAACAAGCGTCATGGCTAAGTTAATGTCTTTATTCAAATAATATATCCCCCAAATAAATGAACAATTTAAAGTGAAGATAAAAAGTGCATTAGAAAAATATTTACAAATAAGACAAAAATTACGAAAATTTAATTTTGCCTTGAGGTATCGCCCTACGTATCCCTGCAATGGGGAACTCAAAGTCACGTAGTTCTGAAATAGTTGCTGGTTGATTGATTTTATTAAAAAAAATGTCAAATTGTCACAATTAAAACATTCCATAACATATAATTAACAAGCCGTCATGACTCAGTTAATCCTATTTTAAAAATGTAATTTATCGATCAATTAACTAAACATTTTCTAAAGCAAAATACTCAAGTATTTATTTAAACCAAAGTGATAAAACTTTTTTTTATTTTAAATCTAAACTAATCCATCCCCAAACAAGCAAAGTCCAAAAGTAAAAAATAAAACAAATATTAACCAAACAAAAAAAAAACCCTTAATCCAAACAAGTAAGCCAAATCTAATCCAACCAAAAAAAATAAAACAACACTAACCAAAAGTATAAATAAAATAATAATAATAATAATAATAATAACTCTCTAATTTCTTAACCTAATGCTTCTCACCCAACACATATATATACATACACACTAGACACAAGAGACGCTATCATTAATTCCATTCTAATCGTGACCACGTGAAAATCTCATCCCCAAGTAAGCCTCGTTATGCCTATTGGACTATATGCATATTTTATTTATAAAATATAATTTAAATCATAACTCCAATCTCATACTAACCATAAAAGTAATCTAAATGTTGTAACTCTGATATACAATTAAATTGAGTTGCTCAAATAAAAGAAACCATGGATGATATCCTTTAAATACAAAAGAATCATGGTATATCAAAATACAAAATATAAATCTAATGATCCTGTACCTTGCCCTTCACATCACTAGAGCACTCTATAATGACCTAAAATACTTCACTACAATGTGAAGCTCACCAAAACAGATGATATCTAATGCGAGGATGAGGGGAGGAAGATCCTGAAGCTACACCCGTATCTGAAAAAAAGGAAGAGAAGATGGGTGAGTTTTGCTACAAAAATCATGAGTGGATCCTCACTCATAACCATATATGGGACAAGGAAGAATTATATATAAATAATAATAATGCAACAATTACAATTCATTTCTATTTATTTTACGTAATAACCATAAAATCATAATTTATTGGATTCATGAAACTATATTATTTCTCAAGACATTACTAAGAGAATAGATTATCCATAAAATGAAGGGTGGTACTCAGTCCCTTAGTGAACATGAGTCCATAGCTAAGATCCTAACGATCCTAGCGACCACGTCCCTGGACTAATCTTGTAACATCCTCCCAAGTATAACCTCCTCCTTAAATCATGGCATCGCACTCAAGAGTTGTTACTCATAAATCGTCTGCTTTTCTCTAAATATCTATAGCAAGCTCAGTTAATGTAATAACTAAGCATAATTCTATTAACATGTATAATAAAGAAACATAACATTTATTGAATATATATCTAAGTACAAAAGGAAGCTCTTCTAAGAGCTTTACTACACATCTGTCTTTACTACGTTTACAAACATATACATACAACTAAGTACAACAAAATAAAAACACGAACTATAAACTACTTAATCTGATCCCTTTTGTGTAATAAGCCCATAGTTCCTGATCAACCTAAAAACAGATCAAAAACACAAAAACACATAGGGATGATAATTACACAATTCTCAATAGGGCATTTTCCCAAATACATAATCGTAATGTCATCATTGTCGCTAAGCCACTTAAGTTTATTAAGAAATATGATCATGCAATAGACTAAAGATTCATTTTAAAGTTCTAAAATCATCCTTCCAGTAGGTTTATTTTATTATTCAATCACTTAATATACAAACGTAATATACTCTATGTCATAGTATTGCATTCTAAAATATACGTGCACTCAATACATTGAAGGGAACTTTTCGTCCATAAAAGGGGACTTTCTCATGCCCATTAAAGAGGACTTTTTATCTACTTAACATATATATCATCATCAAGCTTATATAAGTATCCATGCACAATAAAATTTTCAATCAAGTCCCATAAACCACTCTTCAATTCCTATAGCATGCATTTATAAGTCACAAGTCACATGGCCAAATATTCAACATCAAGTATTCATATCATATTAGAACCAAAAATGTCATTCTTTCATCAATTCAAAGCATTGTTTCATTTCCAGCACAATGGGCAGATTTCACACCATTGTAGCACAAATTTATTTGCTCATCAAACATTCAATTCAGAGCCTATAAAAATTATCTAAGACACTTCAATATGTCCACAAGACTCCATAAAAATTTCAAAATAAAAAGAGTTCTCTAACTATGTGAACAAAATTAGACAAATTTGATGCTCAGAAACCACTTGACATTAGCACAGAACCCAAAATTCCTAATTTTTAACCCTAGAAATGATTGAATCAATTCAAAATAAAAATCACAGTTATACTTAAAGATGTTATCAACACTCAGAAAAATTTCAAAGGATAATTCAATCATTTTCTATGGTATAAAAATTAGACAAATTTATAGCTTCAAGACCAGAAATTCAGGCAGCACCTATATAGTCTCGGTTCATGATTTTTTTGGTAGTAGGAGTCCAAAACAAGGCTCAAGAAAATCCATGAAACTATCTTAGGATGTTAGCTTCAACATATATTTTTTATAGCTGATCAAATACTCACAATTATACCATAAAATTGAATAATCACCTCCAGGAGGAAATCAAAATTCAACAGTATAAACCAAAACCCCTTTTGACAAAAATGATTTTTAACATCAACCAAACACCCCACCAAAATTAATACATCACTATCCATATATTATAAACCAATACAATGAAAAATTTCAGAATAATACTAGTCACAAATGTTTATAATAAATTTGGGAAGAAAAGACCAAAGAAAATCCTACTTTTGGTGTCTAATGCATCCTTGGCTCCAAGATTGATCCCTTCACTCCAAAGCTCCCAAATCAACCTCAAATCCTTCCTAAATCAGTGAGGGGTCAGGTAGCAAGGTAAGGATTGATGAGGAAATGAAATTCCAATCAGTTAGATTTGTAGCTATTAAGGCGTAGAACAAGTTTTGTGAAAGGATCTTGGTGTTTTAGTGACTTTGAGCTGTTTTGCAAGGTTGAAGTTTGTTAATAGAGGTTTGAGAGGAAGAACAATGAAAACTGTGGATTTTATTCCTCTTGGCCGAAAATGATGGTGGTAAGGTGATAAGGTTGGTGGCTTATCTTTATCTTGACATAAATATAGTATTTATATAGGTAAAGTGTAATTTTCTTTCTTTTTGGAAAAGAAATTATATGAATGGCTAGGATTTGATTGGATAGTCAAAGAATGAATGTTGGCCATCCATTCCTCAAGATAAGTGGCTCACTTTAGCTTGGGGAGCAAGTAGCTTTTTTGGTGTTAAAACTGGATATCGAAATTCCATCGAAGTCTAATGGAATATTGGCTCCGAATAAAATATAATAAACGAAGGCCCTGATTAAAACTTGCTTTTCAAGTTTTAATCCTTGCCATCCACTTGGCATAAAGTGGTTGGTAAAGGTTGCTTGGCCACCAAGTAACTTGTATTAAAAACCACACATCAAAACTCTACCGAGGCAAACATTGTACCCTGGTAATCAAATATTATCCGAAAATTAATTCTAGGTATAAATCCTCATTCCTTATCATTTCTAACCTTCACCCTTACTTCTCGTCCTGGGCATTTTCCGATCCCGAATCTAGGGTTTCAGTTGCTTTCTACATGCCATTACTCCGGCTGAATTTTTTTTAATATGTTCGTTGGGCCATCCTTATCATCGCTAAGCTATCAGATTTTTGAAATTATGACTAATAAAGCTCAAATTAATTTTAAATAATTTTTAGGGTGTTACCAATCTAATATGATAATAACTTGCCCCCTACGGGTCTTGGTATACCAAGGTTAATGGAATGACTGCGTTAACTCACAGTTTTGTTCCTCTTAGGAATTCCCTAATCTAAAATCAACTGGAATCATAAAAGGGGAGTTCTATGTGTTCTAAGTTCAACAATTCTCAATTATTAAAATTGAACGTATACTTTATATATCCTTTCATTAGTCATACTAACATCTCATTATTAAAATCACTTCTAAGATCATGAAATAACTCATATAATATCAACTTAATTCAATAATGGTCCCATGCATTTTAATAAACGTAGATTTTCATGCTAAGTTTCAAACATATTCTCAATCCACACTAGAATGTAATTAAATATTTTAGTTCATGATAAAACTAAGCAAATAATTTCTAATCACTCTATGATGCTAGAAATAATTTATACAATGACCAAAATAAGGCCATGAGAACATGAAGCACCAACACCACTAGGACTCTGGGAAAGAGCTGATGGACCAGTCTCTCCATTACCACCATAAAACTCATAAGAAACCTTTGGGAGCACCCACTTGACAACAATGAGAGAAACAACTAAATCAAATCCAAGATTATGAAGGAATGGAAGAAAGGGACTAAAATCTATCAACATAAACATACCTTTGATGATTGGGGGAGCTAGATTGGAGAGAATGAGAGAAAGGATGAAAATGGGGAGGGAAATGTTTCAGGTTCGGAGAAGAAATGGGGAAGGAAGAGAGTGGGAAAGGGTTTATAGTGTTAGGGCTCTGAAATGGAATACCGTTTCACATGTTCACGCCTCGAGGGACTGCCAAGCGGTGAGGCCGCACCGGGCCTGGCTACTGTGCACTATGACGCATAGCGATCCGAGACCACTCAACACGTGAAATGCATTTGGTGACCACTATAGCGCCCAGACCCTAGAGCAATGACAGGAATCCCAGACTTAGCATTCTTCTGTGATCTAAGCCTCACTTATTTTCTTACTTTTAAGTTAATCATTTATTTTACTTTCCATTAACTTTAAAATATAAATGTAAATAAGGAAATACCCCCCATTTGGATTCAAATAAAATATAAAAAAAAAATCAAAATCCCAACTATTCAAAATTCAAATTTTGGGTTTTAGTTTAAATCCAAAAGTTTGCGAGATTTTCTAAATTTGGGGCTCAAAACAAAGCGTTTAAAGGTTTTATAAAATTCATTAAAAATCACTTTTCAACTTGTTTTCCCTCTAGAAAAAATTGCCGGACTTTTGATCCAAGAATGTGACTTAACATATAGCCCTCTAAAAGGTGTAAGATCTAACTTAAGAACTTAAGGACTTGGCGGTGGGTCCCCGGGGACCCTAAGGCCTTACAGAACTTGTGTATGACACGTGTACACCAGGTATTACATATTATCCCCCTTAAAGAGATTTGGTCCCCAAATCTAAAACATACCTCCGAGGAGGGAAAAGATGTGGAAACGAGTTCTCATGGCTTCTTTGGCTTCCCAAGTGGCTTCCTTGCCTGAAGTGGTTCCTCCAGGTGACTTTCACTGAGGCCACTTCCTTTGAGCGAAGCTTCTTGATCTGCCTATCCACAATGGCTACCGGTTCTTCCTCATAAGTAAGCTTTATCAACTTGGACCGTTTGTGTGAGCACATGAGACGATTCTGCATGTACTTCCTAAGCATACTGAATATCAAAGACTGATGATAGCTGATAAACTAGGAGGCATGCCAATCTGGATGCCACCGTTCCAACTCTCTCTAAGATCTCAAATGGGCCAATATAACGAGGACTTAGCTTTCCCTACCAAACCTCACCACCCTTTTCATAGGCGATACCCTTAAACACGTGGCCCCGACCACAAACTCCAAGTCTCGATGCCTGAGTCAGCAAAGGATTTTTGTCTAGATTGAGCCACCAACAACCATTCTACCAGCTGACCTTCTCTAGAGTCTCTTGCACCAAGTCTGGGCCTAGGGCCTTAGCTTCCCCAAGCTTAAATGCCTATGGGAGATCTACATTGTCTCCCATACAAAGCCTCAAATGGTGCCATCTAGATGCTAGCTTGGAAACTGTATTGTGCAAGAACTCTATCCATGGCAAGTGGTCACACCAACTCCTCCGAAATCTAAAATGCAAGCTCGGAGCATGTCCTCTAAAGTTTGGAATCATTTCACTGGCCATTGTCTACGAGTGGAAGCGTGGTCAAGTCCACACAAGTCCCAAGAGACTCTTGAAACGCACTCGAGAACCCGAAGTGAACGGACCTCTATTGAGATAATGGACACGGCATTCATGGAGTTTGACAATCTCATCTATGAAACCTGGGCATACTATGCTACATGAAGGTCATTTTCACTATAAGAGTGGCTGACTTGGTCATTCTATCCACAATCACCTAGATGGAATCAAAGCCCTTAGTGGTTCAGATAACCTAACCACAAAGTCCATGGTTATCCTCTCCCACTTCCATTCTGGATTCAATCTGGAGCAAGCCCGTAGGTCTTTGGTGTTCAGCCTTGACTGCGGCACACCAAACACCATGCCACGAAGTCACCTATGTCCTCTTCATGCCTTCCTACCAGGATATTTGTCTGAGATCTTGGTACATCTTAGCTCTTCTGTGAGAGTGTTGTGCTATGAGACTCTTCCACCACTTCTCTTTAGCTCACCTACATCAAGTAACAGCAAACGGTCCCCAAAGCGTATACCCAACATCAATCGAAAACTCATGGTTCTCCCCTTAGTGCACATCCTCCATAAGCTTCACTAACTTAGGGTCTTCCCCTTGTGCCTTAATATGCTCTACTAGGGTTGATTGGGCCCTAAATATGAGCAAGAAAGGCTCTTGAATCACTCATGCCAAACTAACTTCCTGAGCCTCTAAAACATGGATATCCTCTATTAATGACCATCTTAAGGGTGCAATATGGGCCAAGCTCCATAGACTTTTTGCTTAAAGCATTAGCTACCGCGTTGGCCTTACTTGGATGATATGAAATCGTGTAGTCATAGTCCTTAAGCAACTCTAGCCATCTGCGCTGCTTGAGATTCAGATCCTTCTCCGGAAGGTATACTTCAAGCTCTTATGATCCTAAGATCTCACAAGTTTCTCCATAGATAAATGCCTCCAGAATATTCAAGGCAAAGACCACTTGCTGCCATCTCTAGATCATGGTTCCTGTAGTCCTACTCATGCTCTCTAAGTTGCCTAAAAGCATATGCCACAATTCGACCATGCGCATAAGGACACAGCTAACTCTTACTCTCAAGCATCACAGGGAAAACCACCCGTGCCCAAAGGCAAAACCAACACGGAGCTGTGGTCAAACAGGTCTTTAGCTTCTGAAACTCTCTTCACATGCGTTTACCACTGAAACTTAATATTCTTTTGGGTTAACTTGGTTAATGGCGCTGCTATTCTTGAAAAGTCCTTGACAAATCTCTCTACAACCCTGAAAACCTAGGAAACTATAAATCTTTGACATTGTAGTGGCCTTGGCCACTATTGAACTGCTTCAACTTTCTTCAAGTCCATTAGAATACCATCCTTGGACACTATATGTCCAAGAAATGCCACCTGATCAAGCCAAAACTCACACTTGGAGAACTTAGCATACAATTCTCTCTTAAGGTCTGGAGGACAATCCTCAAGTGCCGCTCATGCTCCTCCTCGCTCCTAGAATACACTAAGATGTCATCAATGAAGACAATCACAAAGTGGTCTAGGAACAGCTTGAAAACCCTATTTATCAAGTCCATGAAGGCTGGAGGGCGTTGGTCAACCCAAAGGACATCACTAGAAACTCATAATGTCCATAGCGAGTCCTAAAGGCCGTCTTGGCACGTCCTCGCCCTTAACCTTACCTTATTCAATTGCCGGAGTCATGCACATCCTCATAGACACATCCTTCTTCTTCAAATAAGGCCGTAGCACCCCAAGGCGAGGTACTTAGCCCATGAACCCCTTGTCCAGGAACTCTCACACGCTCTTCAGCTCCTTCAACTCCGGAGGAGCTATCCAATATAAGGGAGGAGAGATAGGCCTTACCCCGTGCTCAGGCTCTATCCCGAACCCACCTTATTTCTGTGGCATACCTGGTAACTCCTGGAAGACACACTGGAACTCACATACGACCGGAATTGACTCCAAACTCTGCATTGCACTTCACATCTCTAACCGAAGCTAGAAACCCATAGCTGCCCTTGTCCATAAGCCGCATGGCGCTCATTGTGAGATTAAGCTAGAGGGTCTGAAAACTAGTACCCTTCAACTCTTGGAGCTCGCCTCCAGGAACCTCAAACTTCACCACCTTACTATAGCAATCTACCATAGCATGGCATGAAGTTGACCTGGCTATACCTAGATGACATCAAGTCTTACATGTCCAACACGTGAAGATCCTGAATGTTTCCATGTCGCTAACCTTGACTCACAATCCTTGTATACCATCTGGACATAGAGAGGATCTTCAAAGGTACCCCAACATAGAAAGATCTCTAAACTAGTAGGGACCTCCAATCGTATAGCAAAGAATAGGGACACATAAGAATATGTGGACCCGAGTCAATCAAACATAAGCCTCAAAAGAACATACTATCATAATACCCTGTTATAACCCCATTGGACGCCGCCCGTTTGACGTGTCATGGCAAAATACGGGCTCGCCCCCCCGCCCGGCCTCTATTGCCCGATCCTCCGTCTCCCTGGCCTCTCCCCAAGGCTCCCTCAGCTTCCCTTCTGTTAAAGCCAGAGAGCCCTCACGGTTACCCGAATATGATGGTGCAGGAGTGGAAGGGTTTGCCAACCCCTAACTAGAAGATCCTCAGCGAAAGGCAATCCCTCCATATGGTCCCGTCTGCCACAACCATAGCATCTAGAAAATCCTCGTATGCACGCCCTAAGTGCCTCTTTCGCAAGTTTTACACTCTGAACAATGCCCAACACTCTGCCAACTAAGTTGACGCCTCCCACTATGACTTGTGAGGCAGAGGCCGAGTTGACATAGACTCTAAAATGGCTACTCGCTTTGTTGTGCCTCTGCTCTGCCGTCGGCCATTCCCCCGCTGAACCCCCTCAGAAAAGAACTATGAGCTCTGGCCCTCCTTAGCCTTAGATGAAGCTCTCCCTCAGGAATCACCCTCTAAATCGATTGCCATATCCACCACCTGAGCATAATCCATGGTCCTTACATGAGGCTGGAGGCTGAGGAACATGTTTGTGGTTCCCCTTACAAACGCCTCACCCCTTCAGCCTGAAGAAGCAAGCCTGAATGCGCTTGGCCCAATAGGTAAACCGCTCATCATACTCTACCGACATACCATGAGAATCATCCTAGCCTCAAAAACTCAAACATCTGGCCTCCAACTCTCAAACAAGAACTTCCTCAGGAAGCTGCCCAGAGAATTCCTCCCAAGTAGGTGGCTCGAGTCGCCACGCCCCGGAGGAACTCCTCATACCATATACTTGCCTGGCCTCTGAGTGAGAAGCCAGCCAACTCTACTTCTCTAGACGAACAATGGATGACTCTGTGACTCACCTCTTGAGGTCTACCAGATCCTCCGTCGTCAGGCGCTCGTGAAAGGTGGGCGGGTCCATCACTGAAAACGCTCAGAGCTGAATTATCCTGGATCCCCAGAGGTGGCCGAGCTAGGTTGGGCTGTGCTATGGTCCCACCTCAGCCTTGTTGCCTACAACCCTGAGAGGGTGGCCAATGCCCTGCCCTAACTCTAAAGCAAGTGTCTAAGCTAAGCCGCTCACGACGCAACATGAAGAAGGATGATGCAAAGGAGGCATATTGAATCCTGATATATATAAACATATAGGATAAGCTACTAATCATAAAAGGAAGGAAGACTCTCCCTCTAAACCTAGATATCTGACCACCTAATAGGCCTGAAGTAACACTTCGTTAATGCAAATGGGCACACTTCCATTTACATAAATGCCGTGCTATCTGGGCACTTGCTCTAGTGACATGCAAGGAAACCTAAGGCTCTAATACCACTTTGTTACAACTCCATTCTGAATCGTGACCGGCACATGAGGAACTCATCCCGACATAAGCCTCGTGATGGTTGGGCCGTACTATATGCATATTTTATTCATAAAATATAATTTAAATTATAACTCAAATCTCATACTAACTATAAATGTAATCTAATTGTTGTAACGTGATATACAATTAAATTGAGTTACTCAAATTCAAAAGAAACCATGGATGATATACCGCCTAAATACAAAAGAATCATGGTATATCAAAACGCAAAATATAAATCTATGATCCTGGACCCTACCCATCACATCATTGGAGCACTCTATAATGACCCAAAAGACTTCACTACAATGTGAAACTCACCAAACAGATGATATTAATGTTAGGAGGAGGGAGAAGATCCTAAGCTATAACTTATTGAGAAGAAAAAAAAAAGGAAGAGACAAGGGGTGAGCTTTGCTACAAAACTCAATGAGTGGGATCGTCATCATAACCATACATGGGACAAGGAAGAATTATACATAAATAATAATAATGCAACAATTACAATTCATTTTTATTTATTTTACGTAATAACCATAAAATCATAATTTGTTGGATTCATGAAACTATATTATTTCTCAAGACATTACTAAGAGAACAGATTCCGTAAAATGAAGGGTGGTAATTCTGGGGAACATGAGTCCATAGCTAAGATTCTACAGCCCTGCGACCACGTCCCTGGCGAACTTATCTAGTATAATAATAACTTGTCCCTAGCAGGCCTTGATATACTAAGGTTAATGGAATAACTGCGTTAACTCACAGTTTGTTCCTTCTAGGAATTCCCTAATCTAAAATCAACTGGAATCATAAAAGGGGAGTTCTATGTGTTCTAAGTTCAACAATTCTCAATTATTAAAACTTGAACATAAACTTTATATATCCTTTCATTAGACATACTAACATCTCATTATCAAAATCACTTCTAAGATCATGAAATAACTCATATAATATCAACTTAATTCAATAATGGTCCCATGCATTTTAATAAACGTAGATTTTCATGCTAAGTTTCAAACATATTCTCAATCCACACTAGAATGCATATAAATATTTTAGTTCATGATAAAACTCAAGCAAATAATTTCTAATCACTCTATAATGCTAGAAATAATTTATAGGATGACCAAAATGAGGCCATGAGATCAAACCCACTCACCTAGAGGGTGAATGGGAAGCACCTACACCACTAAGACTCTAAGGAGGAAGGATGGCACCAAAGTCTGCCATTACAATTATAATGCCCGAGGACGAG
>JAMLFY010000017.1:190734-309479 GCA_030441495.1 Dalbergia oliveri
TTAAATATTGTCCTCCAAAATTGGGCCAAAGTGGACCCAAAACTGATTCAATGAGCTATTCTACATCATCGCACGAGCATTGGGTGCTCACCGTGAGCTATGCTATAAAATTGCTTTCAGAAGTTCTGCAGCTGGCTGGGACAGAATGGACGTCTTCGTGTATTTGGTCATTTTGTCCCATTAAACATCTGAATTTGTCCTCGACACTAGAAATAGCGATTGTAGCTCTTTGAATAAGCTTTCCAATGCCACTAAAATCACCTCAATCGGACATCTGTAGCACCACATATGTAGAAAATACTAACTAAAGGTCAAGTTGTACAACATTAGAAAATCAACAACCTTGTTCTTGACATTTTGCATTTGATCCAAAGCTCCTGCACAAAACCATACTCAAAGAGACAAGTCAAATGTAACAAGGTGTAATTATAATTTATTCCATAATCAACGCAAAAGTCAATAATTCTATTTAAATCACACAATGATGAGTAAATCAAAATCCTTATTAATTGCATTAATAACTCAATAAAACTCATGCAAAAAGCTAAGGTTTAGTAGCAAGATAAGTGGCATAAATGCCCCTTATCAAACTCCCACACTTAAGCTTTTCACATGTTCTCATGTGAAATTAAGATAAAACCAAGGTATGGATGAGAAACAATATAAAAGGACTACACTAGACTTCTAAAACTAAAAATGCATGATGCATGAAAATAATTGACAATACACCAATCTAATGAACCTAGAGGCATACAGTAAGCTTTCACACCAACAATCAAGAGAATTGTAACAAGCAGGGCATAAAGGAACATAGTACACAGAGTAGAATCTACATATGATGCATGAATCAAGTATAAAAATCCTACCAAGGTCGTGTTTGCCACTCATTCACTCAAGTGTTTTGGGTTATGACGCACACTCAATCACCTCAATTGCAAATGCATTCATCGACTCCTACGGTCTCATTCTCCATTTTGTCACACATACATGCTTTTGAATCAAGAGGACTTGCCTTTGGTTGTAATGGGACTTAGGTGAAGGTGGATAAATATATAGGCCAATGGGCTAAACCTCAAGTCAAAGGACAACAAATGCATACATCAAGAGCACAAGTGCCAAAAGATACATTTTGTCCAAATCAACACAATTATAGGCCTTTCTTTTGCAATGTGACACACCTTCAATGAAAATTTTTTAGAATTTTTTTTTTCAACCTTGCCTTTCTTTTCTTTTCTTTTTATTTTTTTGGTACGCCACTTCCTGAATTTTGAGTACACATTGTTCCTCCCCCATACTTAAATTGGGGCATGTCCTCATGCTCTTCTCCAGTTATGCTCAAGTACAAATAAGAATTTTCACAAATGCTCTCCTAAGCATAAAAGTGGGTAATTTTTCATGGTTTTTCACTTTTGGCTAAGGATGTGCTAAAATAAAAGAATGGGTAATAAGGCTCAAAGGGGCTAAACAATGGTAACATGCAAAGTTTAACTATATGGGTAGGTGGCTAAAAACAAGAAAAATGGCTCAAACATGCACATGGAAAACATATTTTTAAATAAGACCCTAAGCAAGTTCTAGAATGCAAATCCAAAGAGGGAAGCACACATGAACAAATAAGCATGGCACATGATAGTCCAATCAAAGAGGCTCAAAATCACAAGTGAAAGGGCATGTACTCAATCCAAATATCACAGTGAATTCACTAAGCATGCAATACAAATTAGAGTCAATGCCAAGCATATTAATATGGTGCATGTGGTGTGAGCCTATGCATGTGACCTCTAAGGTACCAAAGGAATGGTGTAAAATACAAACAAAAATAAATATGATGCAAGAGTCTAAACTAAAATGAAAATAAATAAAATGCAGAAAAATAAAAGAGAAAAGGAAAGAAACTCACGTGGGTTGTCTCCCACCTAGTACTTTGCTTTAACGCCTAAGTTGGACGTCAAGACCCTCATGGAGGGTGTGCAGCTTCAACCCAAAGATAGGCCATCTGAGCCCTTAGTTTCTCTAGGGACTCATGGAGGTACATCAGTCGTGCTCATCAATAGTGCACGACCCATCCTAGAGTTTTCTAATTCATTGCACCATCAGGATGCACATGGGTGACCAAGAGAGGTCCCCTCCATCTAGACTTTGGCTTTCCCGCCATCAGTTTTGCCCGAGGCTCATGCACAAGATCCAGTTCCACAAGGGGTTCTTACCCAACATGGGCTGGTCGTAAATCCTGGCATGACTGATGCAGCCTGGGTGGTGTACTTGTATTGAAAACTTGGGACTTTCTAAAACAAAGGCTCATCATATCCCATAAAAGAAGAAAAAGTGGAGAATGGGAAGGTCTGGATCCTTACAAATTAAATAAAATAAAAATAAGAAAATAAATAAAGATAAAAAAAAAATAAATAAACAACTAAGTTTTAATGCCTCCTCACCGACACCAAAATTTGATGCGAATTGTTGCAACTCACAAACAAATTAAAATTTATAAAGTGCTAAGTTGCACCAAAAATATAGTAAAGGGCACAACCTAGGTTATCTCAAGGAGGCTTCAATACTTAGTTAGGAAGATTTGGGGGTTTGAGAATTAAAGCAATAATCTAAATTGAAAGATAATAGCAATAATAGAGAAGCATTAGTGCAAGGTATTCCTAGGATTGAAAATTAATTATCATTGACCAAATATTAAACTTATTAGTGGCTATTGGTAAGGAATTAGGTAATTTTGCTAGTGATCAATCTCTAGAATTTGATAAATGCAAATAACTAATAAACGATGATCGCCAATTTATTTAGAAATCACATCAATTTAATGAGCCAATTACAATAGCCTAACTGCCAATTAGAAAGTTAATTCTAATGTTCTCCCTCAAACATAAACCAATAGATCTATCAATTTATGCCCAAAGGATTTCCCTAAATGACAATCGCCAATTTAGTTATTCCAATAAAGATTATAGCAATCACCACAATAATTAAAGGAATAGAAACTGCAGAACATTAAGAAAACCAATGCATTCAATATAAACAATGGGTCTCAAACATCATTCCAATCCATAAAAATCCTTACACTAGTAAAGAAATCTACTCCTCCATCTTAAGGATTACAACAATGAAGATAAGAAAGAACCTGAAAATAATAGCAACAATCATTGCCACAATCTCCAAAATGAAACTCCTTCACCAATGGAACCCTTAGAGAGAGAGAAGAGATAAGAGAGAAGGAGAGAGAGAATAATAAGCTAAAGTAAGGCCTAAACTGAATGAAAGCTTAGTAAAAACCTAGGTTAAATGTCTGTAATAATTCCTTAAATATTGTCCTCCAAAATTGGGCCAAAGCGGACCCAAAAACTAATTTAATGAGCGTTCTCCGTCTTCACACAAGCACCTAGCTAATAGTGCTAGCGCTCACCAATGAGCTATGATAAAAATCGCTTTTCAAGGGTTCTGTTGGAGCTAGGCGTTGGACAAGTGGACGTCTTTGTGTATTTGGTCATTTTGTCCTATTAAACATCCGAATTTGTGAAACTAGAAATAGCGTGTAGCTCTTTGAATAAGCTTTCTAATGCCACTAAAATCACCTCAATCGAACATCTGTAGCTCTAGATATTGTGAAAATACTGACTGGAGGTCAACTTAGACAGGATCAAAAAATCAGCAACCTTGTTCTTAACATTTTGCACTTGATCCAAAGCTCCTGTGCACAAAATCATACTCAAAGAGACAAGTCAAATGCAACAAGGTGTAATTATAATTTATTCCATAATCAATGCAAAAGTCAATAATTCTATTTAAATCACACAATGAGGAGTAAATCAAAATCCTTATTAATTGCATCAATAGCTCAATAAAACTCATGTAAAAAGCTAAGATTTAGTAGCAAGATAAGTGGCATAAATGCTCTTATCAAACTCCCCCACACTTAAGCTTTCACATGTCCTCATGTGAAATTAAGATCAAACCAAGGTATGGATGAGAAACAATATACAAGGACTACACTAGACTTCTAAAACTAAAAATGCATGATGCATGAAAATAATTGACAATACACCAATCCAATGAACCTAGAGGCATACAGTAAGCTTTCACACTAACAATCAAGAGAATTGTAACAAGCCAGGCATGAACAGGAATATAGCACATAAGTAGAATCCACATATGATGCATGGATCAAGTACAAAAATCCTCCCAAGGTCTGTGTTTGCCACTCATTCACTCAAGTGTTTTGGATTATGATGCACACTCAATCACCTCAATTGCAAATGCATTACCATAGACTTGCTATGGGTCTCATTCTCCATTTTGTCACACACACATACGTACTTGAATCAAGAGGACTTATAGGCCAATGGGCTAAACCTCAAGTCAAAGGAGAGCAAATGCATACATCAGAGCACAAGTGCCAAAAGGTACACTTCGTCCAAATTAACATAATTATAGGCCTTTCTCACTACAACATTTCCTAGCTATGGCAACGCCAAATTTGGCAATGCCTAAAAACCGTTGCTTAAAAGGGCTTGTGGCAACGGTTTATTTTGTTGTTGCTGGTGTAGTAGAATTTATATAGTATGTTATTGCAACAATATAAAATCGTCGTCTTAGTATAAATAAGCAACGGTTTATGAATTGTTGTATTGTTTTTATTTTAGACAATGGTTATTTAGATGTTTCCTATATAAATTTGTAATTGATACACTTTAAAACCGTTGTTAATATAGATGAAACTTAGAGTACATGTGAAAAACTGTTCCCTAATGTATCATATCCATACCAAGTGGCGGGAACAAAATTCCCTTCTCACCACCATTTGTTAAAACTCTTAACCCAAAAACATTTTGGCCCAAAACAAAAAAGAGAAAGGAAACTTGGCACTACCTAGGTTCTTCTTCCTAGTTCGTTCTTGCCTGGGCACTGTTCACACCGCCTGGAAGCTTCGCACCTCGAGCTGGTGAATGAACTTCATAGGCACGTTCACATCGCCTTAGCTTCTTCCTCCTGGTTAATTGGTGTCCTCACCTGGGAATGTGGCAGCCTCCCGTGCTTGGGAACGTCGTGCTGGCCACGCCTTCTTCCTCCATTGCAGGTGGTTGTTGATTCGAGGGTGGTGCTTTGCGTAAGTCCTCTCTCCCATCTTCCCTGTGCGACCTGGCAGTGGTGCTTCTCACACGTGCTGAAGGCGATGCAGGTCAGAATGGTGCTTCGTGTGCATGCTGAAGGCGATGCTCTCTTCAGGTATGCTCTCTCACTATCTCATTTATCTCTCGATTATTCTCATCTCTTGGTCTTGAGGGGGTGTTGAAGGCGGTACTTCGCGCACGTGTGAAGCATAACTCCTTGATTATATCTCTCTCTTTCTCGTTTCTCTCATATCTCTGTTCATATTTCTCAGCTCCTGGTCTCTTTCTCAATGGAAGGGAAAATATGGTAATAAACATGAATTAAAATGGTGAATGAAGTTGGAGTTGTTAGAGGTATAGCCATATAGAAGCTTCAAGACTTACTTTATTTCCCTTTTTGTTTATTTGTCTGGTCTCTGTTTATTTCCTTTTCTTTCAAGAATTTCACCAATGATCAAGACTTTTATCAATAATATTTAGTGATGATAAGCCAAAATTCCTAGAAATAATTCCCAAATAAGGGTTCTGGGTTGCCTGGATTGGAGAACACTTCCACCAGAACATGATTTGGAAGGAAGTCATCAAGTGGGGATGGCCAGCTTCACGCCCCAATGGTGCCTGTTTGGGTCTATAGTAGAGTGTACAACAAAGAGAAGAAGATATAGCGAGAATGCAATTGTGGTTACATCAAAGTGTTTTGAATGTGGGAAAGCCAAGAGTAACATGAAGGCTAATAGAGAAACAATTCATTAGGAATGTAAAATTTGCTTTAATTTGAGATGTCAAGTTCTAGTGCATATTCTCCCTAGTTGAAGCATGCAGAATGCATTTTCTGTTGTGCAAGAGTTATACAACATGGAATTTGTTAAGCTTACACCATTTGAATTCAATTGCTCTTGACATGTATAATGTATTGAAGCAATGGCATTGTTTCTCTCTTATTTTTGGTTTAATTTGTTGACTGGTTTGTGGTGTTAAATTTATTTAAGTTGATTTTGGTGTTAATTTGTTGATTGTTAATTGGGTTGTTGATGATTTAGTCTAGTTATGGACTTGGAGTAATGGGCCCATTTGTTTCTTTTCATATAATCAGTTTCTACATAGCTTTCCATCTTTCTTTTACCCTTTGACATTGACTTCTCTTTGAAGCCTTCTTGAAGTTGCTTCTTAGGTAATGATTCACCACTTCATTAACTAAAAGATCCTATATGTTTACAAACCTTTAAGTCATTTATATGTATGAACCTATATGTTTGATTATATTTTATCATTGTTCATTGTTAATTGTATGGCCTTGACACATTAAACCTAGTATTGATAGTGGGATTGCCATGCTATCTAATCATAGTCTTATATCTAGTTAAAACTAACATAGAATAGCGTGTAAGTTATCTCATTTAAAATTTTTTTGGGCCCTATAGAACTTTGATGTTGGTAATCTTTGGGTTGAGTGATATTTGATGTTTTCATTGTATACTATACCTATATCCTTGGGATGAGTAAAAATAACTAATTTTGTTTGTACTTCTTTGTGATAATACAGTCTTTTTAGCATCTTGAATCACACAAATTGAGACACTCCTCTTTGCTTCTACCACTTCTGTAACAAGTAAGACATTTAGCTTTTTATTTTCTTTATAAATTTAATCTTTTCCTGATAGCTTGATTGTTTTGGGGTTTATCTATGGACATTATGCTATGAGTAGATTGATTAAACTTTATTATACTTGTCATCAATGCTTTAGTCATCAACTCTTATGTTGAAATTCAGATTGTAATCCACTTCTATTTGAGAAAATCATGTGTATCTCAGTCTAATTCACGTGTTATAATATATTTCTTATTCTACTAGACAAAAAGCGATGGATAAGGAGTGGACTAATTTGCCAAGATATAGTGAAGAGTACATTCATGGTGTTGAATCATTTTTGGATTTTGCTTTCTCTCAAGGAAGACCACAAGGAGGAGAAATCTTATGCCCTTATGCTAAGTGTAACAACTCTATTTGGGAGCAAAAAGATATAGTTTTTGATCATTTAATAAGCAAGGGATTTAGAAAGGCTATACTGTGTGGGTTAACCATGGAGAGCGATAAGCCTTATGGATGTTGATTGTGATGACATAGACGATGAACACGAATTTCTTGATGACATCGATGGATTACTACATGATACATTTAGAGATGTGGTGCAGGAGATAAATTTTGTGATGGGCCAAATGAAGATGCGAAAAAGTTCTACAAGTTGGTTGAGGAGGCAAAACAAGAGTTATGTCCAGGCTGCAAAAACTTTTCTACGTTGTCATTCGTAATTTGAATGTATTTGCTGAAGTGTCTCCATGGTTGGAGCAATGCTTCCTTTACGCTCTTCTTGAATTATTGAGAGAAGCTATGCCTCATTTAAATATTCCCAATTCTTTCAATAAAACCAAGGCCATGGTAAAAGATTTAGGGTCTTAGTTATAAAAAGATTCATGCTTGTCCCAATGATTGCATACTATATTGGAATGAGTATGAAGAAGACAAATTTTGTCCTATTTGTGGAGCTTCACGGTATGTAGAAAATCTTGACATAGATTCGAGGATAAACATTTGAAGAAAAAACTTGTGCCTACAAAGGTTTTAAGGCACTTTCCCCTAATTCCAAGACTTAAGAGGCTATTCATGTGTTCAAAAACAGCTGAATTAAGATGGCATGAGGAAGGGCGTTCAAAAGATGGAAAGTTAAAACACCGCTGATGGCCAAGCATGGAAAGACTTTGATAGGCTTCATCCTGATTTTGCGAGTGATTCTTGTAATATACGACTAGGGCTAGCTAGTGATGGATTTAATCCTTTTAGAACCATGAGCATTTCCTATAGTACATGGCCTGTGGTTTTGGTGGCATATAATTTTCCTCCATGGTGGTGCATGAAACCTGAGTTTTGTATGTTGTCCTTGCTAATCCCTACCAAGTTCACCTGAAAATAACATTGATGTGTATCTCCAGCCATTGATTGAAGAGTTGAAGGTTTTGTGGGAAGTTGGAGAAGACATATGATGCATCAAGGAACCAAACATTTCAACTACGTGCAGCTCTTTTATGGACCATTAGCGATTTTGGCTTATGCTATGTTATCTGGTTGGAGCACAAAAGGTAAGTTGGCATGTCCTTGTTGTAATCATGAGACTTGCTCAATGTATTTGAAACATAGTCGAAAGATGTGTTATATGGATCATCATATTTTTTTGACTATGGATCATCCATATAGGAAGGATAAAAGCTCTTTCAATGGTAAGGAAAAATTCAGGTCTTCACTAGCTTCATTAGATGGGGTACAAATCTTCGAAACTTGAAAGATTTTTGCAATATGTTTGGGAAGAAACAAAAGAAAACCAATAGTGGTCCATGGAAAAAAAAAGTCTATTTTTTTTAGCTGCCATATTGGAAACATAATACATTACGGCACAATCTAGATGTTATGCACATAGAGAAAAATGTGATAACATAATTGGACACTTTAGACATTCAGGAAAGTCTAAAGATCATGTAAATGCTCGTTATGATCTAAAAGATATGGGCATAAGAAAAAGCTTCAGCCAAAGGAGATTGATGGAGGCAAAAAAGCAATATTTTCCAAAGCGTGTTTTTTGCTTACTTCAAAAGAAAAATCTATCTTTTGTGGTATTTTAAAGGAAACAAAACTACCAATTGGTAGTGCATCAAATATTTCTATGTGTTCATCTTGCTGAAAAAATATTAGGTTATAAGAGCCATGATGCACATTTCATGTTGCATTATTTGCTGCCAATAGCAATCAAATGCACAATGAATAATCAAGTGGCTAGCCCTTTAATCTGTCTTGGTTCATTCTTTCATTCCTTGTGCCAAAAAGTTGTTCAAAATAATGATTTAGATCATTTGGAAGTGAATATTGCAGAAATTTTATGCCAATTAGAAAGAATTTTTCCTCCTAGTTTCTTTGATATAATGGTACATTTGCCTATCCATCTGGTAAACGAGGTGAGGTTAGGTGGACCCATCCAACTTTGATGGATGTACCCTATTGAAAGATATTTGTGTAGATTAAAGTCCTATGTTCGTAATAGGAGCCGTCCGAGGCTCTATTGAGGGATATTTGGTTGAGGAATGCTTGACATTTTGCTCAAGATATTTAAGTCCTAATGTGGAGACAAGGTTCAGTAGAATGGCTAGAAACTATGAAAATTGTGATGCAACTGAACCTAAAGCCTTTTCCATATTTTAGAAAGGGCAGCCATTTCCTTAGATAGCAACTCATTGATGCAAGCCATCGATATATCTTATTTAACTGTGATGAAGTCAAGGAATACATAAGGTGCACTTCCTATTTTCTATCTATGAGCTTCTTTTTAAGGAAATATAGCTACTATTTTGGAAATAACTAGAATTTGTTTTATTTTAAGAGCACGAGGATTATGTCAATAATCATATTAAAGGCAGAAAATGGAGCAAAGCTAAAACTCAAAGTCAAGATTTCAGTCAATGGTTCAAATCTCGTGCTATGGATGAACATGTTCCAAAGAGACTCAAAGAATTATCTAGGGGCCAAATATGGTTGCAAAAAGGTTTTCAGGTTATGTGATCAATGGATACAAATTTCAGAACTAGGAACATGATGCTAGGCATACAACTCAAAATAGTGGTGTGACATTGGTGTCTGAAACAGCAAGCTTTGCTAGTTCCAAGGATGAAAATCCAAAGACAAAACCCATAACATACTTTGGAGCAATCAATGATATAATTGAGTTAGATTATTACTCTCATTTTAAATTTGTTCTCTTTAAATGTGATTGGTTTGAGACTAAGGAAGAGAATCATGGTATAACTTCTGTTCGCTTTAATAAAAGATGTTATAGGGATGATCCTTTTGTGATAGCTTCTCAAGTCCACCAATGCTTCTATGTCCAAACCCTTTTGATCAAAATAAGCATTATGTCAGGAAACAATATTGATGGATTTATTCAATACGAATGATGAGTCTAATTTTGATGTCCAAGAGTCTTATCAAAGCGATCCATTTGATCAAGCAATTAATTTGTGTGTACCCGAAGATAATAGTGAAGTTCAATGGGTTAGGGAAGATATGCCAAATACAGTCATTGAGAATCCACTAGCTGTACCACTAGAAGTTGAAAGTGAAGAGGATTCTGATTTTGATTAAATTGAGTGTCTACTAAATAACTCTTGTATGCTGCATTTTGTACTTGAAATAATCAGGTGACTTTTTGCCTTCATTTCATGCTTTGTAATTTTCTATGTTATGTTATTTATGTGTTTATTAATCGCATACTATTTGTTTTTAATTTCCTCTGTTTATTAATTTTATATTTTCTTCTTTTCAGAAAATGAACAAAGGATTTGATTTGATTTCCAAAGCCAAGTAAAGTCAAGTTCTGAATTGCTTGCAATGTTCAAAAAGGTCAAGGAAGAAAAGATGACTCATGCAAAAGAATCTATCTGATCAAAGATAAAAGAGACTAACTTATAGCTAATACTCAAGTTGATGGGCATGTTAGAAAACAAGAACACAGGAAAAGGATCAAAACTCTTGCAAGCTTAAGAAAAGGAGCACAATTTAAAGAAAATGAAGGTGCCCATGCCTACAACTATTACCCAATCTCAAGGATCTACCTCAAGGCAAGAGCAACATAGGCCTCCTAAGTCTACAACCTTGACTCAAAAGAAGACCACTGAAGAAGTGATTTCTAGAAAGAAACAAGATTTGAAGAGGAAGTTCACCATTAAAATAGCAACTGATAGTGAAGGATGTAGTGACTTTCCTCCAAGATCGATTAAGGAGATAGGGAAAATGAAGAAATTTTCAACAATGTCAATTGACAATTTTCTTCAAATAAACAAAGAACATGATGAAAGGAGAAAAAATTGTCTAACAATGAAGAAGTCAATGATATGGAGGAGCAGATGAGGGAGATGTCAATCCAATTGCTAGGAGAGGTCAAGAGAAGACTAATATAGCAGAAGGTAATTATTTTATCTCTTTTTATTTAGGAATTCTAGAAGTAAATTAGATAACCAGCATAGGAGGAGCCTATGAATTTTTAATTTGTAGGTTTTACATTATTTTACCTTTTATCCATAGAATATGAGATTTTAATTTGGTGGGTCCAATTCTTGCCAAATAGTAGATGAGGGAGAGAAAGAGTGGATCATTTGGATTTGGAATTTAGTTTTGTTACCGCATATTGAAATAGTGTGGATGAGTGGATAATTGTGTTTAAGTGAATTTTGCTTTGTGGAGTCAAGTGTTTTTATGGTCTTTGAAATAATGTAAAACAAATGTCAAGTTGTGTCATTTTATTTTTTAGTAAAAGTAACATTTTTTCTTTTTTTTTTTTTTTGGGGGGTGGCGGCAATACGAAGTCAAGTTGTTAATTCACATGGATTGCTAATTCACATGTTTTCTTTGTTTACCACTATGTATGGATGGAGACTGGTTGGGTTTTAACTTGCTTGGTTTATAAAATGAATGGAAACGAGAAAGGATTGGCAATTCGTTATGAATATCTGCAAGTGTGTTGCCATTTGTCATCCTTTTTTATTTAATGAATCACTTTATATGATAAAACTTAGCTTTTAAATGGGAAGCGATTTGTTGAGGCCTTTATTAGTCTTCTTGAGTAATATTATTTTATTGATTTGAATCACTTGAAGAGCTTATTCTGATTCCTATAATTGTTTTAGCATCTACTTTGAAACATGTCATCCTTGTGAACAAAACCCAATTTTTATTATCATTTCAGTCCTTTCTAGTTTCCAGTTTGTGCTAGGATATTGTGTGTTTTTGGTAAAGATCTCTGTCTAGTCAATGAACATGGTACTAATTCAAAAAAATTGAGAACAAAGTGTTCTTATTACTTAACTTTGCTTTTCTTGTTTCAAAATATCTAGTGGTCTTTCATCATTGGAGGCAGTTTTAATTGTGTGCCATTTGAAAATTGTCTTGCTCAGGATTAGTGATTCATAGGATAGGCTCTTGTCATACGTATATGGACTAATTTACATTGGAACAAGTTTGTGTTTCAAAATTTATCTTCATATAGAAGATTCAAACTCAATAGATGCATAATTGAATACCACATTCATTGGAACATTGCTTTCTACCTGTTGATTGATTGTTCAGCATGTCCCCGAAAAATTATAATGTGACCAAGATTTGTGTAAGTAAGAAAGAAATATTCAATTTGCAAGTAAAGTTTGAGTCTACAAAAGAAAGTCATGTAACATGAAATAAGAAATTCTGCATTTATTTGCATCATGTAGAACTTGCTAGTTCCTTTCAACAAGTATTTTTTCATGGAATGTATTAGAGTTGCTGAGTCCTATCCCCACTCAATTCCCCTTTTATTTATAGTGTCATTGTGTGAATATGATAGGGACAAAGGTGAAAAAGACACGAGGAAAGACACAATGCCTAAATATTCATAAAAGGTCAATAGAAGAATGAGAAGAAGTTATCTTGGATGATGAAGGGGAGCCAATTGGACCTCCTGACAAAGTAGTATCTGATTTAAGCTACTTTTTGGGCACAATAGCAAGGAATTCAGATTTGTGTCCTTTGACTTACACAAATTGGAAAGCTATTCACAAGAAGTCCATTTGGGAATTTGTCAAAGTAAAAACATTGAAACTTTTATTTTTTTCTAAAACATATTTGATTATTTCTAACAATATCATTGTTTAATTTTGTAGTCTAGATTCATAATTCAGGAACAAGACAAAAAGGTGGTACTTGCTCATAGCAACGATGCCTGAAGACGACATAAGACTACTATTAGGAAGAAACATTTTTTAAGTCACAAAAATATGAGTCAAATGCTGAAAAATCGTCCAAAAGACATACCAGAATCACATTTTCGAACTCTGATTGCTTATTGGAAAAATGAGGATGTCAAAGTAAGATATTTGAAATTTAGTGCAATAATTATAGTACATCATGCATATATTCTTCATGCATGTGATGTTTGAATAAGTTATACTTTATTGCAATGTAGAAAATGTGTCAGGAGATGCGAGAAATGGGCTAAACAAAAGTTTAGGCATCGGATGAGAGCAATAAATTTTGCAGAATTGCAAGATTGGTATAATCTTTATGCAAAATTTATAATTACATATGTATATATAAGTATATGTTGCTTTTATGTGTGCTAATTCTTTTTGTTGAGTGATATTTGAATTAAATTTAGTGTGCTAGCAAGGAGAATAATGAACAACCCAAGCAAAAATGTTCATTGAAACTCACCAAAGCAAGAAGGGCAAACAAGTGGATGAAGATACTCTTGATGTAATTGTAAGTTTATGATTGGATGCAAGCTATTATTGTGATACATACATTTGTGTGATTCTAATTATAATTGTAATTACATTTGTTCAAATTAGGCACATCTTCATAGTGAGAATCAAACTTCTAGAGACTTTGCCATTAAAGCCTTCCAATCTTTATTTGGGAAGGAGAAGCCAGGAAGAGTGCATTGTTATGGGAGAGTTACTACACCAACTATGTTTAAAAGAAGTGAAGAGATAGCCCTTAAGTAAGAACATGCAAAAGAAAAAGCTTCCTTAGAAGGTAAGGTTGATATGATGCAACAAGAGATGGATGATCTAAAGTCTCTTGTTAAACTACCTGCAACAAAATAGCTCAGGATTTGATATGGAGGCCTTGGCTGCTTGACTGGGATGCACTTCCAAATAATTCACCTACTACTCTAAACAATGAAAAGGTTTAATTTATTTTATAGTAATATCAATTGATGGCTTATAGTGTTAATGCAATTTATTGTTCTGGTGGATTTGATAATTGGTTTCAATGCCTACAAATGGTATCATTGTACTTACATATTTTAGTTTTTTATCCTTACATGTCAAAGAAGGTTAAATTTCTTCTCATGATGATGCTGTTTTCATTATGTTGTTTTGTGCTCTCTTGATATGTTGTTAAATGCTACCATTAAGATGTGTTTGGGCTATTTGTTTGTACATTTTTACAAGAAAATTATTCTCTATAAAAAAAAAACACATTTGTGTAGTAGTGTATGTGTGGATTGTTTAAGTTTGTGCAACTATCTTTATTGTAATAGAAAGTTCTAGGAAATTGAAGAAGTGGAGACAAATGAACATTACCAACCTAAAGTTTCTATTAGGATACTTGATGTAACTCTTCAATAGATGATCTGAAGGCTCTATGTGGGAACTAATAGAATTTTCGCCCTTGGTATCATCAATCAAGTGTTTGAGCCTTGAGGAGTTTAGCTTTTGAATTTGCCTTTTCTTCCCCTCTTGTCATTTTGTCTTTAGTTTTATTATTGTGTAGCAGGATGTAGGCATGGTTTTTTAGTTGCTGGTTTAGTGATATTACCTTTTCTGTTTTATTTTGTTATTAATTTTAATTCTCGTCCTCAAAGGGCACAATGAGATCAAAAAGGAAAAAATAGGTTTGAAGTTGATTAAAGAATGTAGATTGGTTGAGTATATATTGTATATTTTAGTGAGAAGTGTTGTGTTATAGTTTGACTTTGGTTTTTATTATACTATGCTTGTTGTTCTGGGTATTGTGGCACATTTTTAATGCATGATGTGCTCTTATGTTGTGGTGACTAAATTACTTGTTATTTCTCTTGATTAGTGTTTACTCCAATTGTTATTGCTAAAATGTTTACAAAGTCGCTTATATATGTGTGTGTGTGTTTTTTGCTTATATTGATATTGTCTTGTTTTTATTAATTATATGTTTATGGTGTTTAATTTTATGGTTTTCTACAGCAAAATCATGTTGAAGGAGAGGAAGAACCCAACGAGTGAAAGAGATCAACATCTTTTGTGATGATAAAGGACTTCAATGTTGCACTTCATGACTTTTTGTACATAGTAAATATTATTTTTAACTATCAATACTTAATTAGATGTTATCATGGTTTATATTCTTTTGTTATGTGACTTTGAAATAGTATTTTGTAGATGTCATGACTTAGTTTGTATGCCACTTATTAAAGGTTATTAATGTGTGTACATGGATTGTATGGATTTAAAAATAGGATTTGATAATTATATATTTGTGCTTGTCATGGATAAATTGATTTACAATGTTTTGTTTTTATTGTAATATTATTATTTAAACCAACATATTACCAAAAAATATATATATGAAATAGACAACACTTGTAAAATTGTTTCTTATAAATACTAGTATCATGTATAAAAACGTTGTCTATTAGGATAGACAACACTTGTAAAATTGTTTCCTATTAATAAGAATACTAAATATAAAACCGTTGCCAATTGAGATAGACAACATGTGAAAAACCGTTGCTTATAACTAGCAACGCTTTTTAACCGTTACTTATATTCATCATAGCAAAGGTGCAAACCGTTGCTTAAAACTTTAATGGTTTAAAAAATATTCCAAATGTCAAATATTACTAACGGTGTAAAACCATTGTCTAATACATACTAATAAAACCGTTGTCTATTCTATTGATAAATGCAACGGTTTTTATTTTACCGTGGCCGAAAGTATAAAACCTTTGCCTAAAGGAATAGGTAACGCTCATACTCCAGGTTGTAAAATCGTTGCCTATTCTAAGGGCAACGGTTTTCTTACATATAGCCACGGTTTTTGGCCATTGTCGAAGAACAAAAATGTTGTAGTGTCTTTTGCAATGTGGCACACCTTCAACCAAACTTTTAGATTTTTTTTCAATCAACCATGCCTTTTCTTTTTTTGGTATGCCACTTGCTAAATTTTGAGTACACATTGTTCCTCCCCCACACTTAAATTGGGGCATGTCCTCATGCTCTCCCCCACACTTATGCTCAAGCACAAATAAGAATTTGCACAAATGCTCTCCTAAGCCTAAAGAGTTGGGAATTTTCATGGTTTTTCACTTTTGGCTAAAGATGTGCTAAAACAAGACAATGGGCAATAAGGCTCAAGGGGGTTAAACAATGGTAACATGCAAAGGTTAGCTATATGCGCAAGTGGCTAAAAACAAGAAAAATGCCTCAATCATATTCAAACATGTACATGGAAAACATATTTTTAAATAAGACCATAAGCAAGTTCTAGAATGCAAATCCAAAGAAGGAAGCACACATGAACAAATAAGCATGGCACATGATAGTCCAATCAAGAGGCTCAAAATCACATAAGTAAAAGGGCATGTACTTAATCCAAATATCACAGTGAATTCACTAAGCATGCAATACAAAATAAAGTCAATGCTAAGCATATCAATATGGTGCATGTGGTGTGAGCCTATGCATGTAACCTCTAAGGTGCCAAAGGGATGGTGTAAAATGCAAATAAAAATAAATATGATGAAAGACTTAAAACTAAAATGAAAATAAATAAAATGCAAAAAAATAAAAGAGAAGAAAAGAAAAACCTCACCGTGGGCTGTCTCCTACCCAGTACTTTGCTTTAACGTCCCTAAGTTGGACGGTTAGGACCCTCATAGAGGGTGTGAGCTTAGACCCAAAGATAGGCTATCTGAGCCCTTAGTTTTGTTGGGGACTCATGGAGGTACATCAGCGATGTTCATCAATGGTGCCGGACCCACCCTAGAGTTTTCTAATTCAATTGCACCATCAGGATGCACATTGTTGACCAAGAATGGTCCCTTCCATCTAGACTTCATCCTCCAGCCATCAGTTTTGCTCTGGGCTCATGCAATAGATCCACTGCCCTCATAGGGCTTTTTACCCAACATGGGCTGGTCATGGAGTACCTAACAAATTGATGACATTGGGTGGTGTACCTGTCTAAAAACTTGGGACTTTCTAAAACAAGGCTCATCATATCCCATAGAAAAAGAAAAAGTGGAGAATGAGGGTCTGGATCCTTACAAAGCATATTTCCACAAGCATCATCAACTAAAGAATCAATGACATCAATGCCAAACATAGAGTGTTCCTCATGGGGATGTTTCATAGCATCAATAAAGAGAATTGGACTTTCATGTCCCCACACTCCATAGATATGTGCCAGCATAAACATCAATCATGGTTTTAGGTTTCAAAAATGGTCTACCCAAGATTAATATATGCTGGTTGACATTAGTGTCATTTTCCATCTCAAGTACATAAAAATCATAGGGAGTATTAAATCATTTACCTGGATAAGAACATCTTCCAATACTTCATCTGGTCTTGTAATGCTCCGTTGGCCACTTCATTTGCAACCCGGTTGGCTTAAGCTCCCAAAGTACAAGGACTGAGAAGTGATTTAGGCATAACATTAATGCCAGCTCCAAGGTTAGCTAGGGCTCTCATGATATGCAAGTTCCCAATGGTAGGGAACATAGAATGTGCCTGGGTCCTTGCACTTGGGTGGTAGATTGTCGCTTGATAATGGAGGAAGCATTCACCCCCATAGTCACATGGTCCTCCCAATTGGCTTTTATTTTCTTCCTATTGGTGCACAAATCTTTCAATAATTTAGCATATTTGGGAATTTGCTTAATTGATCCAATAGAGGTATGTTTACATGCACTTTCCGAAAGGTTTCTAGTGTGTCTGAATCTCCGTAGTAGCCTTCCTGGGTTGCATTCTTTGTGGGAATGGTAGTGGGGGAATGAGTTCTGGAATTTTCAGCTTCTATTCAGCGCGGTCCTCCGAGAGTGCTAGCCTCATTTGGTAGCTTCTGTTATTGATGCAATTAATAAGGATTTTGATTTACTCCTCATTGTATGATTTAAATAGAATTATTGACTTTTGCATTAATTATGGAATAAATTATAATTACACCTTGTTACATTTGACTTATCTCTTTGAGTATGGTTTTGTGCACAAGAGCTTTGGATCAAGTGCAAAATGTCAAGAACAAGGTTCCTGATTTCTTATGCTGTCCAACTTGACCTCCAGTTCATATTTTCACAATATCTGAGCTAGATGTCCATTGTGGTGATTTTGGTGGCATTGGAAAGTTTATTAAAGAGCTACAATCGCTTTTTTCATGCAGAGGACAAATTCGGATGTTTAATGGGACAAAATGATCAAATACACAAAGACATCCATTCTGTCCGGCAGAAGGCTCATGAGCATTGTAGCTCTAACAGAACCCCTGAAAGTGATTTTTATCAGCATAGTTTGGTGACAACTGCAACACTTATGAGCACTCCAGTGCTCGTGAATGACGAAGAAGGCTCATTAATTACTTTTGGGGTCCATTTTGGCCCAATTTTGGAGGACAATATTTAAGGAATTGTTCAGGACTTTTAACCTAGGTTTTTACTAAGCTTTCATTCAGTTTTATGCTACCACTTTAGTTGCTATTATTCTCTCTCTACATCTCTCTCTCCTTCTCTCTCTCTCTCTAAAGGTTCCATTGGTGAAGGAGTTTCATCTGGAGATTGTGGCAACGATTGTTGCTATTATTTTCAGGTTCTTTCTTATCTTCATTGTTGTAATCTTCAAGAGATGGAGGAGTAGATTTCTTTACTAGTGTAGGGATTTTTGGATGGATTGGAATGATGTTTGAGACTCATTGTTTATATTGAATGCAATGGTTTTCTTAATGTTCTGTAGTTTCTATTCCTTTAATTATTGTGGTGATTGCTATAATCTTTATTGGAATAACTAAATTGGCGATCGTCGTTTAGGGAAACCCTTTGGGCATAAATTGATAGATCTATTGGTTTATGTTTGAGGGAGAACATTAGAATTAACTTTTCGATTGGTAGTTAGGCTATTGCAATTGGCTCATTAAATTTATGTGATTTCTAAATAAATTGGCGATTGTTGTTTATTAGTTATTTGCATTGATCAAATTCTAGAGGTTGATTAATCACTAGCAGAATTGCAGTAATTCCTTACCAATAGCCACCAATGAGTTTAATATTTGGTCAATGATAATTAATTTCCAATCCTAGGAATACCTTGCACTAGTGTTTTCTCTATTATTGCTATTATCTTTCAATTTAGATTATTGCTTTAATTCTCAAAACCCCAAAATCTTCCTAACTAGGTAGTGAAGCCTCCTTGAGAGACGACCTAGGTTGTGCCCTTTACTATATTTTGTGCAACTTAGCACTTTATAAATTTTAATTTGTTTGTAAGTCGATACAACTTGCATCAATAGTACACGACGGCTTGCATTTTGTTTTACATATTTAAAAAATTATTTGTATTTTCCGCTAAGTAATTTTACAAATGAATTTAAAAGGAGGTAATAACTAATAATTAATCTTAATGCATCCTAGGCGTGTTAGATTAAATATTAGGGTATTACATTATGGTATCAGAGATCTCAATTCTCATGGAGCCTTAGGATTGGACTAACCATGCTTTATAGGCATGATATGGTAGTATGTCATGTATAGTGCTTAGCTAATAGATATAAGCTATAGGATAGATATGCATGACCCGTTGCTTGTTTGTGCCATGATAACTAGCTCATCTAGCTTGGAATATTGAGGCTGATCACCTCTATTTGTTGACTTGTGTGTTTAGGGACCAATGGCACCTCGGGCAAATAGGAATGCGAATGAGGGTGATCAAGGGAACAAACCGGCTCTTGTTCATGAGATGGCATGAGTGATGGAACGTATGTTCGATTGCATGAACCAACGAGAGATCCTGCACAAGGTCCCCCGTTGCTGAAGATGTGGAGCAAGCCCGATTTAGGGAATTCTACAAGGCCAATCCCCAAACCTTTGGAGGAGCCTTGAACCCAGACAAGGCGGATGAGTGGATCAAGAATATGAAAAGATCTACTCGGTGGTTTCCGTTCGAAAGAACAGAAAAGTCACCTTCGCTGCATATATGATGGAGTCTAATCAGAAGTTCTGGTGGAACGACACGAGGCTGCTGAAGCTACTAGCACAACAATCAACTTGGAGCCGTTCAAGACCTACTTCTACGAAGATACTTTCCAAAGTCCGTGAGGAATGCAAAGGACATCTAATTCATGCAGCTGACCTAAGGTGGATCTCCTTCCGGAGTATACGGCAAAGTTTGAGGAGCCAATCAAGTTTCTCGGGTTTTCCAAGGGAATCCTGGTGAAGTGCAGGGAACGTGGGTGGCACATATGGAGATTAGGGACTTCCCCACCCCAGTCAACAAGTGCAGAATCATAGAGGAGGGCACAAGAGTAGATTGCGCGAGGCGGAGTGCCCGTAGGTTGGGACCTCAAGCTCCGAGGTTTAAGCCACAGGTCAGAACCTATCAAGGAGCCACTACAATCCTTACCACACCAACAGTTCAGCATAAGCAATAACAACAACCACAACAACAAAGGGGACCCATCAATCAACCTTTCCTGTAACACCCGAGGCCACCATTTAACCACAACGTTGCGGAACCGCAACAACCAACAAGGAGGACTGGGCGGTCCTCGCAACAATAATCAGGGAGGGCCCAGCAGGGCCAAGAACAAGGCACCCTAAGGAGCCACTCCCCTTTCCAGGACTACCGGCCTGATATGCCCCGCTGAGAAGAATCATGGTAATCACCCCTGCCAAGCTGGGCAAGGAGCTCTGCTTCGATGTGGCAAGCCAGGCCACTATGCCAAGGACTGGAGAAGTGGAGGGCCATCCAAGTCAGAACCCAGGTCGCAACACTAAGGAAGGGTTTCACCCTCAATGTGGAAGATGCACCGAATCCAACGACCTCATCGAAGGTAAGTGCAAATTAAATGGTAGAACCTTAACTGGACCTGGATGACTGGTGCTACCCATTCATTCATCTCACATGCTAGTGTTGAGTCTTTGAATCTTAAGGTTTCTAAACTTCCTTTTGATCTTATTGTTTCTCCGCCCAAATCATCCTGTACGTACCTACAATTGTTGTTAAATTGTCTTCTTACTATCGAGAATAGGTCTTTTGTCATGGATTTGATTTGTTTACCCTTGAAAGATATAGGAGTAATTCTTGGCATGGATTGGCTCTACGCCAACCATGTATTATTAGACGTTATACCAAAACTATTATCTTTCATCTTCCCCCTAGCAAAACTAGTCAAACTTTGAAGTTTTATGTGAATTCTGGAGAGGTCTCCTAGTGGGAGAAACTAAGGGATATGTCCTCCTAGCCACTAGTGAGGTAGACTTTGAGCAGAATATAGATGATATACCGTAGTAAAATATTATCCCGAAGTATTTCTGAACGAGATGCAGAGTTCCTCCGGAGAGAGGTGGAGTCTCCATTGAGTTAGTTTCGGGAACAGGACTTATCTCTATAGCTCCATATAGAATGTCACCCTTGGAGTTAAAGAGTTGAAAACCCAGTTGGAAGCTTTGAGAAGAATTTCATAAGACCTAGTGCTTCACCATGTGGAGCCCGTCTTATTTGTCAAAAAGAAGGATGGGAGCATGAGGTTGTGCATAGATTATAGGCAATTGAATCGAGTGATGGTGAAAAACAAATACCCTTTGCCTAGGATTGATGATCTCATGGACCAATTAAAGGAGTGGTGGTATTCTCCAAGATTGACTTAAGGTCAGATACCACCAGATTAGAGTGAGAGATGAAGATATACCTAAATCGCTTTAGAACTCGGTATGGACACTTTGAGTTTGCCGTGATGTCTTTTGAATTCACGAATGTCCTGGATTCATGGATTATATGAATAGGATCTTTAGACCCTATTTAGATAAGTTCGTGGTCGTTTTCATAGATGATATACTCATCATTTCGAAGACCCATGAGGAGCATGAACGTCATCTAAGGTTGGTTTTAGAGATTTTGAAGGAGAAGAAGTTGTATGCAAAGCTTTCTAAGTGTGAATTTTGGTTAGAGGATGTGAAGTTCTTAGGACACGTAGTATCAAAGGGAGGTATAGCCATAAACCCCAGCAAAGTAGAGGCCGTGATGAATTGGAATAGACCAACCATCGTAACGGAAATACGAAGCATTTTGGGTTTAGCAGGCTATTACCGTAGGTTTATAAAGGATTTTCTCATATTGGCCTTCCCTAACCAAGCTCACTAGGAAGAACACCCCGTTTTTATGGAATCCCAAGTGTGAGAAGAGCTTCCAAGAGCTAAAAGGAAAGTTAACCTTGACCCGGATTTTGGTTTTACCCAACCCAATGTCCTTTGAGGTATATTATGACGCTTCAGGCAAGGGTTTAGGCTATGTGTTGATGCAAAATAGGCAAGTGGTAGTCTATGCGTCTAGACAACTCAAGCCTCACGAGGTGAACTACCCCACCCATGACCTAGAGTTGGTCGCCATAGTATTTGCCTTGAAGATATGGAGGCACCACTTGTATGGTGTAAGGTTTGAAGTTTCTCCAATCATAAGAGTCTTCAACATCTCTTTGATCAAAAGAAGTTGAATATGAGGCAAAGGAGGTGGATGGAATTTCTAAAGGACTATGATTTTGGCTTAAGTTACCACCCTGGCAAGGCTGATGTGGTCACCGATACTTTGAGTCGAAAATCATTGCGCTTGTCTCACATGATGGTTAAAGAAGTTGAGTTAATAGAGAAGTTTAGGGATTTAAATTTGGGATGTCTGTGACGGATGGAGTATAAAGATGTGTCACCTTAGTATGACCAGTGGGTTTAAGTAGAGGGATGGCACAAGTGGAGAATGAGGAATTTAGAGACCCTAGAGTCGGTTAACGTAGGTAAGCTAAAGGATTTTGAGCAAGGACCCAATAGTTTATGGAGGATTGAGGGGTGAATTAATGCCGCAGGATGGTGACCTTGGAGAAAGCATCTTGGAGGAGGCTCACAAAAGCCACTTCACCAATCATCCTGGTGCTACCAAGATGTATAAGGATTTAAAGAAGATGTTCTGTGGCCAGGATTGAAAAAGGATATAGTTGCCTGGGTTATAATGTCTTGGTTCTGCTAACAGAATTTCTTGTATTGAATACAGGTGATTGAAATGCCCCTAAGGTCATTTTCACCTGGAATTCAAGGATAGCCAACTGGAGTCCTCGTGTAACACCCTAATATTTAATCCAAACACGCTAGGACATATCAAGATTAATTATTAGTTATTACTTCCTTTTTAACTCATTTATAAAATTACTTAGTGGAAAATACGGTAAATTTTTTTTTTTATTTGAAATGGAATGATAAACAAAGTGCGAGCCATTGTGCATTATGAGCAAAACATAAAGTGGAAGAGTAAATAGATCATGCAATGTAAAGCAAGTAGGAACACACCAACCATAGAAACATCCATCATAATATTAATCACCATAGTTTTAGTACATAACTAATAATATCATAAAGTCATACCCATATAAGTGGGCAGAGTTTCCAGGACATGAAACATAAAATACAAGAGAGAACAGGAAACATAAACTGCTAATACATGGAAAGTCCTCAAAAGATACTACCACTAAGCAACCCTCCCTCTAAAAGCCTACGGAAGACGCTACTCCTCGGACGGAGAAATGTAGCCCGCACTGCCGAAACTCCTCGGATGTGGCCCAACGAAGAAGGGGCATGGGCATGCGGATCGGCGAAGTGACGTGGCCTCCTCGGCGAGGGGCGCCTCTCGGCTGCGTATACGCCTCATAGGCCTCGGCGAGAGACCGTGTCCTCACTACCCTATCGACCATAGGCACCGACAAAGAGAATCCTCCGAATAGGGATTGGCCCGGTCCTCGGACAAGTCCCTCCCGCAATGACATATGGGGCACGTACTCCAATAATCATGCATCGCTGAAGATGATGGTCGGGCACGACGTTCTACTCGTCACGGGGTCACGTCCTCTAAAAAATCATGTCATCGCCGAAGGGAGAGGTCGGGTGAAGCGAAAGCTGAGACCGGAAAGGCAAAGGGCGTCCCCATGTATGCAAAAATGTGCACGGCACAACGACCCTCAAAGTGATAGGACTGGTGATCTCGGTCGTAGTGCACCTCCCACGGGTGCGTCAACAAAAATCATGAACGACACCATCGTAATGAAGACGTAACGGAAAGAGAAACGGAGAGGGGTGAGAATCTTGCTAAAGAATCTCAGGAGGGAAAATCCTCTATCCTAGTGTCATTGTTTACGTCCCAGGAACCTTGGGTTTATTATAAAAAGGTTAAGCATGCAAAGGTTCATTATGAGTTTTCATAAAAGATAATTATCCAAGGTCAATGTCTTTTATGATGATCTTAATGCATGTATGCAGCATAGCAGAACATGAATGCATGGCGTACTTTATGAGCAAACAATTAAAACATATAATCATCAAGTAGTTCTCATATAAGTGGCATGTCTTTTCTCATTTCTCAACTTGTGACATCATGGTATGTAAAAATAGTAACCGACCCCTGATACTAGGCTATGAGCTCATACCTTAACTAGTCGTCACTAGTTCTTACTTATCCTCTTGATAAGCGAATCATAATCATAAAAATAATCAAACTCCAGAATACGAGTAGGGGACCTAAGGAATCACCCATCATGGGACTTTCTTCCTTCTTAAACGCATCAATTGGTTAAGACCAAGTGACTTTGTCACTTTGGCAGGGCTGATGTCGATGCCCTCACGGTTTTACCTTCCTCACCGTAAGGAGAAGTACGTCTCAGTCTACGAAACATATCATCTGGTTAAGACAAGTGACATTGTCCGCTTCGGTATGGCTCCACGACCATACCCCACGGGTTTCCTTTCTCCTCACGTAGCAGGAGAAATGCGTCTGGCATGTCACATATAAATCTTTCTTTTCAAAAATTTTCTCAATCCCCAAATTTGACGGAAATTCGGAGCATAACGACTATACTCCAAATTTCCTCAAATTTGAGTCATGCCACATAACTCAACAACACATGTTGTTCTCATGAAATCTCAATCAATAAATCTTTATTCTTAGGAGCATACCCTCCTAAACTCATTTCATATTTCTCATTCTCATCTCTCAATGCATAATGTATCACATTATCACAACATGTCTCAACACACATATAGCCACATATATCATGTCATTAACATATTCTCATCATTACAAGTATACTCACTCGGTCTCATACTCACATCACACCTTCTACCTCATGGTGTCTTATGCTTTGGCCCTTACGGGTCTTAAACTTGTGTTTCAATTATCCTAACATCCATTATGAATCTTTATCACACCTAGGGGATCATTACCTATAATTTCCTCTAATGTTTAGCTTACTAACATAACCAAAGCACCTCATCACTTTGGGCAGAATTTTGCCTTGTGATTATGGGTCCTAGAATCTCCGTCTTTGACCTTTTAAGTTCTCTTCGCCTAAGGCTCTATAATTAACTCCTAAACCAATTATGAGGGATTCCTACACATATCCACTAATTATAAACCATTTTTCTTAATTCCAATTATGCTGGAACAAAATTATATTTTTGTGCATCTAAGTGTTCTAGAATTCACATTTTAAATCCTTTCTAGTTACTTATTCTTTCCTAACTTCCCTAAATCGTTCCTTGCTTCACTCAAACATAATTTTACACATTTTAACACCATAAAACAGAATTTATACAGTGGCAAATTGCACAAGGCAGAACTGAAAACATAAGCATCATATAATCACATAATTTCATGATTTAAAAGCATATAAGTTGCTAGTTTCTCTTGGAATTATTTTAGGAACTCAAAACTCTTTTAGAAACCAATTAATCTCATTAAAATCACATAAATATGTGCTAGGTCAGTAGCTAATTTATTTAGCTCAAGGAATAGATTTAAAACATAAAACTTTGTTCATAAGGTTCTTTAAATACACCTAAGCTTAGAAAAATTCCAAGACTTAGACTATGGGCACTTATGATTAGATGAACTCATCTCAAGTCCATCATCATCATCACAAGGCCGAAATGGCATTCTTGAAATGCCTCATTTTCTAAAACTTTATGCAAGATACTTGGGCAAGTCTTTGAGCTCTAGGATATTTAAGTGATGGCATAAACTTAAACATGATATGCACTTATTTTACTCTTCATTAGAAAATAAAGTGAGAGCATAAAATAAATATGAGATGCAACTTCATTATTATCTTTAAAGATTAAGTGATGACTTGAAATATAAACATGAAATGCAAGCTTGGAAATTTAAACATGATAATGCAAGTTCATTTAGTTATTCTTGAGAGTTTAGTGATGGCATCAAAATAAACATGCTATGCAAGGCATAAACATAAACATGAATGCAACTCATTTTATCTTAACTAGAGCTCTTACAAGACTTTAAAGGAACATTATAACCTTAACCCAATATGTATCTTAACAACATAAAGTGAGCTTTAGAGTTCTTAGCACCAAGTCTTCAAAGAAGCTTTGGTTTGAACTTCATCATCAAGCTCAAGAAAATGACACAAAGCTCAACACTTTGTCTAAACAAACATACAAAGAACTAAGTCATATTCTTTATTTTATTGCTCATGGGCTTCAATCTAGAGTAAAACTCTTAGACGGCCGACCAACTTTAAGGTTGGCAAGGGTAAGCTTAGAGCTCTTTGAAAACATAGGATTAATTTTCTTAACAAAACTTTTGTGATCTACTTAACATTTTTACAAACTTTGTTCAAACAAAGGAAAGGAAACCGAAATCATTCAAGGAAAAAGAAAGAAACTGAAACCTTTGAGGAAGAAAAGAAAGGAAACCGAAAGCATAAGCAAGAAAAGAAGGAAAACACAAGCATGTATGGTCCAAGACCAAGTTGTTTCAAGCTTTAGAGGTTTCTCACATGACATCACAAGTCATTATCTTGAAACCTCATCATCAAGCTAAAGTTTTTCTCATGAAAAGGCCTCATGGCCGAAAAGGAAAAAGAAGAAAGAAAGAGTTTTGAACCAAGAGAAAACTAGAACTTTTCTTGAAGAAAACAAGTAAAAACTTTGAAAACAACCCCTACCTAAGGAAGTCTTTGAAGAAATGAAGGAAAGCTTGAGTTCTTGAAGATTGAGAAGACAAAATCTTCTCTTGAGGTGGGTGTGTGTTCGGCAAGAAGGAAGCTCAAGGAAGATGATTTTTCCTTGAGTTTCTAAGCTTGGAAATGGAAAGTTTGAGTGTTTAAGAGATGGTTTAAGGTGAGGGAGTGGTGGTTTATGGTTGTTTGTGGTGGTGGAAAGGTTCTTTGAGAGGAAGAAGAAGATGAACAAGATGAAGAGAAATTTGAGAGAAAAAGCAAGAAAATGCAAGAAACTAAACTTGGCAAATGATCTAAAGTGTAACCAAGTTCTTCCAAGCTTGGTATTTATAGAAATTTTGCACAATGGAGGCTGCAAGGAGGAAGGCCGACGCCTTGCTTGGTCTTTGGGGAGGAAAATATCTCTTTGATTGGCATGGGCTAGGCATGGGCAAAGCATGGTTGAAAGCATGGTGAGGTATGGCTTAAGGTATGGCCTAGGCATGGCTCTTTGAGTGAAATTAAAATCAACATGTGACACTTTTCCTTGAGTAAGGATTCGGCAGGATTTTCAGCCAAGGGGAGGAGAAATTTGTTCATGTAATTGTGGTTTAGTGATGTGTTTAGGTGTTTCTTTGATTAAGGTTTTGATTAGGAGTTTGTAAGAAAGTGTTTAGGTGAGGTAATTGGCTAATTAAGGTTGTCAAGACTTGATTAGGAGGGTAATCTTGCTAGATTAACAATTTAAAATCATTCTTTTGGTCAAATGAGGTATGGCACAATTCCTTAATTTAAGGAATTGGAAGAGAAAATACTATTCAAGATTCCATGACTAGGAATCTTGAATTAAAGAATGTAATTAGAGTTTAACTAAGCAATCTTAGGTTCTAATTAACCTTAATAAATTATTTTGACTCTAGATTAATTATCGAAATAAATTAATCTTCGATTAGAGCCTAATATTGCTTAGGTTTGCTTAATTACGTCATTAGGCTCACTGTACACTATTCTAGGGGCAAAATGGTAATTTTGCACTAAAGCCCTGACCTATCTGTCAAACTAAACATCAAATACCACTCAAAACATCATTCCAAACTTCTGAAAAGTTCTCAAACGGCACCTTTACCGTAGAACACAGGGGTATTTTGGTCATTTTGAAAAGTTCAGAAACGAGATTTTCACCTCGGATATCAAACATAACAGATATAATCCCCTTCAAACATTGAGTTGACCCATTCAGAAGTTCTGCCTGGCTTCCCTCGAATTTAGGTAAAAATGACCTTAGGGGCATTTTGGTCATTTGTACTCAAAGAGGAATCGGGGCGTTACATTACTCCCCTCCTTAAAAAGAATTTCGTCCTCGAAATTCGTTCTTAAAAAGTTCAGGATACTTCGTTCGCATCTCAATTCCAGCTCCCACGTGTACTCTTCTGTCTTGTCGGGCCCGTGCACTTTCACCAAAGGAATAAACTTGTTCCTCAACTGCTTGACACCACGGTCCACGATCCTCGTTGGTGGTAGATGAAGTTAGGTCCTCCCTTAACTGCACATGCTCTGGTTCTAACACATGGCTAGGGTCGAATTGATATTTCCTTAGCTGGGAGACGTGAAAGACGTCATGAAGATTGCAGGTTAGGTAGGGCTATTTTAGGCTGACCGGACTCTCTGAAGGATTTCAAAAGGTCCGAGAAATCAAGGACTCAACTTTTGACTCTCATGGCTCTACCTATGCCTATAGTGGGGGTAATCCTTAAGAAAACATGCTCGCCTCTTGGAACTCCAACGGCTTTCGCCGCTTGTCCGCATAGCTCTTTTGTCGGCTTAAGGTCAAGATTCTATCCTTAATCTTTCTTATTTGCTCCGTGGTTTCCCTCACTACTTCGGTCCCAAACACTTTGTTTTTCTTGGATCATGCCAACACAAAGGCGACTTGCACTTCCTTCCATACAAGGCTTCGTAGGTGCCATACCGATGCTCGCATGATAACTGTTGTTATACGCGAAACTCGAAAGCGGGAGGTACTTATCCAACTCCCTTTTCTATCCAAAACACATGCCCTAGCATATCTTCCAATGTTTGGATAGTTCTTTCTGATTGTCCATCTGTTTGAGGGTGGTAAGCCATGCTTAAACACAGCTTTGAACCAAACGCCTTTTGAAAGGCTCCCAAAAAGCGACGTAAACCATCAATCTCGATCAGAGATTATCGTCGATGGAACTCCATGTAACCTCACTATCTCTTGGATGTACAACTGGGCTCCTTATCTAGGGAAAAGGTTATCTTGATGGGTAGGAAATGGGCCGACTTGGTTAACCTGTCCACTATTACCCAAATAGCGTCATGGCCGGCTTGGGTTCTAGGTAGGCCGTCACAAAATCCATGGATATACTATCCACTTCCATTCGGGGATAGGCAAAGGTTGCAACATTCCTGAAGGCTTTTGGTGCTCAATCTTCACTTTTTGACAGACCAAGCACTTACTAACCCAGGCAACTACGTCCTTTACCCTGCCACAGAACATCTTCTTTAAATCTGATACATCTTGGTGGCACCAGGATGGATGGTGAAGTGGCTTTTATGGGCCTCCTCCAAGATACTCTCTCGGAGGTCACCATCTTGCGGTACACAAATCCGCCCTTCAAACCTCCATAAACCATCTGTCCCTTGTTCAAAACCTTTAAGCTTACCAGCCTTAACCGCTTTGAGAGTCTCCCTAAACTCCTCATTTTCCACTTGTGCCATCATGACCCTTTGTTTAAACCCATTGTTACTATAAGATGGCACATTTTCATACTCTTTTCTTAACATAGATATCCCCAAATTCATATCCCTAAACTTCTCTATTAGCTCAACTTCCTTGACCATCATGTGAGATAGGCATAATGACTTTCGACTCAGGCATCGGCGACCACATTGGCCTTGCCTGGGTGGTAACTTAAGCCGAAATCATAGTCCTTTAGAAACTCCATCCACCTTCTTTGCCTCATGTTTAACTCCTTTTGATCAAAGAGGTGCTTAAGACTCTTATGATCGGAGAAAACTTCAAACCTTACTCCATACAAGTGATGCCTCCAAATCTTCAAGGCAAACACTATGGCGGCTAACTCTAGGTCATGGGTAGGGTAGTTCACCTCGTGAGGCTTGAGTTGTCTAGATGCATAGGCTACCACTTGCCTATTTTGCATCAACACACAGCCTAAACCCTTACCAGAAGCATCACAATATACCTCGAAGGGTACATTAGGGTCGGGTAAAACCAAAACTGGGTTGAGGTAACCTTTCCTTTAGTTCTTGGAAGCTCTTCTCACAATCGGATTCCATGAAAACGGGTGTTCTTCCTAGTGAGCTTGGTTAGGGGAAGGGCAATCTGGGAAAATCCTTTGATAAATCTATGGTAATAGCCTGCTGAACCCAAAAGCCTGTATTTCCATTACGTGGTCGGTCTATCCCAATTCATCAAGGCTTCTATCTTACTAGGGTTAACAGTTATACCTCCTTTTGATACTACATGTCCTAAAACTTTACTTCCTCCAACCAAAATTCACACTTAGAAAGCTTAGCATATAACTTCTTCTCCTTCAACACCTCTAAAACCATCCTTAGATGACGCTCATGCTCCTCGTGAGTCTTGAATAGATGAGTATATCATCTATGAAAACGACCACAAACTTATCTAAATAGGGTCTAAAGATCCTATTCATGTAGTCCATGAACACGCAGGGAGCATTTGTCAATCCAAAAGACATCACGGCGAACTCAAAGTGTCCGTACCGTGTTCTAAAGGCGATTTTAGGTATATCCTCATCTCTCACTCTAATCTGGTGGTATCCGACCTTAAATCAATCTTAGAGAATACCACCGCTCCTTTCAATTGGTCCATGAGATCATCAATCCTAGGCAAAGGGTATTTATTTTTCACCGTCACTTTATTCAATTGCCTATAATCTATACACAATCTCATGCTCCCATCCTTTTTCTTAACAAACAAAACCGGGCTCCCCGGTGAAGCACTAGGTCTTATAAAACTCTTATTACAGCTTCCAAATGGGTTTTTCCTTCAACTCCAAGGGTGACATTCTATAAGGGGCTATTCAGATAGGTCCCGTTCCTGAAACCAACTCAATGGAGAACTCCACTTCCCTTCAGGAGGGAATTCGGGTACTCATCGGAAATACCTGGAATACTCTCTTACTATGGGGATATCATCTATGTTTCTCTCAAAATCTACCTCGCTAGTGGCTAGAAGGACATATCCCTTAGTTTTCTCCCCACTACAAAGACATCTATGGCATTTACATAAAGTTTCAAGGTTTGACTAGTTTTGCTAGAGGGATGATGAAAAATAACTGATTTGGTGTAACAATCTAACAACACATGGTTAGCGTAAAGCCAATCCATGCCAAGAATTACTCCTATGTCTTTCAAGGGTAAACAAATCAAATCTATGATAAAAGACCTATTTTCAACAGTAAGATGACAATTAAACAACAGTTAAGGTATGTATAGGACGATTTGTGAAGTAAACAATAAGGTCAAAAGGAAGCTTAGAAACTTTCAATTCAAAGACTCGACACTAGCATGTGATATGAAAGAATGAGTAGCACCAGAGTCATATATCCAAGTTAAGGTTCTACCATTTAATTGCACTTACCTTCGATGAGGTCGTTGATCAAAATTAATCCTCCGCATTGAGGGTAAAGACCCTTCCTTGGTGTTCCGTCGGGTTCTGACTTGATGACCCTTGCTTTGAATCCTTAGCATGGTGGCTTGGCATGGAAGCATACTCCTTGCCGCATGGCAAGGGAGATTGCCATGACTTCTTCCACATGGGGCACCGCGGATATGGTTCAGAGGAGACGAGGGCTCCTTGGGCACTTGTTCTTGTTCCCATTGGGCCCTCATTGATTGTTGTTGTTGTTGTTACGGGACCGCCCACTCCTCCTTGTTGGTTGTTTGCAGGTTCAGGAATGGGTTCAGTTGGCAAAAGCCTGGTGCTGCAGGAATGGTTAGTTGTTGGGTCCTTTTTGTTGTTGTTGTTGTTGATGATGTTGTTGGTGTTGTTGATGCTTGAGCTGAGTTGGATCGGTAGGGATGGTGGTGGCTCGGTTGATTGTGGTGTTGCGGCTTGAACCTTGGAGCTTGAGGTCCCAATCCATGGGGATATCCGCCTCACGACGCTAGCTTCTTGTGTACCTTCTTTAATGATTTGGCACTTGTTGACTAGGGTGGGGAAGTCCCTAATCTCCATGTGTGCCATAGCACATTAAGTTCGGCCCTCAACCGACCTGAACTTAACACACTTCCAAATCTCATCGTTCCCTGGAAAGACACGGAGGAATTTGATCAATTCTTCAAACTTCCGTGTAGGACGGACGTCAGATCCTCCTGGGTCAGTTGCATGAACTCGATGTCCTTCGCGTTCCTCACGGACTCCGGAAAGTACTTCTCATAGAAGTAAGTCTTGAACAGTTCCCAAGTGATTGCAGTGCCGTAGCTTCTAGCAGTCTCTTGGTGCAGAGTCCACCAAAATTCTACGTCGGACTCCATCATGTCAGCGCAAAGGTAACCTTCTGCTCCTTGACGGCAACTACCAAGTAGATCTTCTCCATATTCTTGATCCACTCATTTGCCTTGTCGGGGTTCAAGGCTCCACGAAAGGTTAGGGGATTGGCCTTGCGGAACTCCCAAAACGGGTTGTTCCACGGCCTAAGGCAGACCTTGAGCAACATCCCTTGGTTGATTCATGCAATTGAACATATGCTCCATCGCCCTAGCCATCTCCGGACGGCAAGCCCGTCTCATTCCCTTGTTCGCCTTTCGTTCACGTTCCTATTTTGTCTATGAGGTGCCATTGGTCCCTAAACACACAAGTCAACAAACATTGAGGTGATCAGGCTCAATATTCCAAGCTGGATGAGCTAGTTACCATGGCACAGACACGCAGACGGGTCATGAATGCCTACCCTATAGCTTATCTCTAATAGCTAAGCTTACATACATGACATACTACCATAACATGCCTATAAAGCATGGTCGGTCCAATCCTAAGGCTAGATAAAGTGAGACCTGATACCATATTGTAACCCCTAATATTTAATCCAAACACTCCAGACGTATCAAGATTAATTATTAGTTATTACTTTTCCTTTTAACTCATTTATAAAATTACTTAGTGGAAAAATACGGTAAATTTTTTTTTTATTCAAATAGAATATGTAAAATAAATGCGAGCCATTGTACATTATGAGCAAAACGTGAAGTGGAAGAGTAAATAGATCATGCAATGTAAAGCAAGTAAACACACAATCATAGAAACATCCATCCATAATATTAATCACCATAGTTTTCCATACATAACGGAATAATAAGTAAAGTAATACCCATAAGCGGGAGCATCAGTACATGAAACATAAAGTACAAGAGAAAAAAAAACGAAACATAAGACTTCCTCTACTGGGAAAGTCCTCAAAAGATACTAACAGCTCAAAGCAACCCTCCCTGCTCCAAAAGCCTCCGGAAGATGACTCCTCGGACGGAGAGATGTCTGCGATAAGACTTGCAAGCTCCTCGGATGTGGCCCAACGAAGAGGGGCATGGATATGCGGATTGAACGAGACGGACGTAGCCTCCTCGGCGAGGGCGCCTCTCGGGCTGACGTGTGCGCCTGGATGAGCCTCGGCTGAGGCGTGTCCCTAACCCCTACTCGGCGGCAATAGGGCACAGGAAGGGGCGGAATCCTCCATCAGGGTTCATTGGGGAATCCTCAAACAAGTCAGACGCGACGTATGAAGAGGCATATTACTTCTGGATAGTCATGCACAACTGGAAGGTGATGGGTCAAGCACGGCGGTTTTGCTCGTCACGGGTCACGTCCTCTCAAAAATCATGTCATCACCAAGGGAGAGGTAGGGGTAAAAGCGAAGCTGAAGACCGGAAAGGCAACAAGATACCAGTGTATGCAAAAATGTCAAACAGATGCGACCTCAAAAGTGATAGGACTAGTGATTTTAAATCGGTAGTTAAGCTCCCAACGCGGAGTGCGTCAACAAAAATCACGAACGATGCCATCGCGGTCTGAAGACGTAACGGAAAAAAAAAAAAGAGAGGGGTGAGAATCTTGCTAAAGAATCTCAATAGGGAAAATCTTCTATCCTAGTGTTATCGTTTCGTCCCAGGTGTAACACCCTAATATTTAACCCAAATACGCCTAGGACGTATCAAGACTAATTATTAGTTATTACTTCTCTTTAAATTCATTTACAAAATACTTAGCGGAAAATAGGTAAATTTTTTTTTGAAATGATTCATATAAAACAAAGTGCGAGCCTTTGCGCGTGACATATACAACGTGAAGCGGAAGAATAAATAAAACATCCAGAACATAAGCATTAAAGAACACATCCATCATAAACATCATTCCTCATCACATTATAACATAGTTTAGTACATCACTACAAAAATATAAGAAATATAAAGTCTTACCCATACTAGTGGGCAGAGCTCCAGGTACAATAACATAAAATAAGAAACATGAAGACAAATACATGAAACAACCCTAAAAGATACTCCCAAGCTAAGACTCTCCCCCTCGAACTATGGATGACGCTCCTACTCATCCCTCGTGGCACATATCCAATGAACTGGGCAAGCTCCTCGGATGCGTGAAGGCGGAAGGATGGCGAGCATGCCCACGGTGAGGGCGCATCTTCGGATGTCGTGCTAACCTCCGCACGTCACCGTCTCCTCGCTACCCATCCCCGATATCCATGGGTATAGCAGGGCGGAACCTTCCGAGAAAGGATGAAAAGGAGGATCCTCTGATGGTCGGTCTCCGAACGTCTCGGGCGAGGCACGTACTCGGGTAACCTCGCACCGCTGAAGATCCGAACGGGCGCGACGTTCTCTCGTCACGGGGTCGCGTCCTCTCAAAAATCATGTCGTCGCCAAAGGGGAGGTCGGAGTGAATTGAAGCTGGAGACTGGAAAGGCAAAAGCGTCCCATGTATGCAAAAATGCGTATAGCACAACGACCCTCGAAGTGGTAGGACTGATGGTAGGATCGTAGTGCAGCTCCCATATGGGTGCGTCAACAAAAATCACGAACGACGCCATCGATATCTGAAGACGTAACGGAAAGAAACGAAGAGAGGAGAGAATTCTTGCTAAAGAATCTCAGTAGGGAATCCTCTATCCTAGTGTCATCGTTTACGTCCAGGAACCTTGGGTTTATTATGAAAAGGTTAAGCATGCATAGGTTCATTATGAGGTTTTCACAAAGATATTTATCCAAGGTCCATGTCTTTTATAATGATTCTTAATGCATGTATGCAACATAATAGTTCATGGATGCATGAGGACTTTAGGTAAATCAAACAAATAACAAACAACATATAAGTGGCATGTAACTTTTCTCTTGAACATCTTTCCTTTCTCATACTTGTGACACCAATCATAATAGTAACCGCACCCCTTAAACTAGGCTATGAGCTCATACCTTAACTAGTCGTCACTAGTTCTTACTTATCCTCTTGATAAGCGAATCATAACATAATCATATTCATCATAATCATCATAATCCCGACTCCAAGAGTATGGGTAGGGGGCCTAAGGATCACCCATCATGGGACTTTTTCCTTCTTCGAAACGCATCGACTGGTTAAGACCAGCGACTTTGTCCGCTTGGCAGGCTAATGTCTATGCCTTCACGGTTTTACCTTCTCCTCACCGGAGCAGGAGAACGTCTCGGTGTGTCACCTTAAACATCATATATTTTTCTTTCTTCGAAACGCATCGACTGGTTAAGCCAATGACTTTGTCCGCTTTGAGGCAAATGCCTATGCCCTCAAGTTTACCTTCCTACGTAGTAGGAGAAGTACGTCTCATGTATCATTAAACATCATTTTCTCAAAAACTTTCTTATGTCCCTCAAATTTGATGGAAATTCGCGGCATAACAGCTACTCTCGAATTTCCTCAAATTTGAGTCATGCCACATAATCTCGGTCACATGCATCATTTTCATGGAACTTTCTCAATTCAATAACTTTCTAGTTCACATGAGCATATTTCTCAATTTCATTCATATTTCGAAACCTTATGCATCTTAAATTACATAACACTTCATCATATCAACATGCCAATCATACACATAAAGTTTCATGCTCAAGGAACTAACATAATCACATCATCATAGGTGTGCACGAGGTTCATCATCATAATTATACTCTCTCGTCCACCTATCTCATAGTATCTTATGCTTTGACCCTTACGGGCTTTAAACTTGTATTTGCATCTTTATTACCCTCAAGAGGTTAACACTTAAACTTTTCTCTAAGATTTGAACTTACTAAAATTCCATCAACATGCACAAGGAAAGGGCAGAAAATATCATTTGCTTAAGGGGCTCTAGAATCTCCATTCGTGACCCTTTTTAAGATCCATCTTCGCCTAAGGCTCCATAATTAATTCCTAGACCAATTATGAGGGATTCCTAGGCATGTTCTCTAAGTTATAAACCACTTTAAATCTCTTATCATCATCTTAAACTTAGAAATCAACACCTAATCATTTATGAAGGGATCTTGTACATGTCTTACTAATTATGAATCATTTATCCTTGAATTAATCATGCTAGAACAGATTTGCATTTCTTTGCATTAAGGTGTTCTAGAATTCTCATCTCTAATCCTTTTTAAGTTACTTATTCTTTTCTAACTTTTCTAAATCGATCCTTGCTTCACTCAACATAATTTTACACATTTAACACCTTAGAACGCATTTATACAGTAGCCAAACATAGAACCAAATCATGAACCCATAAAATCACATAATCTCTTGGTTGAAATGCATATAAGTTACTAGTTTTCTCTTGGGACATTTTTAGGAAACAAAAGGTGTTCTGGTAATCGATTACATGTTCCTAGTAATCGATTACCAGGAGCTCAATTCATTCTGGGTTTCAAAAACAATCGGGTAATCGATTACATATAATGGTAATCGATTACTTAGGGTTAAATCTATTTCAAAAATAAAGAACATAGGGGTAATCGATTACACAATAAGGTAATCGATTACAGGGTTTCCAGCAGGTTCTGGGCATGAAGAAGCCATGGTAATCGATTACACTCCTCTGGTAATCGATTACAGAACCAAAAGTCCTTCGGAAAATTTTCTGGTAATCGATTACATGGATGGTAATCGATTACCAACCTCCTAAAATTTGAGAAAACATGATTTTTGACACATTCCAAACTATTTAAACACCTTGAGACCTCATAAAACAGTTTTCCAACATTTTCTTGAAATCATTCATGCATTTTACAAAATCAAACCATTATTGAATCATACTAAAACTCATCCATTTCTTTTTGACTTGAGTTTCCTTTTTAGGATACTTAGGGCAAGTCTTTGAGCTCTAGAGTATTTAGGTGATGACATAATCTTAAACATGCTATGCACTTTATTTTACTCTTCATTAGAAAGTAAAGTGAGAGCATAAAATAAATATGAGATGCAACTTCATTATTATCTTTAAGGATTAAGTGATGACTTGAAATATAAACATGAAATGCAAGCTTGGAATTTAAATATGGTAATGCAAGTTCATTCATTTACTCTTGTGAAATTAGTGATAGCATCAAAATAAACATGAGATGCAAGACATAAATTTAAACATGAATGCAACTTATTTTTATCTTAACTAGAGCTCTTGCAAGACTTTTAGAGGAACATAAACCTCAACCCATTATGTATCATAAGGCAAGCTTTAGAGTTCTTAGCACCTAGACTTCAAAAGAAATCTTAAGGTTTGAACTTCATCATCAAGCTTAAGGAAATGGACTCAAAGTTCAACACTTTGTCTAAACAAAACTACAAGGACTAAGTCATATTCTTTATTTTATTGCTCATGGGCTTCAATCTAGAGTAAAACTCTTAGAACGGCCGACCAACTTTAAGGTTGGCAAGGGTAAGCTTAGAGCTCTTTGAAATCATAAGATTAACTTTCTTAACAAAACTTTTGTGATCTACTTGACATATTTTACAAACTTTGTTCAAATCCAAAGAAGAAAAACTGAAATCCTTAAGGGAAAGAGGAAGAGGAAAATCGAAACTTAAGCCAAGAAAAGAAAAGAAATCCAAGCATGTATGGTCCAAGACCAAGTTGTTTCAAGCTTTAGAGGTTTCTCACATGACAACAACAAGTCATTATCTTGAAACCTCATCATCAAGCTCATGTTTTCTTTATGAAAGGGCCTCTTGGCCGAAAAAGAAAGGGAAAGGGGAAAAGAGTTTGAAACCAAGAGAAAACTAGAACTTTCTTGAAGAACACAAGCAAAATCATCAAAACTTAACCCCTACCTTAAGAAGTCTTGAAGAGAGGATGGAAAGCTTTGTTTCTTGAGAGGAAAAGAGAAAGAAATCCTTCTTGAACTCTTGAAAAACTCAGCCAAGGGGGAGAGGAAAAGGGCTCTTTGTGGTTGGAAAGAAAGTTGGAAGCTTGCTCAAATGTGTAAACATTCAAAGGGCTTTCAAACTCATCTATTTATAGAAGAATGAAAGCTTGTGGATGGCTTAGGAGGAGGAAGGGTGACCGGCCAAAGAGAGGAGAGAAGGGAAATATCTCTTGGTCAAGGCATGGTCTTAGGCATGGTGTTGGGCATGGGCAAAGTATGGGCAAGGCATGGCCTAAGGCATGGGCTTGGAGTGCAACAAAAAATCAACATGTGGCACCATTTTTAGGGGGAATTTTCGGCCAACATCAGCCAAGGGGGAAAGGATTTTGTTCATGTAATTGTGGTTTAAGGATGTGTTTAAGTGTGTCTTGATTAGGCTTTTGATTAGGAGTTTGTAAGCAAGTGTTTAGGTGAGAAAATGGTCAATTAAGGTGGTTCAAGACTTGATTAGGAGGGTAATCTTACTAGATTAGTAATTTAAAATAATTCTTTTGGTCAAATGAGGTATGGCTCAATTCCTTAATTTAAGGAATTGGAGAGAGAAAATACTATTCAAGATTCCATGACTAGGAATCTTGAATTAAAGAATGCAATTAGAGTTTATCTAAGCAATCTTAGGTTCTAATTAACCTTAATAAATTATTTTGACTCTAGATTAATTATCGAAATAAATTAATCTTCGATTAGAGCCTAATATTGCTTAGGTTTGCTTAATTGCGTCATTAGGTATGCTCTTAAATTCAAAGTTCAAATCATAGTATCCAGTTGTGATATCAAATACTTGTGCAAAAGTTTCAAAAATCACAGTATAAGTCAAAGTTTCATGAAAATAATGAGGATTCTCAACATTGAAGTTACATATGTGAACCCACTCACCTAGAATGGCAGAAGACACAAGAATAGGACCACTAAAGTTCAGAAGTAGGATTGGCACCCGTATCTATCATTGAAGCAACAAACTTCTAGATTAACTTCTAAATACTCAAATTTAACTTCAATCATGCTAGAAGAACACTATGACACCTCTATAGTGAGCGCCCTTAAATCCCCAAGAACAAGAAGAAATTGAAGGGGGAAAGTAGTAAAATTAGAAGAACAACATACCTTAAAGCCTTAGGAGTGAGAGATTGAAGTTAGAATTAGAAGTAATGGAAGAAAATTGAGTTTTTAGTGAATTAGGGGTGGAGAACGGAGTTTCGCGTCTTAGGGGGGAAGGGGTTATGTTTTAAGTGTTTGAAAGTTCTAGGCCTCGAAATGGAGTATTTATGTTTCCTGCAGAGCGCTCAGAAGCTAATTATTCCCCGTACCGCTTACTATTTCTATTGACCGCAGCGCTTAACAGAATGGTTACATCACTTCCTTATTGTTTCTCCAAGACACCGCTCATGGGCAAGCAGCGCTACAAATTATTACCTCACTTCTTTTTTACTTCCATTAACTTTAAAACATAAATGTAAATAAGGGAATACCCCCCATTTGGATTCAAATAAAATATCTAAAAAATCAAAATCCCCAAATTAAAATCTAATTTTTGGGTTTTAGTTCAAATTCCAAATCTCAAAGATTTTATAAACTTTTGAGCTAAAAATGAAAAGCTTAAGGATTTCATAAAATTTATTAAAAATCACTCTTTAACTTGTTCACTCTAGGGAACAATTCCTGAGACTTTTGATCTTTAGAAAATGATTCTATTATATAGCCCTCCAAGGGCGTGTTCAGGACTTCGAGAAAATTAGGACTTGAATACAAGCGAGAGTAACTGGCGTCTTTCCTAATTTAAAAGGATTTTCTAGCCCATTTATTTAAACTAAGGTATTACATGTTTTTGTTCTTAAATTTTTTAAAACTTTTAGAAAACAATTTTCAATTCAATTTTTAAAAACCAAAAAGTAGAAAAACTTGTTTAGCAATGTAACTTCAAAAACAGTTTTATAATGACAAAAAATAGAAAATCTGTTGGATAATTTTTTTAAAAAACAACTTTTAAAACTAATAAAAAAATTATTTGGCAAATTGCATTACTATAAATGACAAATTTTAACTATTATGTTTTATAGATAATATTTTCCATACATACTTAATAAATAAAGTCTTAATACAAATTCCTATTTTAAAAATAGTCTTAACACAACTTGATGTCAATTTACATTTATAAATCTATTTATAACCTATGCATAATTTTCTTGTAGCCACATCCAATTTGCAATTTGGTCACAATATCTTGCCATTTCCCCTAGATTCATTAGTCAATCTTGTTGTGTTGTCCCTATTAGAATTCACATCTACATTTACATTATTATTTGTAGCTTTAATATTGACGGATCCTTACCCTCCCATTCTCTAAACAATCTCTCCCGCATTCCCTACTTACGCACATAGTTATGAATTACACAATATGCTACGACAATAAGGCGTTGCCTAGAAGGCTTATATGGTGGCATTCGCCTCAAAATGGGAAATCTTGTTTTCAAAACTCCAAAATATTTCTCAATTGTCATTCTTAAAGAAGAGTGTATAAAATTAAATAATTCCTTAGAAGTTCTAGCTTGTCGACCTCGTCCATGAAACTCTTGTGCATGATATCTTTCACCTCTCTAGGGTGGGAAAAAGCCTCCAGTACATGAATACCCAAAATCCACAAGATAGTACGAACCTAAAGCAACGAACAAGTATTTACGCGAATCCTGACAACATCATTAGATAACAATTAATAAAGAGTAATTTAACACATAATGAAAATTATGGTATCAAATATAAATATATCACCTTCAAAGGGCCAAGAAAAATTTGCATTTTGATTAGTAAGTGCATCCAGAAAAACTTTTGAATCATGAGCACTACCTTCCCAACCAGAATATACATATATGAATAGCATATTGAAGTCATATATACACATAACATTTTGTGTGATGATTGCCTTCTACTTCTACATGATGTTTGCTTATTAGCTGGAGCCCATGCACTTATGTGTGTTCCATCAATCGCGCCAATACAATTCTAATACAAACATATGATACAAACATATAAATATAGCATAGTATCTTAATTTGACAAAAGAAAATAGCACCAAACATCATATGTGATGTAACACCCTAATATTTAACCCAATACGCCTAGGACGTATCAAGACTAATTATTAGTTATTACTTCTCTTTAAATTCATTTATAAAATACTTAGCGGAAAATACGGGTAATTTTTTTTTTTTTGAAATGATTTATATAAAACAAAGTGCGAGCCTTTGCGCGTAACATAAACAACGTGAAGCGGAAGAACAAATAAAACATACAGAACATAAGCATTAAAGAACACATCCATCATAAACATCATTCCTCATTACATTAGATAATATAGTTTAGTACATCACAACAGAAATATAACAGAAACATAAAGTCTTACCCATACTAGTGGGAGAGCTTGCAGGACAAAGACATAAAATAAGAAAACATGATAACAAATACATGAAACAACCCCCAAAAGATAAGCACCTAACTATCGCTACCCTCTCTCCAAGCCTCCTGGCGATGCCGATCTTCGGAGATGTAGCCCGCGAACTAACGAAGCTCCTCGGATGTAGCCCAACGAAGAGGGGATCTAGGCATAGCAATCGAGGGAACGTGTGGCCTCCGCGTTGTGGTCGCCTCTCGGGCTGTCGAACGCGCCTCGCATGCCTCGGCTGGTGACCGTGTCCTCGCTACCTTCTCCGAGACCCATAGGAAATGAAGGGAAGAGCCCTCCGACGAGGAAGGATGGGCACGACGCCTCGCTCGGGTCGTGTCCTCTCAAAGATCAGGTCGTCGCCAAAGGGTGAAGTCGGATCGAAACGATAGCTGGAGACGGGGAAAGCAAAAGGGCGTCCCACGTATGCAAAACCACGCACCTCACAATGACCCTTGAAGTGGTAGGACTGATGCTCGGGGTCATAGTGCACCTCCCATGTAGGCGGGTCAATGAAAATCACGAACGACGCCATCGATATCTGAAGACGTAACGGAAAGAAAGAGAGAGGGTGAGAATTCTTACTAAAGAATCTCAGGAGGGAAGTCCTTTATCCTAGTGTCATCGTTTACGTCCCCAGGAACCTTGGGTTTATTATGAAAAGGTTAAGCATGCATAAGTTCATTATGAGGTTTTCACAAAGGTATTTATCCAAGGTCCATGTCTTTTATAATGATTCTTAATACATGTATGCAACATAATAGTTCATGGATGCATGGCAGCACTTTAGGTAAATCAAACAATTATCAATCAACATATAAGTGGCATGTAACCTTTCTCTTGAACATCTTTCCTTTTCTCATACTTGTGACACCAATAATATAGTAACCGCACCCCTTAAACTAGGCTATGAGCTCATACCTTAACTAGTCGTCACTAGTTCTTACTTATCCTCTTGATAAGCGAATCATAAACATATTCATCATAATCCCGACTCCGAGTACGGGTAGGGGGCCTAAGGATCACCCATCATGGGACTTTTTCCTTCTTCAAAACGCATCGACTGGTTAAGACAGTGACTTTGTCCGCTTTGGCAGGCTAATGTCTATGCCCTCACGGTTTTACCTTCTCCAGAGAGAAGAAGTACGTCTCGGTGTGTCACCTTAAACATCATATACTTTCATTCTTCGAAACGCATCAACTGGTTAAGACCAGCGACTTTGTCCGCTTCGGTATGGCTCGACGTCCATACCCCCCACGGGTTTACTTTCTCCTCAGGAAGGAGAAATGCGTCTCGGCATATAACTTTAAACTTCATATTTCTCAAAAACTTTCTTTTTGTCCCTCAAATTTGACGGAAATTCGGCATAACCGCTACTCTCCGAATTTCCTCAAATTTGAGTCATGCCACATAATTTCAGTCACATGCATCATTTTTATGAAACTTTCTCAATTAAAAACTACATAGTTCAGGAGCATACTTTTCAATCTCATTTATACTTCGAAACCTCATGCATCTCAAATACATGGTACACTTCATCATATTGTCATGTCAATTATTTACATAAGGTTTCATGCTCAAGATATTAACACAATCACATCATCATAATCATGCTCGAGGTTCATCATCATAAATATGCTCACTCGGCCTCCTATCTCATAGTATCTTATGATGTGACCCTTACGGGTCTTAAACTCATATTTCGGTCATTCTAATCCTCACTAAGGATTTTTATAACACCTAAGGGATCATTACTTAAAATTCTCACTAAGTTTTAGGCACACTTAAAATTCCAAACAGCATTATGTAGTTTGGGGAAAAATATCATATACTTCCTGGGTCTAGAATCTCCGTTCGTGACCCTTTTTAAGATCCGTCTTCGCCTAAGGCTTCATAATCAATTCCTAAACCAATTATGAGGGATTCCTAGGCATGTTTACTAAGTTATAATTCACTTTTCCTCAATTTAGCTTTGCTGGACAGAATCACATTTTGCCATGTCTAAGTGTGCTAGAATTCCTATTTTAAGTCCTTATCATCACCTTAAGCTTAGTAATTAATACCTAATCATTTATAAAAGGTTTTTTATGCATATCCTACTGATTATGAACCATTTACACTTGAATTAATTATGCTGGAACAGTTTGCAAATTTGTGCATTAAGGTGTTCTAGAATTCTCATTTTTGATCCTTTTAAGTTACTTATTCTTTTCTAACTTCTCTAAATCGATCCTCCCTTCACTCAAACATAATTTTACACATTTTAACACCTTAGAACAACATTTGTACAGCAGCCAATCATGAAGGGTAGAACCGAAATCATAAGCCCATAAAATCACATAATCTTGTAAATTAAAATGCATACAAGTTACTAGTTTTCTCTTGGAATAATTCTAGGGATTCAAAACTCTTTTAGGACTCAAATCCTTACATTAAAATCATGAAATTACACATGAGGTCAGTAGCTAAATTAACTTGTTCATAAAATAGATTCAAAGTATATAATTTTATGCATAATGTTGCTTAGGTGCTCCTAAGCTTGGAAAAATTACAAAACATAAACTATGGACACTTGTGATTAGAGGAACTCATACTAAGTCCATCATCATCACCACAAGGCCGAAATGGCTTCTTACGAATGCCAACATTTTCTTAAAAACCTTACATAGGATACTTGGGCAAGTCTTTGAGCTCTAGGTCATTAAGGTGTTGACATAAACTTAAACATGCTATGCACCTCATTTTTATTCTTTATTAGAAAATAAAGTGAAGACATAAAGTAAACATGAGATGTACCTTTTTATTATCTTTGGAGTTTAAGTGATGGCATAGAATATAAACATGCTAGGCAAGAAAGTAAACATGAGATGCAAGTTCAATTCTTTATTTTAGTGCTCTAGGCCCCTTGAGGTATTTACCCCAAATCAACAATCAACTTTAAGGTTGAAATAGGTAGGCTTTGAGATTTATTAAGTGAGGATGCACATTCTTCTTTAGTCTTTAAGTTGTTTAGTGATGACTTGAAAATAAACATGCTATGCAAAGCATTAAAGTAAACATGAATGCATCTTATTTTAGATCTTAGCTAGAGCTCTTTGCAAGACTTTAAAGGAATAAAACCTCAACCCATTATGTATCATAAGGCAAGCTTTAGAGTTCTTAGCATCAAGACACCAAGGAAGTCTTATGTTCTTCGAACACCATCATCAAGCTCAAGGAAATGATTTTTCAAGAGACAACCTTTCAAACAAACATAAAAGGACTACCTTAACATTTTTAGCAAACTTTGTTCAAGAGAGGAAAGGAAAAACCGAAACCATTGAAGAAAAAGAAATAAAAACCAAAGCTTGAACAAGGCAAAAAGGAAAAATCGAAACCTTAGAGGAATGAAGGCCAAAACTTTGAACTAGGAAAAACCAAGGAGGAACCGAATCATAAAGGAAAGGAAATGAAAAACCAAAACTTTGAACTTGCAAAGAAAAGGAAAAATCGAGTTTGTATATGGTCCTAGACCAAGATCCAAGCTTTAGAGGTTTCTTTCATGGCAAACACCAAACTATCTCCATGAGACCTCATCATCAAGCTAAAGATTGGTTTGTAAAATGGCCTCATGGCCGAAAATACAAAGGGGAAGAAAAAGAGTTTGAAACCAAGAGAAAACTAGAAACTTTTCTCAAAGAAAGTAAAGAAAACTTGAAAGAAAACCCCTACCAAGTGAAATCTTGAAAGCTTTGAAAGAAAGCTTGGGTTTGCAAGGAAATGAGAAGACAAAATCTTCTCTTGGTGAGCAACAAGGATTCGGCCTCCAAAGGTTCTCAAGGAAGATGATTTTTCCTTGAGGATGCAAGCTTGGAAATGGTGAGGTTTGGTGTTTAGGAGGTGTTTTAAGGTATGAGAGTGGTGGTTTGAGGTGGTTTGTGGTGGCTCAAGGTGGTGGTGGTGGTTCTTTGAGGAAGGAAGAAAAAGAACTTAGAGGAAGGGAAAATGAGAGAAAGTGCAAGAAAACTCAACTTAGCAAATGATCAAAAAGGTGTCCAAGCTTTCCAAGGTGTGATATTTATAAAGAATAAAATGTTGTGGCTAATTTAGGGGGAAGAGCTGGCTGAAATTTTGGCCTTGGGAGGAAGGAAAATATCTTCTAAAGCTTGTCTTGGAAGCTTGGTTTAAGTCCTAGCTTAGGTGTAGTCAAGTCCTAGCTTTGGCATAGCCTTTTTGGATGAAATTTGAAATCAATATTTGATGGATTTTGGGGGAAGATTTCCGCCAAATCTGGACAGCCAAAAGGGAGGGAAAAATCATCCATGTAATTGTGGTTTAATGATGCATTTAGGTGTTTCATTAATTAAGGTTTGGGTTAGGAGTTTGTGAGAAAGTGTTTAGGTGTAATAAAGGTTAATTAGGGTCATCAAGGCTTGGTTTAGGGGTGTTCTAATCTAGATTAACAATTTTAAAATCATTCTTTTGGTCAAAAAGGTTGTAGACAAGTTTCCTTAATTTAAGGAAATTGGAGAGAGAAAACACTATTCCTTACTTTTTGATTAGTAGTCTTGGATTAAAGAATGAAATTAGAATTTGACTAAGCAATTTTAGTTTCTAATCATCCTTAATAAATCATTTTGACTCTAGATTAATTATCGAAATAAATTAATCTTCGATTAGAGCCTAATATTGCTTAGGTTCGGCTAATTACTTCATTAGGCGCACTGTACACGTTCTAGGGGTAAAATGGTAATTTGCACTAAAACTCTCAGACCTTCCTGCCCGGCTAAACATTAAATATTACTCTAAACATCATTCTAAACTTCCTGGAAAAATTCGGCTCAAACGGCACCTTTTACTCGTGTAGAGCACGGCAGGTATTTTGGTCATTTTGAGCCGAAAGTTTAGGAAACGAGATTTTCACCTCGAATATCATTCATAACAACGCAATCCCCTCTAAACATCGAGTTGACCCATTCGAGGGTTGCCGGACAACTGCCCTCGAATTTCGGGTGAAAATGACCTCAGGGGCATTTCCATTTGAACTCTAACGCAGAAATCGGGCGTTACATGTGAGGAAAGAAAAAGGACTAACCTTGAACCACGGATAATATTTTGGATTATTTTGGATATGCTCAGGCAATTCTGGATTCTTGCTTTATGATTTCTTTATCTAAGCGAATTGCTTTCAAAACATTCTTGAAATGATGAGAAACTGTTTGGGTTGAATGTTGAAATTGATTTGCTACTACTCTATGATGTACATTATGTCCTATAATGAACAAAAACATTGCTACTTGATCTTCTAAAAACACACCTCTTGAGTCTTCTAAATAATTTTTGCTTCTCAATTCTTTGCACAAAGCAACATAACGTGTTTTTTCATACGCAATAATTCAAAGTAAACTATTTTAGATTCCTTCAAAAGCTCACTAACAAATTCTTGACCACTTAATGCCGATATTCTAATAGGAATTTTATTATAAAATTGGTACTCATAATCAGCAATCAAATTTAGCGATAATAATTCAGCAAATTCAGATTCATCATTGCTCGAGTTAGATGAGGATGAAGATCTTTCAAAAGTATCTTCTGATACTTTCACTGCCTGAAGGATAATTATCAATTTCCATCACAATTGAACCTGACATTAAACATAACATGCATTTTAATAAGTACTAATATTAACCATTACATATCGTTCTAAACAACAAAATAATATGTCAAAACAAATCAGTCACATAAATTTAAAAAACACATACATAATAAGTATCATCAACACAAATATTTATACATAAAAGGTCACTCAAGTTTATCCAACCATACTTTTCTCTTATGCCCATTCATATTTAAAAATGCTTCTCTATAATTAGCATATTTGAATTTTTCCACCGCCTTCATATAGCAATCATCTAGACATCATCCATCCTTTCAAGCTCTGTTATACATCTAGCCATAGTGTACTCAGCTAATGCAATGGAGAACTAGTGGCTTCTACACTCTTTGCTCTATACCTCTCGATTCTAGCCATTAAAGCTTCAGCTTTCTTCTTAGACGCCTTAACCATAGCTTTTGCTTTCAACTTAGATGACTCAATGAATGCTTGAAGTGCATCTTCCACTTGGATGCTCCTACTCTTTCTCTTGGACTTGCAATTAGCAACATTAATTGTTCTTTTACCACTACGGGTAACTCTCTTTATTTCGAGGCTATTGTAATACCTAGTGCATACATGTTAGTAAACAAGTTCTGGAGCCTTAGGGTCCCCTGGGACCCACCGTCGGGTCCTAGAGTTCTCTAAGTTTGGACCCTACACCTCCTTGGAGGGCTATATGTTAGAGTCACATTCTTGGGATCAAAAGTCCGGTAATTGTTCCTAGAGGGAAAACAAGTTGAAGAGTGATTTTTAATGAAATTTATGAAACTTTTAAACATTTCGTTTTGAGTTCCCAAGTTAAGAAATGTAAATAAGTGAGATGCTCAGAAGCTGTGTGATAGGAATTATGCGGCGGATGAGTTTTGCCTTCACCGCCATAGCGGTCCAAGCTGCTATAGCGGTCATAAGTGTAAGTCAAAGGTGCATTATGCGGCCTGACCACTATAGCAGTCCCCTGGAGCATGAATAGTACCCAGAAACAATGTCGTTCCACTTCCAGCCCTTTTTTTAAAAAAAAAACCCTTTCCCCACTCCTTCTTCCCCATTTCTCTTCGAACCAGAACCCTCCTCACCCCCATTCTCTCTTTTTCTCTCATTTGCACTCAAATCTAGCTCCCGCAATCATCAAAGGTATGTTTATATTGATAGATTTTGGTCCCTTTTCTTCCATTCCTTCATAATCTTGGATTGGATTTGATTATTTCTATCATTATTGTCAAGTGGGGTGCTCCCCTAATGTTGTTAGAGTTGTTTTAGAGTAATCCAGAAGCACCCATAGTTTCCTTATGAGTTTTATGATTGTAATGGACGTTGGTGCCATCCCTTCTCCCCAAAGTCCTTGTGGTGTTGGTGCTTCCCGTTCCCCTCCAGGTGAGTGGGTTTGATCTTATGGTCTTATTTTGGTCATCCTATAATTTATTTCTAGCATCATAAAGTAATTAGGAATTATTTGCTTAAGTTATATCATGAATATGTTTGAAACATGTCACGAAAATCTACATTTATTAAAATGCATGGGACCATTATTGAATTAAATGGATATCATATGAGTTGTTTCATGATATTAGAAGCGATTTTGATAATGAGATGTTAGTTTGGCTAATGAAAGGATATATATAAAGTTTATATTCAATTTTTTTAATAATTGAGAATTGTTGAACATAGAACACATAGAACTCCCCTTTTATGATTCTAGTTGATTTTAGATTTGGGAATTCCTAGAGGAAGAACTGAGTTAACGACAGTTATTCCATTAACCTTGGTATACCAAGGCCTGCTAGGGGCAAATTATTATTATGCTAGATCAGTCCGCCAGGGACGCGGTTCGTCAAGGACGGGTTCATAGGGACTATTAAGATTTTAGGTATGGATTCATGTTCACCGGGCTCAGTACCACCCTTTAATTTGGATAATCTGTTCTCTTAGAAATGTCTTGAGAAATAATATGGTTTTCATGAATTCAATAAATTTCAATTTTATGGTTATTACGTAAAATAAATAGAAATGAATTGTAGTTGTTGCATTATTATTATTTATGTATGGTTCTTCCTTGTCCCATATATGGTTATGAGTGAGGATCCATTCAGAGTTTTGTAGCAAAACTCACCCCTCTTATCTTCCTTTTTCCATAGATAGGTATAGCTTAGGATCTTCCTTTCCTCCTCCTCAGCATTAGATGTCATTCTGGGTAAGATTCACATTGTAGTGAAGTCTTTTGGGTCATTAGAGAGTGCTCCAGTGATTTGACGAGCAAGGTCTCGAATCATAAATTTATATTTTCCATTTTGATATACCATGATTCTTTGGTGTTTTAACAGTATATAATCGATGGTTTCTTTTGTATATGAGCAACTTAATTGAATTGTATATTATAGTTACAACATTTCAGACTTCATTTATGCTTAGTATGAGATTCGATTTATTATTTAAATTATTTTTTATGAATAAAGTATGCATATAGTACAGCAAGCAATCACGAGGTTTACGTGGAGATAGGATTCTCCACGTGCCGATCACGAACCAAATCGGGTCGTGACAGCTATCATCTTCCTCATCATCATCATCTATATTTACATGAACCCTGTCATGCAAAAATTTATTATCAAACTCAATTTCATCATCTGTGTTGGGTGGATCTTGAGTATACGAATAATGAAGCATCCCTGTTGCACTACTTTTATTGAAAATTACCCCCAACAATTTGTAATTGTCCAAACCTTTCTTCTTAAAAGGTGCAGCATCGAGATGTGCCTATAAGGAAAATAAAAAATTATGTACGCTAGATCTCAAAATGTATAAATATGAATAAACATGCTAACTTCTATCTAAACGTATACCGAATGCAAGTTGACCAAACTTCTTTTGTAGCAGTGACAGTATTAGTTTCAGCATCCATCCAAATCCAGTTGTTAGGAATGAGAAAATATTCCATGTTGTTGCCTTAACCTATTAAATTTTTGCTTAATTTGTTTCATGTCATATTCACACTCGTTCTTTGATTAAGGTTTTGTAAGATGGCTTGCCACCCCTTAGGTGAAAACACGTTATTCCTCATACTTCCCTTGTTAACCTCATTAACCATAACATCTATAAAGATTTTGACAAATAAAGAGGGCCAAAGTGAAGACTCTTTTTTTTTTTCATTTTCCATCTACAATGGTAATCACAAATCAGTAAAAATGGATATATAAAAATAAGAAGATATTAAGGGGAGTATAACTAAAAACATGAAACGATTATATCAAGCCTTCCACCATCAAACAGCAAAAACATGAAACGAAACACTTACAATACAAAATCTTATCTAACTAAGCAATTTTCAAATGGTCTGCATGTGCTTTATAGGTTCCTGCCATTTGATTTGACTGGTCCATAGATCCTGAAAAGGGCTTACTTCTAAAATCCCAAAATCTAAAGCTAAAATTAAACCGAGTATCTTCTCTGCCATTAAAGGTTCAAAATAATACATGCTACTAAAATCAAATGGCAATGCTATATACCTCACTCCACAATCATGAACATATACAATATTTTCTATATGGGTGCTATTTAAAGCAGTATACACAACTACTAAACATGAACAATGCTATAAACACCAATCTACAGAATCATATTCGTGTCACAATGAATAACCACAAAGGACATAAACCAAGCTAACAAAAGGCAACCTAAATAACTACTTTGCCCATAACAAAAGGAAGTAAACCCAAACAGCTAACACCGAAAGGCAACCATTCAATTCGATCAAAACATCTAAATTATCATTCAATTGACTAAAACAGCAAGCAAACACTTACTTCAAGATAACCCAAAAATGTATAAAAAGCCAAAATAAAAAGCATATTAATATCAATTTAGTGAAAGTATACAAAAACCAAACATCATTTTTGAACATTATGTTTTACCTCAAGGGCTCTTTTATGTTTGAACGCAATATAATTCAAACAAAGATAGAAATTAGGCCATGTTTAAACGCAAAATAAACCAAACAATGCCACAATGTAAACTATGAACGCATTGAGGAATTATGATCGAGATTGTTAACAACAACAACAACAACAACAACAACAACAATATGCAGCAACAACAATAAAGCAAAGGCTCAAGTAAAAAGAGAGAAGCGAGGAAGAGAAAGAAAGGGAGGGACTCACGGCAGTGAAGGAATGGAGGACGCAGATGTGGGTCGTGTACGGTGGGTCACGATACTAGGGTCGACGAGTGGCAAGTCATGGTGGATCTGGGGTGTGGGTGGTCGACATGCAGATTGTGGGTTGGGTCGTGGGTCTTGGTTCCGAGGAGCTTGGTGGCGGGGGTCTTAAGTCGCGAAAGCTTGGTTGTCGATGAGCTTTGTCACGGAGGAGTTGGTTCACGGCGAGCTTTGCGGATCGTGTTGGTTGGTCGCGGAGGAGATTTCGCTGGCAGATCGCATTGGTTGGTCGTGGATTGTGTTGGTTCGCGGTGTCTTGGGTCACGGAGGGGCTTCGTCGAACCTAGCCTAGCTTTGGCGGATCTCCAGGGGTCTTGGTTCGCGGGGTCTACTTCGGTCTCTGAAGTGAAGTGCTGATGGAGTTGATGGTGAGACAAATAATAGGAAGAAAATGGGTTTTACTCTCCACAAGAGTCGAAGTGACTCAAAGAATAGAAGTTCACTATAATTGCAAAATTGCCACCGTGTTTTCATCCCTCTCTAAAATAATAAAACAACAAAACAAGTTAAAGTTGTTCTTGGTTTTTTGTTTTTAAAACTTGAGAAGTGTTTTTTGTTTTTAAAATCAAATTTTATAAAACAAATTAACAAACAATTGTTTTTAGTCTTTTATTTTTAAAAACAAAACGGTTTAAAAAATTGTTGCCAAATAGCCCTTAGTATATGTTAGACAATTAAAGGGAGGTGAATATAATTTATCAATTTTTTAAAACTAGCTTATAGCGGGACAGGTTCAGACTAATGTTAACAAGGTGCAGGGTAGATTGGGTCAAGGTAAAACCTGTCCCATTGCAACCCTTGTTGCATAAGCATACGCCATACAAAAACGGTGTCGTTTATACATTTGCGTCACGTTCACGCCAGTCGTTGCGTCCTATAAAATCCAAGAAAGAAAGAAAAGGAGTTGAGGGAGCGAAGTGAAGTGAAAAATCGCAGCGAGTGATGGAAGAAGATTTTGATTTTGAGAACAAGGTTTCGATAAAGGACTCGATGGAGGCTGAAGAAAACGCATCCACTTCAACCAAAATCGTTCTTTTGCTTCGCGGTTTTCTCGCAATTCAGCAACGCAGAGCCGAAGCATATTCCAATCTCAAAAGGTTAAAGTCGAATCTATTGTCTGGATTCCACCAAAACCGAGAGAATATCAATTTCATTTTTTTTCCTGCTTTCCTTCATTTTGTTTAACTTTGTTTCTGATTGTATTGATTTTCTGTGCGTTTCTTTGATTCGGAATCTGTGGCGCTCTGAATCTTTGATCTTAGGCCAAAAAAAAAAAAAAAGGAAGAAAATATGAGCTAAGTTTGATTTCAAGATTAATCCAGGGAAATGGGCCTAAATAGTTTCACTTTTTTGTATGTTTACTGCTGTTTTGTGGATAACAATGGATTCCCGGATTTTGCTATTTTTTTTAGTTCAATTAATCTCCTTGGAACTTACTTTTTCTTTAGCTTTGAAATGCATATATGGATTAGACATCTGCTTTTGTCTTGTTAGTTGTTACTGATATTTTATTACATGAATCGTCATTTTGTGATGTCTTGAGGCTGTCGATGTGTGTGTAGAGCAATTGAAAGCTTCTTATTATGCCACAGCAGTCTAGTGTAGTGCCAGTATTTCCATATGATTAACTCTCTAGCTTTGGCAGGGGCTTTTCTGACTACATGACTTCGGGAGGGGAATTGGCTTACCAGCAGCTTTGCAGTGAAATCACGATAGAGTTTAATGATTGCTCAAAAAAAGTTTGATGCATGATCCTTATGTTATCTTGTTTTCTCTACCTGCTTGTTTAATTTTACTGCATTTCTTTACTTATATTAATTTCTGCTTTAGCATAGGTCCTTGAAATGGAGTCGCTGTTTCGGAGCCCTGACTACTGTCCAGTCGATCTAGCACAGGTTCTTAGAGCTGTTCAAGATCAGGAAAAGCAAAAACTACAGCTGGTATGTCCCTATATCAGTTTAAGGATGGTCTTTCTGCTAAAAAAGTTTCAATTTTTATTGAAGCATGAAAGTTATCTTTTATGAATTTACTTTTGTTTTTGTTTTTCCTTTATGAATTTATTTATTTACTTTGGTTTTTTATCTGCGTTCTAGTTGTTAAGGATCAAACTAAAACATTCTACCCTATATATTTCTGAACTTATTATGTACGTCTTATATAGATATAAGTAGATTATCAAGTGAGAATTCTGTCCATTGGATATCAAGCTGCGCTTCTGTTGTTATAGTTGGTTAAAGTGTTCAATTAAAGTGGTAAGCACAGAAATCATTTTAATTCACGACAAGTAGTGACATTATAGTTGATTTTGTGTGGAATGCTTAACCTGTGTACCCCAAGGATGTGTCTAGCTGCATGTTGTGCCTTTAATCCCATGGTTCCTCAACCTGTTGGGGCACTCTTCAGGAGCTTATAAAAGGTAGTTCATCCTTCTCAACCTGTTGTGTATCAAACCCACCTGCTTCACAAAACCAAAAGTTTATGCACTCTGTATTGGTTGGACCAGGTTAGGTGCTCTAACTTCATAACTAAAACTCATGTCCTGAACCAAAATCTGACAACACCTCTTTGAGCTTATGTCAGTGTGGTCACCAACAACAGATTACTAAGGATATGTTTGTGAATTAGGAACTTGAGGGGGAAAGGAGGGGAAGGAAAGACTTATAGTATAAGATTTTAAAATTTATACTACAAATCTTTCCCTTTCCCTCCAAAATCCAAACTCATAAACATACCCTACATGTTTGTTAAACCCTACAAGTTCAACAAAAAACAACTATAATAATTTAAACCGGAAAAGGTTAATCAATATCCAGACATCTTTCAAGAAAATAGACTTTGGGTTTCTTGTATTTCTTGCACTCCTGTTCCATTTAGGAAGCATTCTATAAACGTTATTAATCCTATAGACACATGCTACGATTATATTTTATCTTGCTTCCTCTTCCTTGAGTGGTTTTACATGCAGTTCTTATCCTTGAAAATTTTGTAGAGATCGTATATGATGACAGATATCAATTAGTTATTCTATGTGATCTTCATTGCCTTAATTATTAGAAATCCTCATCCTTATTCTTTATTAAATCATACTTTCCGGTTTCTTGCAACTAAAATATAGAGTAAGGGATCTGATTCATCCTAACATTTTAAATTTGACATCAATTTGATTCAAACAAAATTTTTATATATCAATTTACCAGTAACAAAAATTCTTACATCAATTTAGTCCCAACTTTTTTAGTTTTGACATCAATTTAGTCCAAACTTTTTTATTATTACCATAGTTTTGTAACATCTAGAGTTTATATAAATAAAAAACTAGTAAATAAACAAAATAATACCATAGTTTATTTCCATTGGATTGGAAGTTAGTTTTTATTTATTCATATTATTAAAAATTGATGTAATTTTATAAGTTAAATTAATTACTCATTTGCATCAAAAAGAGTTTAAAAGGGTTGATTTTTTTTTCGATACATGAATAATATAAAGGTTATATTATTTATTTTCTATTAGATAACATATATATATATATATATATATATATATATATAATTTTCTTTTTTATACAAAAAAATAGAAAAGGACAAATATATATATGTTCCTTTAAGCCATTAAAAGTAAGTGATTGTGAAAAAAAAATCTTAATATAACAAGTTTATTTAATACTTTTCAAATTATATAAACATTGGACATTAAAATTAAATAATAGCATGTGCATTGTATAGTTTGATTTAGTATATATCTTTTTTATTACTCATTATTCATTATTTTTCTTTTTTCTAAAATATTTAGGTAATTACTACCTTAAGAAAGTTTTAAGGAAATAATTTAATATATAAAATATTAATTATTACATCAAATAAGGTAACGTAAAATACTTGTAACTAAACTAATGAAAATAATATTAAATATTTTCATAATTAAATTATTTTTAATTAAATTAACAATAATAAATTTTGATATCATTATAATGACTAATAAACAATAAATATCAATTATGTAATTATTTTATTTAGGTAACTAGTTTTTTATGCGATGCACGGGTTTTTACGTTTATAAATTCTAAGAAATTGATAAAATAAATACACACATATATATATATATATATATATATATATATATATATATTAAAAATTGAATTAAATTATAATATATTAATTTTATATGATTTATCATACATATGATTTTAAGAAATAAATGAATAATATATTTACTTGTGCGACACTTGTAAGGTATCAAAATATTAAAAAATATATTAATAATCCTAATAAAGGATAATTGTAATATTATAAGATGTATCATTGAATATTTTGTTGCTCAGTTTGTTTAAATACAATTATGATATGAAATTGTAACAATAAGTATAAGTTGTAAAATTCTTATAAATTTTTTATTCTATTGGTTTTTTGAGCAATTAAATTTCTTATATTTATATTAATGAAAAGATAAATAAGATTTTTTATTCAAATAAATCATTACATTCAATACACTAATTGTTGTTTATGCAATTTATATGTTTGCATCACCCATGTAAGATTATTTATTATCATCCATGTATTATATATTTGGTATATCACCTAGCTGTTTAGGATTTTAATATCCATACGAAAATTGTTCTACAATTTTGTCATATGAGCAATATTCTGCTAAATAAGAATTTAATATGACTCATTTTACAAATGAATTTAATTATAAAAGAAATATAAATTGGTCTAATCAAAATAAACTTAATTAGTTCTTTTTAAAAGATTTTTTTTTTGTGTTTGTCATGTATCTTCTTAGTGTATAAATGTTTTTAAAATGTTATTCTTGCAATATATATATTTATTTATATTAGAATGAATTAAATTAAATACTTATATAAATCAATATTAATAATTTTATTATATTAATAAAAATTAAAGTACATTAAATATTAAATCGACTTAAAACAACTACTTGATTTAAAATAGGAAAGTTTTGAATTGATATCAAATGATTAAATTTCAAATAGAAAAAATGATTGCAGTATAAGAATAATGTCACATTAAATCTCTGGATATAAAATTAGAATTGATATTAGATTAATTTGATATGATTTAAAGATTCAAATAATTAAAATGAAATAGCAAGTTGATATAAGTTGCAATATTCATGTATTATTCGGTTAGATTTTTTATTATTTTATTTGATTGGAAGTCTATATATTGTCAATGATAAAATACTTATTGTTTATTATTAATTGGATAATTTATTATATTTTGTATCTGTTTGAATTATTGTTTGAGAGATTTAATTTAATATCACGGACAATGCATAAGATGATTTTTAAAAAGTACGCAATTGCTTTGTAATTATGTTTTCAAAATAAAGTTTAAAACTTCATTTTTATTATTTAAATAAGTTAAATTAAATATTTATACTAATCCATATTAATCATTGCAAATAATATAATTTTTTATCCATTAAAATGTAGTTGCGATGAATTCATTTATTTATCTGCATATTATATTTATATCTCATATATTTTTTTAAGGTTCATAAATAATGTTATTTTAAAATAATGTTCGTAAATAATTATATTGTAATATAAGTCAAACCTTAATTTTTTTAAAGAACTCAAATTTCTTTTAGGTTCATAAATAAATTATTTTACAATGAAATCAATGTATATAATTGAGATTTGGATCATATTTTGCATTTAATAATTTATATTTAAATATATTATTTAATTGATCTCAATCAAAAAACTATTGAACCAATATGATATTAAATTTTCAAATAGAAAAAAATGGCAATTGGAATATAACAATAATGACAATCTTAATTTTGGGATATAAATTGAAATTTGATATCATATTAATATGATATATTAAGTAACGGTAATATAAAAAATTAATATGAAATAAGGTCAAAAAATTAATGTCAAATAGGAATGATAGAGCAATTGATATCAATTGTCCAATTTTGGTTCACAAAAATTGAAAACTATAGCAGATTCATGAAATTGATATCATTAAAGCATAGTATTAGAGAATCGATATTAGTAAAAATAAAATATCAATTATGAAAATTTTGATAAACGTAATATGTTTGTATCTTTTGTTATACTTTTAAGTTATATTTGTTTTCATAATTCTTGAGATAAACATAAATGTAAAATGAAATAAACATTTAATAAGCTGTTATCAATAAATACCAATAAAAAATGACAATATTAGTCAAAGCAAAAAAAAGAAAAAAGAAGAGATTTTCCTAAGCTTGGATCATCAATTATTCTTCTTTGAAGATTCTCTTTTGATCTTGTTTGTTGAATTGGCAATTCATCTCTTAGAGTGTTTTCAAGCTTGGCAATCTGTTCTTCTTGTGACATACCTTTTTTCAAAGATGGAGTTCCAACATTTGAAAAAGTTTTGCCTTATTCACTGGTTTGAGTCATTATTCTAGAATTATTGTTCATCAATGGTAACTGCATCATAGCAAAAAAATCATTTTATTATTAGATACTTTGGCAATTGAAGAAAGCCTCAAATCAAAATCACTTATATTCAAGAACTTTGAACCTTCACGATCGAACAACAAAAAAAGGCTGATTTTGTTTCATCTACCACTTTCATATGGATGTTATATCTAAAGGTGAATTGATCAAATCACTTCACTTACTTAGAAAAAGAGAGCATATTTGATTAGTAAAAATTCAAAACAATGGAGGCCGTATTTTAATTTATTACCTTGGTGTAAATGTAGAGCAATCAATTTCACACTTTTTGCAATACAATTTACGATTCTCCTCTTGCAATCCACTAAAACACCTCTTACATGAACGGTACCATCAATTGTATTCTATCTCAATCTCTTTCACTTCCAAGAGTTACGAAAACTCCATTGTAATTGCATTTAGAAAAACAAATCGTGAAATAGATTGGGCTAAGAAGAGTGGGTTGAACAAAAAAATACTGATACAAAATGGTTTTACAAATCAATATATATAATTTCACAAACGTAATTACGGTTCAATTGATTTCTGATTGATGAAATACTCCTTATACTTTTTAATCACACATTTATGATTTAATGGATTCATGCATTAGTTGATATAATATGCTATGTTTTTAATTGATTTCGAATTGGTCTAATAATATTTGTTTATGATTAATCTAATAATAAAATTTGTTACATTTTTTAATCATTTATGAGAAGAATTTTTTTTTTATTGAAATGATTGAAATGTAATAATTAACATTATGAGAATGGAAATTGAAATCAAGTATATGTATATGTATATGTTTAGATCATGCATTATATGTTCAAATAAATGTAATATTTGAAATAAATATAATAAATGATTGATATAATAAATGTTCCAATAACGTAATATTTGAAATGTATATAGAAGTCATGCATTAAATATATTTGTTATTATTTTAATCATTTAATTAAATAATCAACTTCCTTTTAATCAAATTGAATTAAGAAGGAATGAAAGAGGAATTTCTACGTTGGATTTTCTTATTTGGATAAACTGTGTTTTATATATATATATATTGATGTGAGGGGGAAAATGCAAATTAGATAGAGGGTTGCACTCATATTCTATGGTGTAAATGTGTCCGTCATGTCATGGTAATAACATTTAATACTAGACATTATATTATAATCATTGCATATATTAATTTTATTTGATTAAAAAGAAGGGTAATTTAGTGAAACTAAATAACAATTAATGCAAGTGGGAGTGACAATAGCTATTTAGGAGTGGCAACTCCTTGAAAATAAAAGATTATTTACTCAAATATGTCTGCTTGGTCTTTGCTGACAAGTTCTTTACTTTAAAGACAGCTACCATTCAGGTGTTAAAGAAAGCTGGACGCCCATCTGAACGTCTGGTGAGCCATGAGAATTGCAAATATACAAAGCCAACAGAACATGAGTGTGTTCATGTTCAGGAGATTACTGAAGCTTCTGGGACTGAAGAGGCCGAGGCGGATGCTGAGTATGATAATGCTCTCAAGGAAGCCATTAGAGGTGTCCAGGATTCTGTAACAGCCATAAATGAGCATTTAGAAGAAGTCAGATATGAAATTGCTGCGCTTGAAGCAGAGTGATTCTTTGCGGGTCCATTTACTTATATGTTGCTGACTGAGATTCACATTGAAGCATGTAAACATTTGCCTTTGGATGGATAGGTGAAGAACGCACAATGCTAGCAAATATTGGTAGTCGTACAACCAATGAAATGTATATAGACGCCCTATAGTGCAGGTCATGAATTTTGTTCGATCGCCAACAATTTATATTAAAATGGTGAAAAATTCAAGAATTCCTATTGAAATGCGCTGTTAAGCTCTGTGGTAGTTGATGGAAATTGATGGCTATTCGCATCGGATATCTGGTTGTGACCTGTGAAGTTTATTTTGATCCACGTACTTTTTGTTTTTTGGCTCATCCTCGAGTTATTAGGCGAAGAGTCTCAACACAATCTATCTCACAAAGAACAATTCTGAAACCAATGTCCAAAGCCATAGCCAATCCTTTGTGAACAACAAACAGTTCAACACATTATCTATGATACCAATAAAGTTTAAGAATCCCACAAGCTAGGTCTCAGAGGAATCTCATGACAGCCCATCAATCCCAACTCTGGCGGGTTTGACCAAGGATGTAACACCCAAAGTTATTTCAAAAATTTTTTATTTAGACTTTATTAATAATAATTTTTACGATTTCGATAAAAATAGTCGTAATAAAAATGGCTTAGCAAGAAAAAAAATATATGAATAGTAGCTTTACGGGTCTCGTAGGTCCGTCGTACAATCAAAACCTAGAACCGAGACTAGGAGATAGACTGAGAAAAGATAAGATGGAGGTTAGAAATTGTTAGAAATTGACAATTGTGCAAATGGCCCCTGTTCCATTCACATAAACGTCATATCATTTGTGGACACTTGCTCCAGTTCCATGCATGGAAACCTATGTTTTGATATCACTTTGTCATGACCCGATTTAGGTACGTGACTACATGAAATCTCATTCTCACGTAAATCTCGTGACATGTGATGTTCTATATGCATAGTTATTTATAATTCATTTAAAATGTAGTTCATTTTCTACATACAAATCACATGCTATTAAATCATATAATCAAAGTCATAATCTCATAATCCGTCTCTAAGTCTGAAGTTATAATAACAAAATATAAAGTCGTTTATACAAAATAACCATGAGAGGTAAAATTTTATAAATACCAATTAAGATAACTTCATAATATGCATGGACTATAAGACATGGTCTATGGTTCGAGATCTTGCCCAATATACCTAGGACTCTTAGAACAAAACAATAAACACTGAAACTCTAGTGCTGCTCTGACAATAATGGTTGGAAGGATCCACATCCGCTTTGTATTTGTAAAAAAGGAGAAAGAAGAGAGGGGTGAGTTTTATTCAAAACTCAGTGAGTGAATTCCGACATGTAACCCCTCTTCATAGGACGTCAAAGAACAATGCATAAAGTCACAATAACACTAGTACAATTCTAAAACATTTCATATATATATAGTCAAAATCATAGTTTTCCACAAATTCCACATGGCAGGATTCTACTAGAGAACAGGATGTCTATTATGTCTGTTATTCATGGTCTGATAACCTTTTATCTCACAGTCTCTATGGTTCCAAAGAACCAAAAATTTGGACACCTAAATAGGTTCCATTCTCTACTTTGCTATGTGAGATTGTCCTTTAAGGATAACTTGGTACCAATGTTAACAATCAATTCCATCTGCGACTCACTGCCTTTCTTTATAGCTACGTCTAGACTTATCTATTCTTAACTTCAATAAATCTGAAAGCTTTTAAATCCTTTAACTATTATGATAGTTCTGAATCCATATAACTCTAACAGTATAACCTTAACATATATGTGATCTTGAAATCATATCCAAGGGATCATCCATTTATAGACACCATGATTTCAATTCAAAGAGTATATAGTCGTAACTATTCTGAGTCATGTGAGGATTTCATACTCCAAATCCTTTTATGTTTGAGTTTCTAAATCATCTCTCATCAACATATACTCATAAACGTGAAAATTCTAAAATCATATTAACATTCTTTAAAATCATAAAGCTTTCTAGTAATCACATACATAATCCATATTTAGCATAAAAACAATCATTTTAACAATCATAAATCTTTAGTAATCACAATTATAACCAACTCTAAACAAGATCATTTTATCAATAACGGTCCTATGTGTTTCTCAAAAACATAGTTCATGATGTTAGGAAAATCACAGTTTCAAAATCAGGAGAAATCTCAAATCTTATATAGTAATCTCTAAAAATCATACTTTAATTCATAGTTTCATGAAAATAACTCTAATGGACAACATAGAGATCACAAGTTTGAACTCACTCACCTGGAGGGATGGAATACACAAGTTTGAACTCACTCACCTGGAGGGATGGAATACACAAGATTGACACCAATAGAACCCTGGGAGGTAGGAATGACACTAGTATCTGCCATTATAACACTCTAGATCAACCTTTAAATAACTCAAAACCACTCTTCATAGCTATAGGAGTACACCAACCCTTGAAATCATGGATGGAGCATCAAACTACTCCAAAATCATGAAAGATTAGATGAAGAAAGGGAGCACGATTAATAAAACTAGCTTACCTTAGGACCTTGGTGGAAGAAAGTGAAGTTTTGATTGATAAAGATGAAGTTTGGGGGTGAGAATTGGGTTTAGGAGTGAAAGCTCATGTTTTGGGGTGAAAATCTTGAAAATTATGGTCTGAACCCAAAATGGGGAGGTTTTTATAAAAACTAGCACTACAGCGTAGGCATCACTCAACCAGAGCACTATATTTTTCCGTTTGCACCGCCTTACTGTTCATGACCATTGTAGTGCCCATTTTAGCACTACAACGCTCTAGAGTGGTTTTCCTCCAATATTTGAGTAATAATTCAAGTGGGGCTTACCTACAACATAAGTGGGTCCTAAGGAACCCTATGGCGGTATTTGCCTATAGACATATGTGCTGCACTAAACTCTTCTAGGGAACAATATATCTAAGGTATTACATACTCCCCCCTAAAAAGATTTGGTCCTCAAATTTGAACTCTCATAACTAGAAGATGAAATATTTAACTTATGGGGGTTTCAAAGGTGGGCCTGAATGCCCAAACACTCTGAACATGATACTCTGACTATGCTAGCTATTATTTTGTGAGACATGCCATCTTGAAGGCCACGTTCATTAGTCTAGCTGAGGATGGGGCTAAACATCACTTACGTTCTCCTTCTCCTGTCTGATTGAACTTTCTCAATTTCTGTGCATATGCCATACATGGTAAATAACTACTTTATCCATTCACATAGAGAGATGCAAAAACAAACATGGCATTCATAAACATGGTCCTTAACTAACTCATTTATGCATATAGAAAATACAAACCATAAAGGTGGCATTAATATGTGTTATTCTTAATTAGCATATTTCAACATTCCAAGTCATATCCATTAACCATATGTCTATACTCTTAGCATAAATGCAACACATCACATGCATCATGAACTAACTTTTCTTGTCCTTAACTTCCTAATCCTTAAGCAGTTTTTATAGACATACATGCATACATTCTAGGCATTCAATCATGTTCAAACATCATACACATACATATCATTAAGGCAAACAATATGCTTCTTGTTACCTTGATAAATCTATTAACTTTTTACCATTGTCTTACAAAGTTGTAACTTAAATGGAATGGATTCCACCTTAAACCTTCTTCAAGCATAAATGCATGCATTCAAAACGTCCAATCGTGTTCATACAACTGTAAATTAATTTATCACACTTCAATAAGACAACTAAATACTTTATACTTCAATTGAAGGAAAAAAATTCCTAACTCAGGCACTATTTATGAAAACACTTCATCTTAGGACAAGCTATTCATTATGAACATAGAACAATGCTGTTTAAAATACTTGTATCTACATATCTTGAATCTTACATAGTAAATTACGTTTCTAAACTCCTCGTCTTCACTTTAAAAAACTAACTATGGTGATGTAACATTAATAAAGCTTTCTTAAGAAAATATTTCCTTTTAGAATCTTATAAAATGTTCATCACACATCCAAGTGCCCATAAACCAATTTACAAAAGCTCAAGCTCAATCACCATGGCACATATTAACCTTGTAAGACATAATAACATAATAGTATTTCAAGGAAATTGGATATTGGTAAACATGAGCTTATAAGATTAAAGGCATGTCAAAAGGATCTATACTATCCTTGGTTCTAAAAGTACCATAAGATCGGTATGCACCTAAATGAAACCTTATGCTTAATAAATATAGACATGTCATTTATTCGCTCTAGTTCATTCAAGTTATTAGAAAATTTCACATCTTCTAAAAAAACCTAAGGAAGCTAGATATCTAGGTTTTAATTATCCTTTAGCACATACATATTATTCGGTTCAATGCTTTATTCATGAAACCTAACACTAACCATTTGCATACTTGCCTCAAATCAACTGAAATCATCAACGCACAATGAACACAAGGAATCTATTGATTCGCAATTTAACGTACTTTCCACACAACATACTCCCTTGACCTACTCACGCGAACACATGCAATCATGTAGTCCTATTACTTCCTTCCATGAAAATCCTAAATTATCATAACAAAACCACTTACTCAAGCTTGGGTTCAAGACTCCTAATAACTATGCCTATTGACTAATCATAAGTAATAAAACATTTATGACTTGCAACACTTTCACATCATGTATATGATTGAGAGAAAAGCAACAAATGGCAGTAAAAAAATTAGATGCAGCTAATATGCCAATAATCCAAAACTAGCTTTAAATTTAATTAATTTCTAACCATCATACTCTCTTAGCCTAATCATGCACATAATTAGAGGAAAATAAAAGAAGAGGTGACTAAAAACATTATGATGCAATTCACATGCACAATGACTCACCATGAAAATTCAAGACTAATCAAGCACCTTATATCATGTTGCTAACTTATTTCACATGCATGTTATGCCATTATCATACAATAATATTATCGCAAAACACAATCATGAAAATGCACACTTAGGGACATAATATACATGAGATTCATGGCATTAAAAATTTCTTAACAAAGTTTAACACATCAAAAGTCAACCACCTACCCTACTAGATGCCTACATGTGCAATATGTATTTCAACCGTAATTGTACCTATTGACTATGAGTTGCTCTCATGGGGACCTTCACGCTTGGGCACCGCTCCTAACTACAAAGTGGAGAGGCTGTATTGGGTGTTAGTTTGCTCTAGCCTCTAGTTAGTTGCTCTCTATAGTAGTGGACAATCCTTCTTGTGCCCTTTTAGCCTACATTTGTAAGACACGAATGTACCAAATAAACATTGGCCTCCATGGTGCCTCTTACATGTTTGACAGATTGGGTGCAACTAACGGGTTCGCACCAAGCGTTGCCCTTCAGCTGGCTATTCCCTTGACGCTTAGGTTGGACGACTGGGAGCATCGAGAGGTCACTTAGGAGGTGGCCCTAACCAATGGTGCCTACTCCTGACCCTTGTCTAAACTTGTTATGCCTAGTTATGTCCAGCTAATGCACTCTGGCTCTAATATGCCCACTAACCACCTCTTGTAGGTCGAAAATGCACAAGAAGGGGGTTGAATCATGCCTGGACTTTTCTTTCCTTTTTTATTTATGAAAACTCAAACAAATACTATCAAGTATGAACTTGAAGTGTAGTGGAAATAAATGTTAGTATACTTTAGAAAATAACCTTTTGAAACTATTAAACGAGTTTATACAAAAGGTTTTCTAGAAAACACAATATGAAAAGCACAAAGTAGTAAATAAAAGAGATTTAAGACAGGAGAAGATACTGCACATGGATTTACTAATTTGGCTAACTTATATACACCCAGTTCTAACCACCATTGAGTTCCACTAAAACCTTTCTCAACCCAAGAAAGTTATATAGTCTTTACATGTTTTCAAGCTCTTACCAATGACCAGGAGCTCATTCTACTATCACACAAGTTGTCTTTGACCAGCCTCTCCAAGCTAACTCTGTGAACAATAGCTTACTCTACTCTCACCTTACAAGTAGTCTTTACTTAGTCTTTTCAAGCTAACTTGTGACTAGTAGCTCTCTCTACCTGTTACTTTATAAGTAGTCTTTGCTTAGCCTTTTCAAGCTAACTCATAGTGATCACTACCTATCGAGGTTACAAAGGTTTATGTTTGAGTTGAATCACTCAAACGAATCTACACTCAAGTTTTTGTATGATAAACAATAATAGATCTGGAAAACTTAAATGACTTTTTCTATCTATTCTTCCTAGGAAGAACGTATGATCTACTAAGAACATAGAAACACTACCCCAAACTTGAGGATTAGCGATGCTCCATTTGCGGCAGTTGACTAAACCTGCCCAAATAACTATTCTGCGCGATTTTGGTAACCTCCCAAATTTCATCTAAGCTAATTGACTCTATGAACTCGAGCAATTGATTTACCGATGGCAGTTGATCTTGGCCCCATAGTGGGAAGAGTCAACATTGGTGATTTATTGTTGATTAATGATATTAGCATAGTTAGAATAATCAAGTGTGTATAGAAAAAAATGTAAATAATTACAAAAATGCCATCACTTAATTGAAATTACGAAAACACCCTTGCTAGTAAAGGAAATTACCAAACTACCCTTGCCTTATTAGTTAATGACAAAGACATCCTTATCCTATAAATGGAATTACAAGAATACCACCGTCATTGTCTAATTACAAAAATACCCTTGTCTTGGTTAAAAAAATTACTATGATGTCACTACTTTAATAATTACTACAATGCCATTTGCACAAATGCCTAGACTTGTTTTTAAACAAGAATGAATCTAAGCCATTAGATTAAGATGATAATACAATAATTCAATCACATACGTCATGCACAATCTTAATCACATACATGCACATAGACAATTCCATGCTAATTAAAAACACCTATTAAAGCATAAGATTACATGATGTAAATCTATGATGCATACATATATTAAAGGTTAGAAAATTTTCACTAACCATGCATGCTCAACAACAACATTTTTGCATAAAACATGGAGCATTTTCATCCCAAAATCAGGCAACATGCTTGCATAAATCATGCAAGCATTCTTTTTCTTTTCTTGATCCTTCCACTATAAATACTTTTCAAACTCTCTTCCATTCACTCCATTTCAAGTCACAAAGAAACCTCACAATGCTTTGCAAGAGCTACATCCTCTAACTCTTGTAGAATACATACACTCTTACTAGTCTTTAAGCCTTAGAAACTCTTTAAGTATTGTTTCTCTCTTATTCTTTCTCTACCATTTCTTCTTATGTTCTTCTCTTTAAAGACTTTTCTTCACCCTCTAAACTTCATTCAAACACTTAAATTCTAAGCCAAACTTTCACTAGCCTTCACAAGAGTTACAATCTTTAACTCTAGTGAAAAATATTTTCTTAAACACTCAAGTTCTAGAGCCAAGATTCAAGGGGGTCATCCACCCAAGGACTCTTGCTCAAGCTCAAGGAAAAAGAGAAGGACTCTTTAGACCTACATAAGAGGTAGGGATTTCTTTTTTATTTGTTCAAGCATTATTGGTTTCTAACCTTGCCCATGGTTAGAATGTCTCAAGCTTGTGTTATTGACAAAAGTTTTGAATGGTTGTTTGTGAAATATATTTTTATGAATCAATGCCTTCACTTCTCTATTATAAATGCTTTTATGATGATAACATGCTTATGGATATGCTTATGTGATTAATTACTTGATGATTTGTGGCATGTTGTGATTATGAATGATTGATTGAGATGCATATTTGATATGTTATATGACAGGAAGCAAATTTGGGAAAATTTCATTCCCAGTTATACAATCGAATTTTCACCAAATTTGTGGACTTAGAAAAATTATGGAATTTTGAGCATGAAATATAAAATGATAAGTTATGATTATATGTTCATGTCCAACATCTCTAAATAGCATAAAACACATGGAAATGATCCTCTAGACTCCCCAAATTAAAGGTTATGATAGGTGATCCAATAAGGATAAGGTGACATAAAACATATGGAAGTAATCCTCTAGACTCCCAATTAAAGGTTATGAGAGGTGATCCAATAAAGGTGATCCTTTAGACTCTAGGAATTAATGGTTATGAAAGGTGATCCTATGCCTCCTAACCTACACTCCGGGAGTCGGAATTGCTTATCTATAGGATAAGTGTAGACTAGTGATGACTAGTTAGATATGAGCTCATAACCTAGAACTCTCAAGAGGAGAGAGTATTAGGGTGGCCCCATAAAAGAGAACAAGAAAGTTAAGTCACCTAAGAGTAAAGAGGAAAGATTATATTAAAATGAATTATGTTCCTTATGTTATTATAATTCATTCAAGTCTTGTGGTATGTTGCATAAGTATTGACATGCATTTCATAATATGGTATATTGCATTTATGACATTAAGATTCATGCTAAAAGACATGGGTCTTGATAATGGTATTTGAAACTTAATAAATGAATCTTCTTAATTATCCACTATTTTCATAATGAAACTTCGAGGTTCCTAAGGACGAAGATGATGATATTTGTATGAAGGCGAAAGCCTACGAGATTCTTGTACAAGTTTCTCATTCCCTCTCTTTTTCTTTTCCATCTCATTTTCAGAGGACAATGGCTACGTTAGTGATCTACATTGATGTCCCACCTGGAGATGTACTTTGATCCTGCCAACGAGCTTATCATTTGTGGGTTGTCTTGCTACTCTATCGACTTAAGATGATGGGTTTTACTTGGTATGCACGGCTCATGTAAAGTCCCGATTTTTCCGTTTGAGTACAAATGACCAAAATGCCCCTGAGGTCATTTTTACCTGGAATTCAAGGGTAGCCGACCCTAGTCCTCGAATGGGTCAACTCAATGTTTGAAGGGGATTATATCTGCAATGTTTGATCTCTAAGATGAAAATCTCGTTTTCCAAACTTTCGGCTCAAAATCACCAAAATACCCTGGAGCGTTTTACGTGGGTAAAAGTGCCATTTAGCTCGAAACTTTTCCAGAAAGTTTGGAATGATGTTTATGAGTGGTTTTTGATGGTTAGTTGGGCCGGAGGTCCGAGCAGTTTAGGCAAAATTACCATTTTACCTCTAGAACAGTGTATAGTGAGCCTAATGACATAATTAACCAAACCTAAGCAATATTAGGTCTAATCGAAGATTAATTTATTTCGATAATTAATCTAAAGTCAAAATAATTTATTAAGGTTACTTAGAACCTAAGATTGCTTAGTTAAACTCTAATTTCATTCTTTGATTCAAGATTCCTAGTCATAGAATCTTGAATAATAATTTCTCTATCAAATTCCTTAAATCAAGGAATTGTGTCTATGATTTAATTTGACTAGAATATGGTTTTTAATTTGTTAATCTAGCAAGACCACCCCCTAAATCAAGTCTTGACAACCTTAATTAACCATTACTCACCTAAACACTTTCTTACAAACTCCTAATCAAAACCTTAATCAAAGAAACACCTAAACACATCATTAAACCACAATTACATGAACAATTTCTTCTCTCCCTTGGCTAGAAATCTGGCCGAATACATACCCTAGGAAATGTGTCACATGTTGATTTTGTTTCACTCCAAAGGCCATGCCTTAAGCCATGCCTTGCCCATACCTAGCCATACCTCCAACCATGCCTTTGAATGACAAGCTTTTGAAGATATTTTTCCTCCCCCTTGGCCAAGAGAAATCGTCGGCCATCATCCCCAAATCAGCCTCCATGTTGCATTTTTTCTATAAATACCAAGCCTTAGAGAACTTGGTTACACTTTAGATCATTTGCCAAGTTAAGCTTTCTTGCAATTTTCTCTTTTCCTCTCAATTCCTCTTCATCTTGTTCTTCTTCCTCCACCATCAAAGAAACCTTTCCACTACCACAAACAACCTTGAACCACCACTCCCCCACCTCAAATCATCTCTCAAACACCAAACCTTTCCATTTCCAAGCTTACTTTTTCAAGGAAAATCCATCTTCCTTGTGTTCTTCCTTTGGTTGAATTCACATCATCATCCAAGAGAAGATTTTGTCTTCTCATTTCAACAAGAACACAAGCTTTCTTTCATTCTCTTTCAAGACTTCATTTGGTAGGGGTTTATTTTCAAAGTTTTCCTTATTTTCTTTAAGAAAAGTTCTAGTTTTCTCTTGGTTTTCAAAGCTCTTCTTCTTCCTCTTTTCATTTCGGCCTTAAGGCCCTTTGTTGAGAAAAACTTTGGCTTGATGATGAGGTTTCAAGATAATGGTCTTGTGATGCCATGTGAGAAACCTCTAAAGCTTGAAAAACTTGGTCTTGGACCATATATGCTTTCGGTTTCATTCCTTTTTCTTGCTCAAAGATTTCGGTTTCCCTTTCATTTTCCTCCTCAAGATTTTGGTTTCCATTCCTTTCTTTGTACAAAGTTTGATAAAAATGTTAAGTAGATCACTAAAAGTTTTGTTAAGAAAATTAATCATATGTTTTCAAAGAGCTCTAAGCTTACCCTTGCCAACCTTAAAGTTGGTCAGCCGTTCTAAGAGTTTACTCTAGATTGAAGCCCATGAGCAATAAAATAAAGAATATGAGTAGTTCTTTTTATGTTTTCTTTGATAAGTGTTGTTGTTTATCTCTTAGTCCATTTTCTTGAGCTTGATGATGAAGTTCAAACCAAAGACTTCTTTGAAGACTTGGTGCTAAGAACTCTAAAGCTCATTTTATGTTGATACATATTGGGTTAAGGTTGTGATGTTCCTCTAAAGTCTTGTAAGAGCTCTAGTTAAGATAAAACAAGCTTGCACTCATGTTTAAGTTTATGCCTTGCATACCATGTTTATTTTGATGCCATCACTAAGCTCTCAAGAATAAATAAATGAACTTGCATTATCATGTTTAAATTTCCAAGCTTGCATTTCATGTTTATATTTCAAGTCATCACTTAATCTTTAAAGATAATAATGAAGTTGCATCTCATATTTATTTTATGCTCTCACTTTACTTTATAATGAAGAGTAAAATAAGTGCATAGCATGTTTATGTTTATGTCATCACCTAAATACTCTAGAGCTCAAAGACTTGCCCAAGTATCCTATATAAAGTTTTAGAAAATGGAGGCATATCAAGAATTCCATTTCGGCCTTGTGATGATGATGAGGACTTGATATGAGTTCATCTAATCATAAGTGCCCATAGCCTATATCTTGGAATTTTTCTAAGCTTAGGTGAACTTAAAGAATATTATGAACAAGATTTTATGTTTTAAATCTATTTCATGAACAAAATAATTTAGCTACTAACTTCACCTATATTTATATGATTTTAATGAGATTAATTGGTTTCTAAAAGAGTTTTGAGTTCCTAAATTATTCCAAGAGAAAACTAGCAACTTATATGCATTTAAATCATGAAATTATGTGATTATGTGAGCTATATCTTTTCTTTGCCTTGTTCCTTTGGCCACTGTATTAATTCTATTTTATGGTGTTAAAATGTGTAAAATTGTGTTTGAGTGAAGCAAGGACCAATTTAGAGAAGTTAGGAAAGAATAAGTAACTATAAAGGACTTAAAATGAGAATTCTAGAACACTTAGACACAAGAAATGTAAATCCGTTCCAGCATAATTGAACTTAAGGAAAATGGTTTATAATTAGTGGATATGTGTAGGAATCCCTAATAATTGGTTTAGGAATTTAATATGGAGCCTTAGGCGAAGACAGAACTTAGAAAAAGTCAAAGATGTAGAATCTAGAACCCCATAATCGAATAATGATCATGATGATTAATCTATACAATGCTGGAACAGTTAGAGAACATAAAAATTGGAGAATTACAAGTAGTAATTATTTAGATGTATTAGAGGTTTATAATGGGCATTAGGATAATTAGAACACAAGATTAAGACTCGTAAAGGTCAAAGCATAAGACATTGCAAAATAGGAGACATAGCATGAGTAAGTGATCGAGTGAATGAGTGTGTATATGTTATATTGAAAGTATTAATGTTATGTGCATAAGATTGTGTGAACTTATGACGTAATTGATGTGATAATATGGCATGCTATGATTGAGATGCATATGGACATAAGATGATGATGGAATGAATGAATATGTTTATATGGCTTTTAAAGATTTGATTGATTGAGACATTGAATGAGATGGCATGAGTTGAACAAGTTACGTGGCATGACTCAAATCTAGGAAAATTCAGGATAGAGCGTCATGCCGTCGAATTTCATAACACCCTAATTTTTACTGCGCTTAGAATTACCGAATTACCCTGGGTAATTTTTCATATCATTCAGACCGAACAATCCTCAATAAGGAATATAACATTAGAAGAAAGGATAGGAGCAAGTCGTGCGAGAGTTGCAAACCTCGATTTTCTGGACGTGTAAAATGACCAAAATGCCCCTAGGTTATTTTACTTAGAAAACGAGGATCGTGGGCCCCATCCATCCTCAAGGGGATGTTTTGATGATAATAAGGGATTGTTTGTGTTATGTGTGTTAATAGAGGAGAAGAATCCTAATTTTGAGCTTTGACGCGTGAAATGACCAAAATGCCCCCCGTTTTAACTTCATTGCGTGCCGACTTGAGCCGAACCTCACTAAACAGGCCGTTGGAAAGTCCTTAGACAATATAATTGAATTGAATTCCATTAAGAATTGAATTCCACTTGGATTTGAATTGAATTCCTATGTTGGAATAAACCTTTTAAGTTATGGAATTGAATTCAATTCCTTTGTTTAATGTGTCTAAAATGAAATGAATTATATATCTTGACTATTTTACCCTTCATTAATAAAATATTATATTTTAATATGCATCATTAATAAAACATTATATTTTAACAAATCATATTGAACTTGATATTTGACGCAAAAGATCAAACAAATAATGGATTAACACTCCTCCACCTCAAGAAGAAAAATAAAATAAAACCCCTTTCAAGGTAATCACCCAGTTTGGATATTTGTTTCTTGATTGAAAACAAAAGTTGGAATATAACTTCTATTCAGTATAAGTTGAATTGTATATGTATGGCACCATTTTGGTTTCCCAGGATTATTCCTGTATGGCCTAGGCATTAACCTCTTTGTTTCATTATGAGGCTTCGTGAATATGTCATGCCAACAATATTATATAACACAAGTACTTCAGAAACGTGGTGCACAACACGGAGCTGGCGCACAGGCATAGTGGCACCAGGGAATCCGTTATTTTCAGAAATGAAAATAGACAAAGAAGAGGGAGAAAAAAAAACCTTGGGTGGTTGCCTAGCTGGAGGCGTCATCGGACCGAGCAGAGGGTCTGGAGGAGGAGGCGGCCTGGCGGTGGCAGCATTAGCGGCCGGTGGGAGCTTCCAACAAGAGAAGGCTTGTGCGAAAATGTGCTGGATCTAATTGGATTAGGGTGTTTTGTTTTGAGGGAGGATAATTTAGTAATTTCAATTTTTAAGGTCAATTTCTTCACCAAATCAGACCCCTTTTGCTCGAATTTCAATTCCCAAGTTTGGTGGAATTCAATTCTCATGTGATTTCAATTCTTGCACTTAAGTTGTTTCCAAACAATGAAATTCAATTCAATTCCTTGACGGAATTGAATCAGGGGTTTCCAAACCCATAAAATGTTTTAAAACATGTTTTTAAGCTATGATTAACCATTAGTTAAGCTCGGTTGGTCTCGGATAATTTTTAAGTAAAATTACCATTTTGTCCCTGTCTTTCAGTTTGCGAATTTTGAGATTTTTGATTCGTATAGCGAAACCTAAGCAATATTAGGCTCAAATTAAAGGTTATTAGATTCTAATTATTAATCTAGAGTCAAAATTATTTATTTAGATTGATTAGAACTTAAAATTGCTTAAAAACACTCAAATTGCTTACTAATTCACCTAAGCCCTTAATTGTAAATTCTCTAATTTGCAAGATACCTTACCTACACCTAAATAATACATGGAACACACAAATTTCCTCTTCCATGGGCTGTAATGCACGAAATTATTGGTCCATAATGCATCAGAAAATTTGTCAAAGAATGCATAAAAACCAAGGTATGAAAACAAGGAACCATGAAAACATGATTCCATGTTTTAAGCCACCAAACAAGATGATTTTTCTTCCTTGTTTCCTCCTCAAATTTGGTCAGACTTTCCTCCTTCCTTGTCCATTCATGAGCTCCAAAATCTCTATAAATAGGCATGCTTAAGGAGTCTTAGAAGCCTTGCTCATAATTGTACAATTTCTAGTTTTTACAAAGCACAAAAACTTTCTTTCCTCCTCCCCTTGGCTGAAACTTCTTTTTCAATTTCTCAAAGAGATTTTCTTTCATTTCACTCCAAGAAACCAAGTTCTCTTCCTTTCCTTCAAACCACATTAGGTAGGGAGTTGTCTTTAAGCTTATTTCTATGCTTTGCTAAGTGTTGTTCTTGGTTCAAAATGATGATTTCATGGACTTTCTCTAGCTTTTCCATTTGGTTTTCTTCTTTTCCTTTGACATTTCGGCCATAAGGCCTATATGGGAATATGATGATAGCTTGATGATGAGGACCTTGAGTGTTGGTTGTAAATCCATCACAAGTTAGGCCTCTAAAGCTTGAAAATTCCACTTGATGCAAAACTTTAAAGAATGATATTTTTATGATGTAAAAATAAAGATCTTGAGTTTAGAACTTGAAAGATGTATTTTTCACTTTGTCTTGCTAAGATATATTGGGTTGAATTTATATTTCTCTAAAGTCTTGGAGGAGCTCTAGTAAAGAAATAAAATGAACTTGCATCCATGTTTAAGTTTATGCCTTGCATAACCATGTTTACTTTCTATGTCATCACTAAATTCTCAAGAATGAATAAATGAACTTGCATTCTCATGTTTAAATTTCCAAGCTTGCATTTCATGTTTATGTTTCAAGTTGTCACTTAATCTTCAAAGATAATAAAGAGGATGCATCTCATATTTATTTTATGCTCTCACTTTATTTTATAATGGCTAAAAGAATCAATGCATGACATGTTTATTTTATGTCATCACCTAAAGATCCTAGAGCTCAAAGACTTGCCCAAGTATCACAAATAAAGTTGGAACCATGGTAATAAGAACTCTAAAACTCACTTTCAATTTCCTTAAGATTATTGGAGTCAAAGAATTCATTCTTTAAGAAGTCTTGAGTTTGGAGCTTAATAAGATGTAATAAGAATTCTTTTCTCTCTTCACCCAGCGACTACCGCCGTTTCCTTCTAAGATTCTCTTCTTCCACTGGTCCAGTGCGGACTACCGCCGCTCTAGTTTCTTGCATATCATGTTTATAATTCCAAGTTATCACCTTATAAAGACAAGATTAAAATGAGGTTGCATAGCATGTTTATGATTCTAGTTATCACCTAAATCTCTAAAGCTCAAGACTTGCTCCTTTTATCTTAAGTGAAAATTTTAATCATGAAGATTCTTTCAATGTATAAATCGGCCTCATGATTAAGGTAGGCCTAAAGTGATTTTAAATAAGCTACTGATTTAGTTCTAAAATTTCTTTCAAGATTAACAAAAAGAATTAGTTTTAAAAGAGTTTTAAGGCCTTGCAAAGATTTTACGGGAAACTAGTATCTTACTTGTACTTAAAATGTGATTTTAAGCAATTATGTGAGGTTCATGATTCAGCCACTAATCTGAGTTTAGTACTACTGTATGATGATGGTTTAATATGTTTGAAGTTGTGATAATTATGGTTTATTGCTAAAGGAATGATTCTATGCATGTTAGAGATAAAACTAGCTTCCTAGAAAACCGTAAAAGCAAGATTTCTAGAACTTTAGAGAATGAAATTTATGCATTCTGTCCAGAGCCTTTAGTGACCTTAAGAACCAGATTTTATTATGTTTAGATAAGGGAGAATGATTCATAATTGGTTTAGTAATTAATTTTAGCATCATAGGGAAAGCCGGTAACGAGAAAGGGTTAAAAACGCAACTTCTAGCACACGTAAACCTTAAGAACAACTTACTGTCTATGCTGCCCCATATAGTCTAATAATGTTCTTAGGACTTATAATTGATGGTAATAAGTCCCTTAGATGCATAATTAATTAGTTCAATAATTAAGGTTGCCCGATTCTAGAGTTTCGGTTGTTTAAGAGCTTTTCATAAGGATTTATGATGATGCCTCTTTGATGTTTTAAATGATAAGTCTATGTAGTGATTTGATGCTTATTAAGTATTTGATATCATTGAATGATTTCTGGCTTGCATGTTATAGTTGCTGTTGCAAACAATGAGAATGCTTATGCATGAAATAATGAAATATTCTTTGTTATTTAAAAATTTACCCTTGTTGCTGGAAGAAAGTATATTACTGTAAAAGTGTAATTTGGAAAGGTTCTGGCTAGGAAAGACTTGGTATTTAAGCGTGTCCATTTGTGACCCACCTCTCTTTCCTGGAATCTCCAGATGCATGATTAGAGTTGGTATATATATTATTCAGAATAAGACTATAAACGAGAAAATGTTATGAATGATTATGAATTGAGAATTGTATTATGATATAACATGCAAAGACTTAATGGTGACTTAAATTTATGAGGAAATGATCCTTTGGACCCATCAGACTATAGGTGGTGAAAAGGTGATTCTTGCCCCTAAACCGTTCTCTCAAAAGGGTAGAGTTGGGATTTTAACTTATCAAAAGTATATGCTAGTGACGACTAGTAAGGTATGAGCTCATAACCTAGATTACTCCCAAAAGGGTGGAGTATAGGGTGGCCCAGGAAAATGATGATGAAAGTAACTTTAAGTCACCTAAGAAACTAAGTAAATGCATTATGTGAATATGATGTTCTGCTATGCATAGTATTTATGAGATGATGATGAGAAATATGATGTTCTGCTATGCATAGTATTATGAAATGATGATGAGGAATATGATGTGGTTTTATGCATAACTATGTTATTATATATGAAAGGAAAAGTTCATTATAAACATGACATGCTAAGTTTATGATGCATTATAAGACGCATGATTAAAACGACAAACCTCGGTAAAGTATATTTTCGAACTTAATAAATCAATCTTAGCATGCTCACTATTTCATAATAACCCGAGGTTCCTGGGGACGATGATGATGACACAATGCATATGAGGTGAGTACCCTGAGATTCTTTATAAGTTTCTCATTCCTTCTTTCTTTCTTTCCATCTCGTCTTCAGAAAGTGATGGTGATGTTCGTGATTCGTTGATGCTCTCACCTGGTAGATGCATGTGATCTTGTGAACCAGCTTATTATCCTTGAGGAACGTATCGCTAGACCTTGAGCGTGAACTCTATATCTATTCCTATCTGAGTGTTATAAATAGGTGCCGTTAATGGATGTTTTTCCATCCATATATTTATGTTTTGTTCGATTGCCTACATTTAGCTTAACTCTGGTAGGCAAAATATCTATGTGATATGTAATTATGGATGTCATATGATGGAGCCAATATGATGTGTTCTTCATGATATGTCTGTTCATTTTCTGCTTTATCCCGATTATCGTTCACGTTATGCGGCTTACGTTTTCAATTATGTTTTTAAAAAAATGGCTCGTAATTTCACTAAGTATTTTCAAAGCATGATTAAGGAACTGAAGCAAAGAGTAAAGTCTAGTAATTAATCAGATACGACCTAGTGTATTGGGTTAATTATTAGGGTGTTACATTTTGGTATCAGAGTTTCCTTCTCACTGCTTAGGATTGGACTGGCTATGCTTCTTAAGCATAATACGTTAGAAATGTCATGTGTAAATGTTTATCATTAGGATGAGCTTGAGGATTAGAGATGCATGACTCGTTTGTTGCACGTGCCATGGTAACTTGCTCACTTTGCATGGAATGTTGAACCTAATCATCTTAGTGTTGCTGTTTTGTGTGTATAGGGACCAATGGCACGTCGACAACAGACTAGGAACGCAGCAGAATAACCAAGACAACGAGACCGCCGAAGCACTCCATGATGTGGCAAGGACAATGAGGATGATGATGGAACGAATGGATCAAGATCGCCAAGCTAATGCGAATCAAGGCCATGAGATCCCCGAACACGCTCGTTTGGGGAGTTTCAGGGGAACCCGCCAGTTTTCAAGGGGACCCTCAATCCAAATGTAGCAGATGAATGGATTCGGAATATTGAGAAGGTCTTTGCTGTAGTCCCATGCTCAGAGGAGAAGAAAGTCACCTTCGCTACCCATATGCTTGAGGGAGATGCCCTTTTGGTGGACAGGTGCCTGGAGACTCTTGGAGGCGACCGACATGGACATTGATTGGGAATTATTTAAGGTCCATTTTTATGAGAAGTATTTTCCAGAGTTGGTAAAAAATGCCAAGGACATTGAGTTTATGCAACTTGTCAAGGAAATATGAATGTGGCCCAGTACACTGCCAGATTTGAAGAACTTATTAAGTTCTCAAGGATGTATAGGGTAACCCCGACGAGTATTGGAAATGCATTAAATATGAGTCAGGTTAAGGCGGAGCTTAATGTGGAGTTGCGCATTTGGAGATTAGGGATTTCTCTACTCTAGTTAACAAATGCCGCATCATTGAAGAAGTGCAGAGAAAGCTGAGCACCTCAAAGTTTGATAATATCACCAAGAAGCTGACACCTCAAGGTCAGAATTCAAGAGGCAGAATCGACCCCCATTTCCACCTCAATCAAGACCCAAGGACCACAAAGGAACTTTTACCAAGGAAGACCAAACAATAACAATCGCAACAACAACAACAATAACAACAAGGGGAAAGCACCACAAAAGGTCCCAGGAGCACCTCCACGACCCCCACCATCCATGGACTGTCCAAGTGCGGCAAGAATCATGGGAGCATGCCATGTCGAGCCGGAACAAATGTATGCTATCGATGTGGAAAGCCAGGCCACTACTCGAGAATGCACGAGAGGAACCCGCCAACCCCCAATCCCAAGCCGCAATATCAAGGAAGGGTTTTTACCGTTAATGCTGAAGAAACGACAAGTCACGGAATCTCGTGGAAGGTAAGTGTAACATGTATGGAAAAGACTTAATTGTATTATATGATTCTGCGCTTCCCATTCTTTTATTTCCCACTCATGTGTTAAAAGCCTTAACTTACATGTGACTGAGTTTCCTTTTGACCTTGTTGTTTCTACCTCCTGGAAAACCCGTTAGGACTTGTAAATGTTGTTTAGATTGCAATTTTGTTATAGGGAATAGATCCTTTGTTTTAGATCTTATTTGTTTACCCATGCGAGGTTTAGATGTGATTCTTGGCATGGATTGGCTTGAGGCCAACCGTGTACTGTTAAACTGCTATGAGAAAACCATCACTTTTCTTCCTGTTCCCATTGAACCTAAGAAACCCATAAGTTTATACATAACTGCGTGGAAATGGACTGGTAAGGGTGAGAATAAAGGTTATATTTTCCTAGCCGCTAGTGATGTAGACTTTGAGCAAAGTATCGATGAGATACCAATAGTAAGGAATTATCCCGAAGTATTTCCAGATGAGATACAGAGTTTCCCCCAAGAGAGAGATAGAGTTTTCCATAGAATTGCTTCCTGTGCAGGTCCCATATCCATAGCCCCATACAGGATGTCCCCATTAGAATTGACCGAGTTGAAAGCTCAATTAGAAGATTTATTGGAGAAAAAGTTTGTTAGGCCTAGTGCATCACCTTGGGAGCCCATGTTGTTTGTGAAGAAAAAGGATGGAAGTATGAGGATGTGTGTTGACTATAGGCAATTGAATAAAGTGACGTGAAGAACAAATACCCTTTGCCTAGGATAGATGACTTGATGGACAAGCTTAAAGGTGCAGGAGTGTTTTCTAAGATTGATTTAAGGTCAGGTTACCACCAGAATTAGGGTGAGAGATGAAGATAAACCGAAAATGGCCTTTCGCACTCGATATGGCCATTTTGAGTTTGGAGTAATGTCCTTTGGATTAACCAATGCTCCAGCAATTTTTATGGATTACATGAATAGGATCTTTAGACCTATTTAGATCAGTTTGTGGTTGTCTTTATAGATGACATTCTCATCTACTCTAAGACCCACGAGGAGCATGAACGCCACCTAACCATAGTACTGGAAATCCTGAAGGAAAAGAAACTATATGCCAAGCTTTCCAAGTGTGAATTCTGGTTGGATGAGGTGAAATTTTTAGGGCATGTAGTATCTAAGAAAGGAATTGTTGTAGATCCTAGTAAGGTGGAAATGGTTGTAAACTGGGAAAGACCAACCACGGAATGAAGTAAGGAGCTTCTTAGGTTTAGCTGGTTATTACCGTCGGTTTATCAAGGGATTTTCCCAATTTCCCTACCTTTGACCAAGCTAACTAGGAAAAACACCCCTTTTCATGGACCCCGAGTGTGAAAAGAGCTTTCAAGAGCTGAAACACAAGCTAACCTCAACCCCTATTTTAGTGTTACCCCCCAATGTGCCTTTCGAAGTGTACTGTGATGCTTCGAGAAAGGTTTGGGTTGTGTATTGATGCAAGATAGGCAAGTGGTGGCCTATGCATCAAGACAACTCAAGCCGCATGAGGCAAATTACCCTACCCATGACCTTGAGTTAGCCGCCGTCGTGTTTGCTCTAAAGATTTGGAGACACCATTTATACGGAGTGAGGTTTGAGGTGTTTTCCGATCACAAGAGTTTGAAATATCTCTTTGACCAGAAGGAGCTAAACATGAGGCAAAGGAGGTGGATGGAGTTCTTAAAAGATTACGATTTTGGGTTAAACTACCATCCAGGCAAAGCTAATGTTGTAGCTGATGCTCTAGTAGAAAATCTTTACAAGTATCCCATTTGATGGTGAAGGAGGTTGAGTTAATTGAGGTTTAGAGACCTAAACCTAGGAATGACCTTGACCACTAAGGGCATAAGAGCTTGCCATCTTAGTGTGACGAGTGAATTCAAGGAAAGAATTGCTCAAGCCCAAAGGGAAGATACGGAATTTCAAGAAACCTTAGAGGCAGTAAGAGCTGATAAGTTGAAAGGTTTTACCCAAGGGAATGATAGTTTGTGGAGATTTGAAGGTCATATATGTGTACCTGCTAGTGTGACCTCCGAAAGGATATTTTGGAGGAAGCCCATAAGAGTCATTTCACCCTCCATCCTGGTGCCACCAAGATGTATCAAGATTTGAAGAAGATGTTCTGGTGGCCTGGATTGAAGAAGGATGTGTGCACATGGGTGAATAAGTGCTTGGTGTGTCAAAAGGTGAAGATTGAGCACCAAAGACCCTCAGAATGTTGCAACCCCTACCAATCCCAGAGTGGAAGTGGAATAGTATCTCCATGGATTTTGTAACTGGACTACCAAGGACCCAAGCGAATCATGACGCCATTTGGGTAATAGTGGATCGGTTGACTAAGTTAGCCCACTTTTACCTATTAAGGTGACTTATTCCTTGGAAAGGTTAGCATAGTTATATATTCAAAAGATAGTAAGTTACACGGAGTACCGTCGACGATAATCTCTGGATCGAGATCCGCGATTTACGTCACGATTTTGGGGAGCCTTTCAGAAGGCATTTGGCTCGAAGCTGTGTCTAAGCACGGCTTATCACCCCAAACGGACGGTCAATCTGAAAGAACTATCCAAACTTTGGAGGATATGTTAAGGGCATGCGTTTTGGATCAAAGGGAGTTGGGACAAGTACCTCCATTATTGAATTTGCATATAACAATAGTTATCATGCAAGTATCGTATGGCACCATACGAGGCCCTCTATGGACGGAAATGTCAATCTCCCTTATGTTGGTATGAACCCGAAGAGCAAAGTCTACTGGACCCAATATTGTGAGGGAAACAACGAAACAAATCAAGAAGATTAGGGATAAGATTCTTACCTGCTGAAAGTCGACAGAAAAACTATGCGGACAAGCGGCGAAAACCGCTAGATTTTCAAGAAGGGGACCATGTGTTCCTAAGGATCACCCCCACCACAGGCATAGGCCGAGCAATGAAAGTAAAGAAATTGAGCCCAGATTTCTTGGCCCATTTGAAATCCTTAGCAAAGTAGGATCTGGAGCTTACCGTATAGCCCTTCCCCCAGTCTCTGCCAACCTTCATGATGTTTTCCATGTCTCCCAGTTAAGAAATATCAATCTAACCCAAGTCATGTACTAGAGCCAGAACATGTGCAATTAAGAGATGACCTAACGTTTAACTTACCACCCACGAGAATCGTTGATTAAGGAGTTAAGCAATTAAGAAACAAGGTTGTACCCCTGTCAAAGTAGCATGGGGACGAGGTGAAACCAAAGAACACATGGGAGCTAGAATAGATATGCAAGCACAATACCCCGAGCTATTTCAGGTAACGAATTTCGAGGGCGAAATTCTTTTTAAGGAGGGGAGTAATGTAACACCCCAATTTTATGGAATTTTTACGTCGTTAGAATTACCGAATTACCCTGGAATTTTATATAATTTAGATCGAACAATCCTCAATAAAGGAATATAACATTAGAAGAAAGGATAGGAGCAATTCGTGCGAGAGTTGCAAACCCCAATTTTCTGGACGTGTAAAATGACCAAAATGCCCCGAGGTTATTTGCTAGAAAATGAGGATCGTGGGCCCCACCCGTCCTCAAAGGGATGTTTTGATGATAATAAGGGATTGTTTGTGTTATGTGTGTTAATAGAGGAGAAGAATCCTAATTTTGAGCTTTTACGCGCGAAATGACCAAAATGCCCCGCGCCGTTTTAATTCCAATTTGCGTGTCGAAGAACCGAACCTCACTAAAATGTTTTAAAACATGTTTTTAAGCTATGATTAACCATTAGTTAAGCTCGTGTTGGTCTCGGTAATTTTTAAGTAAAATTACCATTTTGTCCCTGTCTATGTGCAGTTTGCGAATTTCAATTTTTGATTCGTATAGCGAAACCTAAGCAATATTAGGCTCAAATTAAAGGTTATTAGATTCTAATTATTAATCTAGAGTAAAAATTATTTATTTAGATTGATTAGAACTTAAAATTGCTTAAAAATACCCAAATTGCTTACTAATTCACCTAAGCCCTTAATTGAAAATTCTCTAATTTGCAAAGATACCTTACCTACACCTAAATAATACATGGAACACACAAATTTCCTCTTCCATGGGCTGTAATGCATTAAATTATTGGTCCATAATGTGTAACACCTCAAAAAAAAATTACTTAAAAATTAATTTGAGCTTTATTAGTCGTAATTTCAAAAATCTAAGTCAGAATGACCCTGTTGCCCAAGCCACCTCAAAAAAAAAAAAAAAAATTTTCTGGCCGATGAAGAATGCCTCCTTGCCCCTTATCTGCCGTCAGAAACCAAACCCTACAATTCGGTTCCTAGTGCCGAAATTAGGAAAACATGAGAATGAGGTTAGGAATATCTGGGAATGATAATTTTATACTTAAAATTAATTTTCGGGTAATATCGGTTTAATGTGTACATGTTTACCCGTTCGAAATTTTATATACCCTTACATCGAATGAAACTGGAGAGCAAGTTGCCACCTAAGAGGACAAGTGTGTGGCTGAGATGTGCCACACAATTACACCTTTATGACTAACCAATAGGAATTGCACAAAATTACAATGATTATCTTCAAAGAAAACATTTTTGGACTTGAAAATTCTATGTATTTTGCCCTAAACTCAAAATATCAACATCTTATCATTTCCCTTCATCATAATTTCTGCCAGACCTCTCTAAGAACCATTCCTCCATTGTTCTTCCTCTCAAACTCCATTAACAAGCTTCAAGCTTGCAAAACCCTAGCTCAAAGTCACTAAAACCACAAACTCTCTTCACTAAACTTATTCTATTCATCATAACCTACAAATCTAACCGATTATAATTTGAATCCATCACTTTTTCCAACTTTGAGGGAACACAATCAGAGGTTAAAGGAAGGGTTTGATGTTGGTGGGGAAGCTTTGAAGTGAAGCAAAAGCATTCTAGAGCATCCTTTGGAGCATAGAGCTCAAGAGCTCTCAAAGTAGGGTTTTTGCTGCCTTTCTTGTGGAATTTTTCAATTCTGTTTTGGCTTGCCCTAATTCCGAAAATTTTGATGATACTGATGGTTAACATATTGATATTGATGTATGAATTTTTGTGTTGTGTTTGGATGGTTTTAAAATGGGTTTCTCTCAAGTGAAATTGGAACTAGGTTGCTTATTATTTTCTGTTGATCAGAATTCTACGAATTTTCTGGAAAATTGTGGGTGGTTTCATGAGCCATGAAAATATATGTTGTAGTTAAGCTTTAAACTAAATACACGATTTCTTGGGGTTGATTTTAAGGTTTGATGCCTCAAAAAATTAGGAACCGAATTGTAACTGTTGCTGTCTAAATTGTTGAGACTGAAGTAACAAACTTGCCCGAATTTTTAATCATAGCAATTGATTGAGATAGCTCCTGAAATTTTTACACAAGACTAATAACATGTTGAAATACCTCTGTGAATTTCTTGTACCTTGATTCCATCAATTCTAGGGTTAAATATTCTGAGAACACAAGTCTGGACTATGAATTTGTGACTTCTGACCACCAGATTTGCCTATTTTATTGAAATGGTTATATAACTCTGATTGCCCTGAAATTTTTACAGGTTGTTTTAGACACATTGAAGTGTCATGTGAAATTTTCCTTAAGGGTGGAATGGCCGTTTGGTATGGTAACAAATTGTTGTGCCTAGAACTTCAATTCTGCCAGGATAATGAGATGTGGAAATGGCTGAAATTCTATGATAGTATGTGCATATCTTACTGTGTATGTTTGAGACATATGGGGAAAACACAAACAAGGCTTAGAAAGAATTGAGAGGGAAGGCAAAAAGAAGGATTTCCCTAGAAAAGTTATGAGTCGATAGACGTGTCGGTAGGCATAGACCTTAGTGATCCTAAATGGAAAAAATGAAGTTCGTGATTTAGAGGAATGAGCTCATGTCCTAGCAGTTATGGTCCTCTGTGAAATTGTGAATTGTGAATGTATCTCTCTATGAGATAAGCCTTCCCTATGTTGAGAAAATTGAGAAAGACATGAGAAATGGAGTTTCTAATTGTGCATATTATTACTCGATCGATTATAGTGATACTATCCTTAGTTCCCCTTATGGGTTTTCAAGATTTCTTGTGTATGATTTTGTCTAATATTGTATATGCATGAATTGCTTATGCCTACTGTGTGTAGTATATGGGGGAAACTACCTTACTGAGAATTTTATAATATTCTCACCCCTATGTGTTTGTTTCCGTGCTGCTAGGTTAAGCCAGGGGATGGGATGCTGATGCAAAGGAGTGTATGATTGCTGGAGATAGATTACGTTTTATTCTGCTGGACTTAGTGAAATGAGTATGTATGTAAATGTATTAGAAGACAAATATGTACTAAAGCTCATAGAGGAGCTTCCTTATGTATTTTTAGCTGTATGTTTAATAAACTTGATGTTTACTTGTAAGATGTTTTATAGAATTACGCGAGTTACTCCTAAATCAAGCTTGTGATAGATAATTAAGAGAGGTCCTAATTAACAAGTAACATCTCAGTATGATATCATAGTTTAAGAATGGGGATGTACTGGAGGATGTTACATAATGCATCAGAAAATTTGTCAAAGAATGCATAAAAACCAAGGTATGAAAACAAGGAACCATGAAAACATGATTCCATGTTTTAAGCCACCAAACAAGATGATTTTTCTTCCTTGTTTCCTCCTCAAATTTGGTCAGACTTTCCTCCTTTCTTGTCCATTCATGAGCTCCAAAATCTCTATAAATAGGCATGCTTAAGGAGTCTTAGAAGCCTTGCTCATAATTGCACAATTTCTAGTTTTTACAAAGCACAAAAACTTTCTTTCCTCCTCCCTCTTGGCTGAAACTTCTTCTTCAATTTCTCAAAGAGATTTTCTTTCATTTCACTCCAAGAAACCAAGTTCTCTTCCTTTCCTTCAAACCACATTAGGTAGGGAGTCATCTTTAAGCTTATTTCTATGCTTTACTAAGTGTTGTTCTTGGTTCAAAATGATGATTTCATGGACTTTCTTAGCTTTTCCATTCGATTTCTTCTTTCTTTTCCTTTAACATTTCGGCCATAAGGCCTATATGGGAATATAATGATAGCTTGATGATGAGGACCTTGAGTGTTGGTTGTAAATCCATCACAAGTTAGGCCTCTAAAGCTTGAAAATTCCACTTGATGCAAAACTTTAAAGAATGATGTTTTTATGATGTAAAAATAAAGATCTTGAGTTTAGAACTTGAAAGATGTATTTTTCACTTTGTCTTGCTAAGATATATTGGGTTGAATTTATATTTCTCTAAAGTCTTGGAGGAGCTCTAGTAAAGAAATAAAATTAACTTGCATCCATGTTTAAGTTTATGCCTTGCATAACCATATTTACTTTCTATGTCATCACTAAATTCTCAAGAATGAATAAATGAACTTGCATTCTCATGTTTAAATTTCCAAGCTTGCATTTCATGTTTATGTTTCAAGTTGTCACTTAATCTTCAAAGATAATAAAGAGGATGCATCTCATATTTATTTTATGCTCTCACTTAATTTTATAATGGCTAAAAGAATCAATGCATGACATGTTTATTTTATGTCATCACTTAAAGATCCTAGAGCTCAAAGACTCGCCCAAGTATCACAAATGAAGTTGGAACCATGGTAATAAGAACTCTAAAGCTCACTTTCAATTTCCTTAAGATTATTGGAGTCAAAGAATTTATTCTTTAAGAAGTCTTGAGTTTGGAGCTTAATAAGATGTAATAAGATTCTATTCTCTCTCACCGGTCCATGCGGACTACCGCCGATCGCTTCTAAGATTCTCTTCTCCTCCACTTGTCCAGTGAGACTACCGCCGTCTCAGTTTCTTGCATATCATGTTTATAATTCCAAGTTATCACCTTATAAAGACAAGATTAAAATGAGGTTGCATAGCATGTTTATGATTCTAGTTATCACCTAAATCTCTAAAGCTCAAGACTTGCTCCTTTTATCTTAAGTGAAAATTTTAATCGTAAAGATTCTTTCAATGTATAAATCGGCCTCATAATTAAGGTAGGCCTAAAGTGATTTTAAATAAGCTACTGATTTAGTTCTAAAATTTCTTTCAAGAGTAACAAAAAGAATTAGTTTTTAAAAGAGTTTTAAGGCCTTGTAAAGATTTTATGGGATACTAGTATCTTACTTGTACTTAAAAATGTGATTTTAAGCAATTATGTGAGGTTCATGATTCAGCCACTAATCTAAGTTTAGTACTACTGTATGATGATGGTTTAATATGTTTGAAGTTGTGATAATTATGGTTTATTGCTAAAGGAATGATTCTATGCATGTTAGAGATAAAACTAGCTTCCTAGAAAACCGTAAAAGCAAGATTTCTAAACTTTAGAGAATGAAATTTATGCATTCTGTCCAGAGCCTTTAGTGACCTTAAGAACCAGATTTTATCATGTTTAGATAAGGGAGAATGATTCATAATTGGTTTAGTAATTAATTTTAGCATCATAGGGAAAGCGGTAATGAGAAAGGGTTAAAAAATCAACTTCTTGCACATTTGAAACCTTAAGAACAAATTACGTCTATGCTGCCCCATATAGTCTAATAACATTCTTAGGACTTATAATTGATGGTAATAAGTCCCTTAGATGCATAATTAATTATTTCAATAATTAAGGTTGCCCGATTCTAGAGTTTCGGTTGTTTAAGACAAACTTTTGATAAGGATTTATGATGATGCCTCTTTGATATTTTAAATGATAAGTCTATGTAGTGATTTGATGCTTATTAAGTATTTGACGTCATTGAATGATTTTCGGACTTGCATATTATAGTTGTTGTTGCAAACAATGAGAATGCTTATGCATGAAATAATGAAATATTCTTTGTTATTTAAAAATTTACCCTTGTTGCTGAAGAAGTATATTACTTAAAAGTGTAATTTGGAAAGGTTCTGGCTAGGAAAACTTGGTATTTAAGCGTGTCCATTTGTGACCCACCTCTCTTTCCTGGAATCTCCCAGATGCATGATTACAGTTGGTATATATATTATTCCAGAATAAGACTATAAACGAGAAAATGTTATGAATGATTATGAATTGAGAATTGTATTATGATATAACATGAAAAGACTTAATGGTGACTTAAATTTATGAGGAAATGATCCTTTGGACCCATCAGACTATAGGTGGTGAAAAGGTGATTCTTGCCCCTAAACCATTCTCTCAAAAGGTAGAGTTTAGATTTTAACTTATCAAAGTATATGCTAGTGACGACTAGTAAGGTATGAGCTCATAACCTAGATTACTCCCAAAAGGGTGGAGTATAGGGTGGCCCAGGAAAATGATGATGAAAGTAACTTTAAGTCACCTAAGAAACTAAGTAAATGCATTATGTGAATATGATGTTCTGCTATGCATAGTATTTATGAGATGATAATGAGAAATATGATGTTCTGCTATGCATAGTATTATGAAATGATGATGAGGAATATGATGTGGTTTTATGCATAACTATGTTATTATATATGAAAGGAAAAGTTCATTATAAACATGACATGCTAAGTTTATGATGCATTATAAGACGCATGATTAAAATGACGAATTCGGTAAAGTATATTTTCGAACTTAATAAATCAATCTTTAGCATGCTCACTATTTCATAATAACCCCGAGGTTCCTGGGACGATGATGATGACACGATGCATATGAGGTGAGTACCCTACGAGATTCTTTTATAAGTTTCTCATTCCCTCTTTCTTTCTTTCCATATCGTCTTCAGAAGTGATGGTGATGTTCGTGATTCCCATTGATGCTCTCACCTGTAGATGCATGTGATCTTGTGAACCAGCTTATTATCCTTGAGGAACGTATCTCTAGACCTTGAGCGTGAACTCGGATATCTATTCCTATCTCTGAGTGTTATAAATAGGTGCCGTTAATAGATGTTTTTCCATCCATATATTTATGTTTTGTTGATTGCCTACATCTAGCTTAACTCTGGTAGGCAAAATATCTATGTGATATGTAATTATGGATGTCATATGATGGAGCCAATATGATGTGTTCTTCATGATATGTCTGTTTATTTTCTGCTTTATCTCTTATTATCGTTCACGTTATGCGTGGCTCACGATTTCAATTATGTTTCTTAAAAAAAATGGCTCGTAATTTCACTAAGTATTTTCAAAGCATGATTAAGGAACTGAAGCATAGAGTAAAGTCTAGTAATTAATCAGATACGACCTAGGCGTATTGGGTTAATTATTAGGGTGTTACAATTTCCGTCAAGTTTGAGAGACTTAAAAGAAGTTTTCAAAAGAAAGATTTTATATGTGATATGCCGAGACGCATTTCTGCTGATGATGAGGAGAAAGTAAATCCGTGAGGAATATGGACACCAAGCCATACCGAACACAAGTCACTTGTCTTAACCAAGTTATGCATTTTGAAGAAGAGACGTACTTCTCCTACTACGGTGAGGATAGGTAAAACCGTGAGGGCATCGACATTAGCCTGCCAAGCGGACAAAGTCACTAGTCTTAACTAGTTGATGCGTTTCGAGAAAAAAGTCCCATGATGGGTGATCCTTAGGCCCTCTACCCGTACTCGGGAGTCGAGATTATTGTGATTATATTATGCTTATCAAGAGGATAGGTAAGAACTAGTGATGACTAGTTGAGATATGAACTCATAGCCTAGTTTTAGGGGTGCGGTTACTATTTTTGATACTCTTATGTCACAAGGTTGAGAATGAGAAAGGTTGATCATGAAAAGTTACATGCCACTTATATGATGATGGATTATTGATGACCTGTTTTATTGGTTTGTATGCATAAAGTATTGCCATGCATTCATGTTTTGTTATGCTGCATACATGCATTAAGATTCATTATAAAAGACATGGACTTTGGATAAGTACCTTTTATAAAACCACATAATGAACCTTTGCATGTTACACCTTTTCATAATAAACCCAAGATCCTGGGACGTTAACAATGACATTAGGATAGGAGGATTTCCCTATAAGGATTTTTAGTAAGATTCTCACCCCCTCTTTGTCTCTCTTTCCTTTACATCTTCAGATCGCGATGGCGTCGTTATGATCTTCGTTGATACGCCAATTTGGGAGGTGCACTACGACTCGAGCATTAAATATCATTTCGAGGGTTGATGTGTGTCCGTATTTGCGTACATGGGACATCCATTTGCGCATCCAGTTCCAGCTTTCACTTCACTCCTACCTCACCTTATGGCGATGACCTGATCTTCGAGAGGATGAACCCCGCGATGAGCAAACTCGTCTGCCCGCCTTTCCCTTCAAAGTGCGTGATTGTCCTAAGTATGTTCCTCGTTCGAGGCATTCCGAGACCGACCCATTGGAGATTCCCCTACCTACATCTATTTGAAGGGATCTTCCCTACTGCTCCCATGGACATCGGGAGAGGCAACAAGGGCACGTGACGAGCTGAGGCTAGCTTGATGCCGGAGATGCACCCACGTCGAGGAGGTCATGTCCATCCCCCTTTCCGCTTGCACATCTGAGGAGATCGCACAGGTCATTGGGTACATACCTTTGAGGGATGAAGATCAGTGTCACCACCAGGTTTCAAGGGTGGGGTAGCTATAGCTGAGGTTTGATCTTTTGGGTTTCCCTGCACTTGTTGTTATGTTTTCCTCCCGCTTATGTATCCTTGTTTCCTGTACCAAGCTCTGCCTATTCTTATGAGGGTATGACTTTATGTTTTATATTTCAATTGATGTATTAAACTATGTTACTTAATATATTATGGCATTTGCTTTTATGAATGGATGTGTCTTTATTGCTTTCATTTGTATGTTTTAATCCTTTGCGCTTTACGTTTCACTCATGATGGTATATGACGGCTCGCACTTTGGTTTATGTGTTTCAAAAAAAAAATTTTACCTATTTTCCGCTAAGTAATTTTACAAACGAGTTTAAAAGGAAGTAATAACTAATAATTAATCTTAATACGTCCTAGGCGTGTTGGATTAAATATTAGGGTGTTACAGCTCACATTTTGTTTTTTTTTTAAAAAAAAATTTCCTGTAATTTCATTTAAGTATTTCCAAGAGTTTAAATTAAGAACTGAACAAAAGAGTAATAACTAATAATTAACTTAAATACGTACTAGGTGTGTTTAGTTAAATATTAGGGTGTTACTTTTGTGCCGCTTTCAAACCGCCTTTGATTACTTGATGTCACGACTCGACTCAAGAACGTGACCGCATGTGAGAAATCTCATCATCATGTAAGCCTCGTTGTAACACCCTAACTCTTAACCTCATATGCTCGAGTCGCATTCAATTATTTATTAGTTGTTACGCCTTTGTCTCAGATCTTGACTTACTTTTAAAATACGAGTAATAAAAATATGCGTAAATTTTTCTTTTTAAAACTTAAAATGCGAGCTGTGCATGCACATTTACACGACTATTAAACATAAACATAACAACCATGATTAAACCATAGAATAATCACAACATAAATTTTAATAGTGTATCATAACCATAACATAATAACGATGTCCTTATAAATATAAGGACACCTAGGGGTACCATTTACATTAAGCAACTTCAACTAACGCAAAACAAAATGTTAACAAGGCTAGACTAGTCTTCATGCTTCCGCTTGCCCTCTAATCTGACTAGATGACATGATTCCTATGCCCGCGCCTCAAGGAAGATCACGAACATCCACATCAATCCCGTCTGGAGATAACAGGAGGGAAAACAAAGGGGTGAGAATACTTATACAAGATTCTAGTAGGGCTCCTCAACTTTAACACAAGTGTCATCGTCGTCAGCCACTTCGGGTTTCATTATGAAAGAGGTGTACATGCATAGGTTCAGTTTTTAATTTCTCAAATCCTATTATCCGAAGTGGGTTTCTTTTAGCATGAGTCTTGATGGTATGAATAGCAGATATTTTATGTGTGCATGGCAATATTGTTCACGCACTCAACATATATCACTTAATCATAAGCACCAATGGAACAACCATGAAACATATGCATGTGCATCTTTTACTTTATCATAATTGAACTCTTCGAGTTCCTTTCTTAACTTTTTCCACTTTCCCACCCTCATCGTAGCCACCAAAATCCATCCAACATGCCGCCCCAGCAATTTTCACATAGCCACCAAAACTCCAAATACATCCATTGCCTAGGAATGAGCATCCTAACTAGCCGTCGCTAGATTTATATGGGGAAAAAGAGGGGAATCACATCTCTTTCTTGGATTACCCGACAACCTTTAACTCGGGAAGTCATAATGAGATCATTTTCTCATTAACATATCTCTTTTCTTATCACCCCACAACCTTTAACTCGGGAAGTCATAATGGGATCATTTTCTCATTAACATATCTCTTTCTTGGATCACCCGACAACCCTTAACTCGAAGTCATAATGGGATCATTTCCACTTTATCATATCGTGTATGGATGCAACATAAGCATACAACCATAGAGTATCATATAATATATCCTCTACTCATATCTCATATTTTCATGCATCTCAAGCATAGCATGCCACATCACCACAATAACATGTCACAAATACACATATAGTCTCATGTTCATGTCATTAACATATTCACATCATCACGAGTATACCCACTCGGTCTCATTCTCACATCACACCTTCTATCTCATGGTGTCTTATGCTTTGGCCCTTACGGGTCTTAAACTTATGTTCTAATTATCCTAACTTTCATTATGGATCTTTACAACACCTAAGGGATCATTACTTACAATTCTCACTAAGATTTATGTTCACTAATATATCCAAACAGCATTGCACACTTAGGCAGAAAATTATCATACGCTTACGGTCCTAGAATCTCCATTTTTACCCTTTCTAAGTTCCGTCTTTGCTTAAGGCTCCATAATCAACTCCTAAACCAATTATGAGGGATTCCTACACATGTCAATAATTATAAACCATTTTTCTTAAGTCTAATTATGCTGGAACAGAATTTATAATTTGTGCATCTAAGTGTTCTAGAATTCACATTTTAAATCCTTTCTAGTTACTTGTTCTTTCCTAACTTCCCTAAATCGTTCCTTGCTTCACTCAAACATAATTTTACACATTTTAACACCATAAAACAGAATTTATACAGTGGCCAAACACTAAGGGCAGAACCGAAACATGTAATCACATAATTTCATGATTTAAAAGCATATAAGTTGCTAGTTTCTCTTGGAATCATTTTAGTAACTCAAAACTCTTTTAGAAACCAATTTATCTCATTAAAATCATACAAAAATGGGTAAGGTCAGTAGCTAAATTATTTAGCTCAAGAAATAGATTTAAAACATAGAACTTTGTTCATAAGGTTCTTTAAATACACCTAAGCTTAGAAAAATTCTAAGACTTATGGGCACTTATGATTAGATGAACTCATCTCAAGTCCATCATCATCATCACAAGGCCAAAATGGCATTCTTGAAATGCCTCCATTTTCTAAAACTTTATGCAAGATACTTGGGCAAGTCTTTGAGCTCTAGGATATTTAAGTGATGGCATAAACTTAAACATAATATGCACTTGTTTTACTCTTCATTATAAAATAAAGTGAGAACATAAAATAAATATGAGATGCAACCTCATTATTATCTTTAAAGATTAAGTGATGACTTGAAATATAAACATGAAATGCAAGCTTGGAAATTTAAACATGATAATGCAAGTTCATTTAGTTATTCTTGAGAGTTTAGTGATGACATCAAAATAAACATGCTATGCAAGGCATAAACATAAACATGAGTGCAACTCATTTTATCTTAACTAGAGCTCTTACAAGACTTTAAAGGAACATCACAACCTTAACCCAAATATGTATCTTAACAAACATAAAGTGAGCTTTAGAGTTCTTAACACCAAGTCTTCAAAGAAGCCTTTGGTTTGAACTTCATCATCAAGCTCAAGAAAATGGACACAAAGTTCAACACTTTGTCTAAACAAACATACAAAGAACTAAGTCATATTCTTTATTTTATTGCTCATGGGCTTCAATCTAGAGTAAAACTCTTAGAACGGCCGACCAACTTTAAGGTTGGCAAGGGTAAGCTTAGAGCTCTTTGAAAACATATGATTAATTTTCTTAACAAAACTTTTGTGATCTACTAAACATTTTTAACAAACTTTGTTCAAATAAAGGAGGAGGAAACCGAAACCATAAAGGGGAAAGGAAGAGAAACTGAAACCTTTGAGAGGAAAAAGGAAGAAAGAAAACTTAAGCAAAGAAAAAGAAAAGAAAAAGAGCATGTATGGTCCAAGAGCATGTATGGTCCAAGACCAAGTTTTCAAGCTTTAGAGGTTTCTCACATGACAACAACAAGTCATTATCTTGAAACCTCATCATCAAGCTAAAGTTTTTCTCATGAAAAGGCCTCTTGGCCGAAAAGAAGAAAAGAAAAGGAAAGCTTAGAAAACCAAGAGAAAACTAGAACTTTTCTTAAATAAAGTAAAGAAAACTTTGAAAACAAATCCCTACCTAAAGAAGTCTTGAAGGAAATGAGAAGAAACTTGGATTCTTGATGGATTGAGAAGACAAAATCTCCTCTTTGATGGAAGTGATGATTCGGCCAAGAGGGGAAACTAAGGGAGATGATTTTTCCTTGAGAAAGCAAGCTTGGAAATGGAAAGTTTGAGTGTTTAAGAGGTAGTTTGAGGTGAGGGAGTGGTGATTTAAGGTTGTTTGTGGTGGGTTATGGTGGTGGAAAGATTTCTTTGAGGGAGGAAAAGAAGAGCAAGATGAAGAGAACTTTGAGAGAAAATGAAAGAAAAAGCAAGAAAACTAAACTTGGCAAAGCATCTAAAGTGCAACCAAGTTCTTCAAGGCTTGGTATTTATAGAAAATGAAGCAATGGAGGCTGATTTGAGAGGAGGTTGACGGTTTCTTCATGCCAAAGGGGAGGAAAATATCTCCAAAAACTTATCATTCAAAGGCATGGTTGAAAGTATGGCTAGGTATGGTTCAAAGCATGGCTTGAGGTATGGTCTTTGAGTGAAACAAAATCAACATGTGACATAAAATGATGTGTTTAGGCCAGCATTTCGGCCAAGGGGAGGAGGATAATTTGTTCATGTAGTTGTGGTTTAATGATGTGTTTAGGTGTTTCTTTGATTAAGGTTTTGATTAGGAGTTTGTAAGAAAGTGTTTAGGTGAGGTAATGGCTAATTAAGGTTGTCAAGACTTGATTAGGAGAGTGATCTTGCTAGATTAACAATTTAAAATCATTCTTTTAGTCAAATGAGGTATGGGCACAATTCCTTAATTTAAGGAATTTGAGAGAAAAAATACTATTCAAGATTCCATGACTAGGAATCTTGAATCAAAGAATGTAATTAGAGTTTAACTAAGCAATCTTAGGTTCTAATTAACCTTAATAAATTATTTTGACTCTAGATTAATTATCAAAATAAATTAATCTTCGATTAGAGCCTAATATTGCTTAGGTTTGCTTAATTATGTTATTAGGCTCATTGCACATTGTTCTAGGGGCAAAATGGTAATTTCGCACTAAAACTGCTCGAGGCTAGATTTAACCTATTGTTAAACTTCACTTAAAATCATCGTTTAAAACGTTTGGTAAAGTCTGGTTCAACCCACGTAAAACGATGACAAAAGCCATAGGGCGTTTTGGTAATTTTGTGTTAAACAAAAATTAGATTCTTCTGCTCTATTACCACACATCACACATATAATCCCCTATCACCATCAAAACATCCCCTTGAGGATGGTTAAGCGATCCTCATTTTCCTAGAAAATGACTTCAGGGCATTTCGGTCATTTACACGAAAATTGGGGCATTACACTCGTGACCTCTGAATTTCTCTATATGTAAAGCTTAATTCATAAAATCCATTTTCAAACATAATTTCATATCTAAAATAAATCATTTTCTCTTTGAAATCTAAATCATCATAATTAATCTCATAATCAAATTCTAAATCTGAGTCATAATACGACATATCCTGAATTTCTCTCTATATAGATTTAAAAATCATAAAAGCTATAATCATACAAATACAATATAATCTAATTCATGGTAAAACAAAATGTAAAACATCACTATGGTTCGGGATCCTGCCCGCAATAATGGAGCACTCTAAGAACAACAAAAAGGCACTTCACTCCAAAGTAAAGCTCACCAATTGATACCTCTCTTGGAGAGGAGACGACTAGAAAAGACTCATAACCTTTACTATACCTGTAATGGGAGAAAGGAGATAGGCAAGTTTTATCTAAAACTGTGAGTGAATTCTCACCTACCCCTTCACGAGACAATAACAAGAGGAAGTTTGAAATCATAATAACAACAATAATAAGAACATAATAATAATAATAATACTGTTACTGAATTTCCTTGTTTTTGTTCCTGTGGTCTCTTGTGGACCGTGTCCCTCGTAGACAAGCTGTGGACACCTAACTAGGTCCCGTTTCCTAGGATTGCCACTATGGCTCCATGGCTGTTTAACACCAATGTCTCCATGCGTCTGTTTAATAAATCCCATACATAACTCAACGGGAATAAATAAAATCAACAATATTGAAGGGTGGGTGCTCCGTCCTTTGCGAATGCGAGCCCCTAAATTCTTAGTACTCTTAGAGTTTTGGATTCATATAACTCTAACAATCCAACTTTAGTATAACTTGGCGGAAAATCATGCCCAAGGGATAACCCACTTTTAGGCATTACGATTTCAAGCCTATAGAATATGTATCTCTTGCTATAAGTCATACAAAATTTTCATACCTCTTGGTACCATACAACTAAAGTTCTAAATTCATATCTTAAACTAATATATATTCATATACTTGATAACTCTAATATCATAGTTCAAATCACTAGAGTTTATAATCATAATACTTGAAAATCATATAACATATTTATTTATAAAGCTGGGCCATACTCTTGTTTCACATTTCTCTAACATATATAGATATCTTAACTTAATATTCAAAACATAGCAATGTCATAAATCTATAAGAACATATCTTTCAATTGGCATCTTATTGAATCATACATTTGGCAACAAATCTCCTTAAAATTATCTCTAAAATCATGTAATAATATCATAATCTAATGGAAATAGCTACAATGATCAATCTAAAGGCTATAGGATTCGAACCCACTTACCTGGAGAGGGGAACAAGAGGGGACAACTTTGGTAGAGTTTCAGGAGCAAGGATGACATCAATGTCTTCCATTATAACCAATAAACTCATGAATACTCTATGGGTATCTCTAGATTACCCTAACACAACTCTAACAATATTAGGAGAGCACTCCCACTTGACAACAACGAGCAAAATAACAAAGCCTAACCATAGACCATCAAATAATGGAGAAGAAGGAGACATAAGTCAACCATATACACATACCTTTGAAGCTTGGGGATGATAGATTGGAGTGGATATGAGAAGAGAGAAAAGAGGGTTTGGGGGTGGCCTTCAGGTTCTAGGAGAAGAAAAGTCCGAGTTGGGGCTTTTAAAGGGCTCACTAAACGAAATTGTGTCATTTTGCACTGTGCTTTTACTCACCAAATGAACCTAGAGAAACAACAACTCGCTTAGCGAAACATGCGTAAGCAGCCTCCTAGCCCGCCTTCTCGCTGACGAACATAACTCGTGACAGCGAGGCTATTTTGCAAAATTATGCAATAGCACCAAACTTCATCCTTCTATCATTTGGGAATCTGTGTTGCCTCAATACTCACTTATTTACATTAAGTTAATGTCCTCATTTATTTTACTCTCCAAAACATAAATGTAATTTTAAAACATATCATTTATTTTACTCTCCATTAACTTTAAAACATAAATGTAACTTTAAAACATAAATGTAAATAAGGAAATACCCCTCATTTGGATTCAAATAAAATATCATAAAAATCAAGATCCCAACAAATCAAAATCCAATTTTTGGATTTTAGTTTAAATTCGAGAATCTTCAAAATTTTCTAAACTTGTGGATAAAAACGAAATGCTTAAATGTCTCAAAAAAATCATTAAAAATCATTCTTTAACTTGTTTTCCTTTTGGGAACAATTACCGGGACTTTTGATCCCTAGAATTGGTTCTAACATATAGCCCTCCAAGGAGGTGTAGGATCTACTCGGTGAAATTCAGGATCCGACAACCTGGGTAGGTCCTGGAAACCCTTAGACCGTAAGAACTTGTCTATTGACACGTATACACTAGGTATTACATACTTTCCCTTTAAAAAGATTTGGTCCCCAAATCTAACTTGCATAACTAAAAGATCCAAGAAGATGGAATACTTAACCTACATGGGGTTTCAAGGATGGGCCTATATGCCAAATATACTAACACGATACTCCTGTTGTACTAGCTGATATCGGAGACCGTGTCATCTTGAAGGGCATTGCACCATCACTCTAATGAGGATACCACTTGTCACATCTGGGTAGCTCTGCCTCCAAGGGGAGCTCTTTCCTAGTGAGGTGGCAACGACTTTAATCATGACACTTGCACTGGGCGGCTTCGTCTCCAAGGGCAGCCCTTTCCACGATGCAAGTCCTGGATGAACATCTATGCTCGCCGTCTCGTGCACGCACTAGCTCTCGAAGATGGAGGCTAAACGTCGCTTTTTCCTTGTTCTGTTTCTCTTTCTCTTGTATTGACATTAACCGATACTACAGGGCTCATAGCTCTCTGTTCCTAAACTTTCGTACCTTCTATGCATGTGTCATGCATGGAAATTTAACTACTCTATCTGGACACGTAGAAAATGCAAACACATATATGGCATTCATACACCTAATCCTTACCTTCACATGTATCACACATCATACACGTACATATAATTGAGGCAAACAACATGCTTCTTATTACCTTACCAAGCCCTTTAACTTCTTACTATCATGTTACCAAGTTGTAACTTAAGCATGATAAATTCTATTCAAGTCTCTTTTATCTAACTTACATGCATGGGTTAGGGAATAAGCACGCATCCTACATATATGAATTTCTCAACTTCATTATACCAATTATCTACATCCAAGATTCAAATTGCTGAGCCACTCTAATCATGCACAATGATCCCATGAATGTCCAAAACTAAACTAGTAGTTCCTACCATGTTGTTCACATACGGCACATACTATACTCATATCGTGCATAATCATAATGGACATTCACAACCAGTTAAACACTTTACATCAGGGCGTTAACATACTCCACATGCATTCTATACTCTTATTATGCTAAAACACTGTTCCTAAACATAAATCATGCAACAATGAATCTTCAGGGACATGACATACACAATATTCATGGTATCAAAGATTACTTCAATTAATTTAACACATAAGAAATTATCACAATCCTACAACATGTCTATATGCATGCTTCATGCTCTCAATTGGATTCAACCCACTAACTCCAGGTCATTCTCATGCGAACCTCCTCCTCTAGGGTATCGAGTTCTCTCTTTGGCTTGTAACTCTTTGAGATAACACGCAAACATTCCTTTTGTGCTCTTTCATTGCATTCATAATTAGTGGGTGTGCCCCATAGGCACCGACCTCCATGGTGTTTTCATCCATCTAACAAACAAGGTGTGACCAACCAATCCACACTAAACTATGCCATTTTGGTTGGCCGTTGCTTGGACCTCTTCGTTGTGCAATAATGGGACACATTGGAGAAGGCATTGAAAGGGTGACCCTAGTCAACGTGTCCCACTGGCGAGCTTTATCTAAGCTAATCATTCCCAATCATGCTCCATTCAATGCACTCCAGCTCGAAAATGCTTACTAACCACCTCTAAGAGGCTCAAAATGGCCCATTTGTAACGCCCCATTTTTTCTGCGAGTGTAAATGACGGAAATGCCCTGAGGTCATTTCAACAGAATTCAAGGATGGCCGCAACCAATCCTCGAAGGGTCAACTCAATGCTTGAAGGGATTAAACGTGTTGCGATTGATAGAGATGAAAATCTCATTTTTCCGACTTTTGGCTCAAAATGGCCAAAATACCCTATAGCGTTTTACATCTGTATAAGTGCCGTTTGAGCCCAAAACTTTTCCAGGAAGTTCAGAATGCTAATTATAAGTGACTAGTGATGATTGTATAAGCCGGGTGATCCCAGGAGTGTTTGTGCAAAATTACCATTTTGCCCCTGAAATAGTGCATGACGGGCCTAACGACTTAATTAAGGAAACCTAAGCAATATTAGGCTTTAATCGAAGATTAATTAATTTTGATAATTAATCTGGAGTCAAAATAATTTATTAAGGTTGATTAGAACCTAAGATTGCTTAGATACACTTTAATCTTTGTTTTAAAATCAAAGATTCCATGTCATGGAATCTTGAATAGTGTTTTCTCTCCAATTCCTTAAATTAAGAAATTATGTTTGTGAATGGTTTTAATATAAAATGGGTTTTGATTTCACTAATGAAGCAAGACCACTCCTTAATCATGTCTTGACATCCTTAATTATCCATTACCTTACCTAAACACTTACTTACAACCCCTATTCCATAACCTAACCAAATCAACTTCTAAACATACACATAAACCAACATTAAAATGAGATTTTCTTCCCCCAAATGCTCCTAAACCAACTGGCCACTCCTCCCCAAATTCATCTATCACATGTTTAAATTCAATTAAAATATGCTTAAAGAACTATGTTTGTCCATACATTGAACCATGCTTTGGACCATATCTAGCCATACCCAAAGCCATACCATGCAAAGAGATATTTTTCTCTTCCTCCTCCAAGAAGCCGCCGACCACTCCTCTCCCATGGCACTCCATGTGTTTCATTTTCTATAAATAGGCATCAAAGAAAGCTTGTAACATTTTTGCTCATTTTCACAACTTCAAATCTTTCTTTCTCAAAGCTCCAAGAGTTCTTCTTCTTCTTCTTCTTCTTCATTCTTTCAAGAGCCACCACCTTCCACCACTTCCTAACCATAAACCACCTCAAACCACCTCCTAAACACAAAACTTTTCCATTTCCAAGCTCAAACTCTCAAGAAAAAACTCATCCTCTCCTTTTCTTTCTCTTGGCCGAAACCATCAAGCCACCAAGAGGAGATTTTTGTCTTCTCATTCCAACCTAGACTCAAGCTTTTCTTTCTCTCTTGCAAAACAACACTTTGGTAGGGAGTTGTTTTAAAGTTTGCTTTTCTTTTCTTTGTTTTAAGATGTTACAATGTTGAAATTTTCCTTTTTCCTCTACATTTCTATTTCTTCCTTTCCTTTTCTTTTCTCTTGGATTTCGGCCTTAGTGGCCTATATGATGAAGGGACCATGGCTTGATGATGAAGATCTTGGGTGTTGGTTGCAAAACCATCATTTATTTGACCTCTAAAGCTTGAAAGTTCCACTTTTAAGAAAGTTTTTAGCAAGTGTTAATGTTATGTTGTTAAAGTGGTAATCTTGAGCCTAGGACTTAAAGAAATGCATTCATATCTATATTTCAAGTCCTTGCATCACATATTTATATTTAAGCCTTGCACTTTCATGTTTACATTATCATCTAATTAATTAACTCGAAACCCGCCTATTTCAACCTTAAAGTTGAAATGTGATTTAGAGCAAAAACTCTAAGGGGCCTAGAGCACTAAAATAAAGAATTAAACTTGCATTCATATTTATATTTCCTTGCCTAACATATTTATTTTCCAAGTTATCACCTAAACTTAAAGATTAAAACAAGAGCTTGCATTTTCATATCACCTAAATGATTAATCTCAAAGCCTACCTATTTCAACCTTAAAGTTGAAATGTGATTTAGAGTAAATACTCTAAGGGGCCTAGAGTACTAAAATAAAGAATTAAACTTGCATTCATGTTTACAATTCTTGTCCAGCATATTTACTTTTCAAGCCATCACCTAAAACTTAAAGATGTAAAAACTAGAGCTTGCATTCTCATATTTAAATTTAAGCTTTGCATAGCATATTTATGTTTCTTGCCATCACTCTATAATGCCAAGACTAAAAATGAAGCTTGCATTACATGTTTACAATTATACCATCACTAAAATTAACCTAGTGCTCAAGACTCGCTATTTCAACTTACATAAGAAACTTTGACTCTTGGAACATATATATGTTATCAAATAATGATATATTTTACTTTTGATAAAGATTAGTTATTATGCCAAGGTGATGAAAAATTATTTATAAGGACAAGTTAGAGTTAGAAGATGTGAAATGACTAGTTACTAAAGAATGTTATAGTTTTCCATATACTTGAGGAGTTATGTGGAATTAAGGTCTTACATGTTTGAGTTATTTGATTATTGAATGCATATGGCATGTTATGATCTTACTTGAAATATTGTAAAGTTGCATGTGAGCAAAAGTAAAGTATATGATATGGTTGTGGCCTTGCATCGTAACATGATATGTTTGATGATAATCTATGATTTCATGCTCATATTGCACAAATGATATGCTAATATATAGGTGACATAAAAGATAAGGAAATGATCCTCTAGACTCCCAAATTAAAGGTTATGAGGGGTGATCCCAATAGGAAGTGATCCTTTGGACTCCCCAAATTAAAGGTTATGAAAGGTGATCCTAATGCCCCCTAACCCGCACTCTAAAAGTTGGGAATTTAACTTATCAAAAGGGATAAAGTTACGCTAGTGACGACTAATGAGGTATGAGCTCATAACCTAGAACTCTCAAAAGGGAGAGTATTAGGGTGGCCCCAAGGAAAAGAGAATAAAAGTTTAAATCACCTAAAGAATGAGTTATGTTGAGATATGTTGTGATTATGTTGTTTTCTCACTTATATCTTGCATATAGTATGGACAAGCATTTCATGATAAAGTATGTTGCATTCATATCCAAGAGGCATACTAAAATGGATGGGCCTGGTTTACACTTTAGAACCTTAAAAATTGGAACTTATGCATGTTCACTTTTTATAAAGAAAACCCGAGGTTCCTGGACGTAGATGATGACACTAGGATAGGAGGTTTTCCCTCCTAGTTTCTTTATCAAGATTCTCACTCCCCCTACCTTTCTTTCTTTCCGTTACATCTTCAGAGGCCGATGGCGACGTTCATGGTCTTCATTGACACGTCAATGTGGGAGGTGCACTGCACCCGGACCACCGTTCTTACCACTTCGAGGATCACTGTGCCATCCGTATTTTTGCATACATGGGATGCCCCTTTGCTTATCCAATCTCCAGCTTCAGGTTTACCCCCACATCCCTACGATGATTATCTGATCTTCGCTGCTCGACCAGTGATGAGAGACTGATGCTCGCCCTTCGGCTTCGGGTTCGTGACTACCCCTGAGTATGTACCCTGTACAAGGCGTTCATTGACCGACCTATCCAAGGACTCCCCCACACGCATTTACTCGAGGGTCTGCACCTACGGCACCCATGGATAGGGAAGAGGCAGCGGGACACGGTGACCCAGCCGGCTAGCCCGAACGACTGGAAATTCATCCGCGCGCGGAGGCCATGTTTGTCCTTCATTCCGCTTGCATACACCCGAGGAGCTTGCCCAATTCATTGGTTATGTACCCCCTAAAGGAGGATTCAGATATGCCAGTAGACCATGAGAGGACCCATAGGAGTGCCAGAGCTTCACGAGGATCCCCTTTTCTTGTTGCACCTTTTGATAGGGGTGACTTTTTGGTTAAGCACTCGTGGGTCTAAGGAGGGAGCTGTAGTTAGTTTTTAGTGTTTTGCATTTCCATGTATTTCTTGCTTTCCTATATTTTCTTTCTGTTATTTACTTATGTCCTGAAAGCTCAGCCTATTATGTGTGGGTGTGACTTCTTCCCTTTTAATTCTCATGTATTGTGAACTATGTTCCTTGTGATATGTAATATAAGTTTGTTTCCTGTTCATGAATTCTATGCTTGAAATGTATATATGTATGGTTTATATATCCCTCTTTATTTGATGGCGCTTAACGTTCATTTAAGCTAGCATGTGGGGCTCACGTTTTGTTTTATGTTTTCAAAAAAAATTTACCCATATTTTTTGCTAAGTATTTTAATAAAAATGAATTTAAAGAACGAAACAAAAGAGTAATAACTAATAATGAATCTCAATATGTCCTAGGCGTGTTAGGTTAAATATTAGGGTGTTACACCATTCACGGCGCCATATGCATCTAGTGCTAACCAACGTGGTGCTCCTGCGGTGGTGACGGTTCTCAGGTGGCATAGCTTCCCCAAGAAGAGGGGAAAAGGATAGGAAACCGAACTAAGTGTTCTAAAGAAATGACAGAGACTCTTACTAAATGTAGACATAACTGACTTTCCTATAGGCCTCAAATAATATTATGTTGACGCAAATGGCTACAGTTCCATTTACATAAATGTCATGCTACTTGTGGACACTTGCTCTAGTACCATGCAGGAAACCTATGGCTCTAATACCACTTTGTCATGACCCGACTTGGGAGTGTGATCGGCATGTGAAGAATCTCATCCCCACGTAAGCCTCGTGACTTCTAAGTTTCTCTATATGCTAGGCTTAATTCATAAAATATATTTTCAAACATAATTTTATATGTAACATAAATGATTTTCTTTTTGAAATCTAAACCATCATAATCAAACTCTGAATCTATAATCATAATATGACATATCCTTGAATTGCTCTCTATACAAATTTAAAAACCATGAAAGCTATAATCATGCAAATACAATATAATCTAATTCATGGTAAAATAAAATGTAAAACATCATTATGGTCCGAAACCCCTCCTGCAATGACATGGAGCACTCTAAGAACAACAAAAAGGCACTTCACTCCAAAGTGAAGCTTATCAACTGATATCTCTATTGTTGAAGAGGATACGAAGGCGACTAAAAGACCCATAACCATTGCTATACTTATAACGGGAGAAAGGAAATATGTGAGTTTCATCTAAAACTTGTGAGTGAATTCTCACTTGTACCCTTCACGGGACAACAACAACAGGAAGTATGAAATCATAATAATAGCAATAATAAGAACATGATGATGATGATGATGATGATAATAATAATAATAATAGCTTTCATTGAATTTCCTTGTTCCTATGGTCTCTCGTGGGCTGTGTCCCTCGTGGACAAGCTGTGGGCACCTAACTAGATCCTATTTCCTAGGATTGCCACCTTGGCTATTTAGGTTTGCTGTTTTTAATACTAATACCTCCATGGCTGTTTAATAAATCTCATCATACATAACTCAACGAAAATGAATAAAATCAATAATCCTGAAAGGGCTAATCCTTCATGAACAAAGCCCCTAAATTCTTAGTACTATGAGAGTTCTGGATTCATATAACTCTAACAATCTAACTTTAGCATAACTGTGGCTGGGAAAATCATGCCCAATGGATCATCCACTTGTAGGCATTCCAATTTCAAGCCCACAGAATATATGGCAGCTATTATGAGTAATCCTGAATTTCCGTACCTCTTTCTACCATATAGTTGAAGTTCTAAATTCATATCTTAAACTAATATACATTCATAACAACTCTAATATCATAGTTCAAATCATTGGGGTTTATAATCATAATACTTGGAAATCATATAACATATTTATTCGTAAAGCTGGGTCATACTCTTGTTTCACATTTTTCTAACATATATAGATATCTTAGTTGAATATTCAAAACATAGCTTGAAATCTAAATATTGAAAACATAACAATGTCATAAATCTATAAGAACATATCTTTCAAACTAGCATCTTCCTGAATCATATATTTCGCAACAAATTTCTTTAAAATTATCTCTAAAAGCATGCAATAATACCACAATCTAATGAAAATAGCTACAATGATCAATCTAGAGACTATAGGATTCAAACCCACTTACCTGAGAAGGGAAACAAGGGGACAACTCCGGCAAAGTTTCGGGGAGTAAGTATGGCATCAATGTCTACCATTACAACCAACAAACTCATGAATACTCTATGGGTATCTCTAGATTACCCTAACACAACTCTAACAACATTGAAAGAGCACCCAACTTGACAACGGCAAGAGAAATAACAAAGCCCAACCCTAGACCATGAAAAAATGGAGAAGAAGGAGACATAAATCAACCATATACGCATACCTTTGAAGCTTAGGGATGATAGATTGGAGTGGGATAGGTGAAAAGAGAGAAAGGAAGGTTTGGGGGGTGGCCTTCGAGTTCTAGGAGAAGAAGAGCTTGAGTTGGGGCTTTTAAAGGGCTCACTAAACGAAACTATATCGTTTTGTACTATGTTGATATCAAACATGTTCGTTCTAGCTAGTAAAGCTTTCAGCGAACCTGGAGAAACTACAACTCGCTGTGAACATATCTCATTGTAGCGAGCCTCTTGGACTGCCTTCTCTGGTGAGGCTGCTGTCTGAGAATTATGTAGTAACGCATCCAAACTTCATCCTTCTGTAGTTCTGGGCATCTATGTTGCTTCAACACTCACTTATTTACATTAAGTTAATGTCCTCATTTATTTTACTCTTTATTAACTTTAAAACATAAATGTAAATAAGAAAATACCCATTTAGATTCAAATAAAATATCATAAAAATCAAAATCCCAACAAATTAAAATGCAATTTTTGAGTTTTAGTTCAAATCCAGGAATTTAAGATTTTCTTGAACCTGGGATAAAAACGAAGCGTTTAAATATTTCATAAAAATAATTAAAAATCATTTTTTAACTTGTTTTCCTTTAGGAAACAATTATTGAGACTTTTGATCTCAAGAATGTGACTTTAACATATAGCCCTCAAAGGAGGTGTAGGATCCAGACTGGTAAAATTCAGGGATCGACAACCTTGATTGGTCCTGGGAAACCCTGGGCCCAAGACTTATCTACTAACACGTGTACATCGGGTATTACACTTGAACATAGGGGGTTTTGATTACACCGAGATGCAAATACATGCGGCTTGGCGGAATTTTAGTTGGGATGGCGGACGGCGGTGGATGCAACGCCTAAGATTACTTGTATTGGAAAAGGCCCGTTTTTGACGCACTTGAGCGACGCAGGAGCGACGCACGATCCTGTTCACGGCTGTCTATTATAGACATGAGCAAGGATGGCACACGGTGGAGTAAGTTTGTGACAGTGAATATTGGAAACAAAACAGATCAAACAGGCGCGAAGGAAAGGAAAGGAAAGGAAAAGGGGGTAGAGGAAACTTTTTCTCCCTCAACTCTCACTTGTGACCACTTGCTCTAAGCTTTCAACTCTCAGCCACCACTTGCTCACTTGCTCATCAACCAAACTCAACACAAGTTTCTTCATCCACTACACACAACGGAAGGTGCGACGACGGAGGCGGAGGAGGCACGTGTCGCGACGGGAAGCACGCGAAGGAAGAGGGTGTTCGTGATGGAAGTAGTGGCTGAGCGACAAAGCCACCGCAAGTTGACGACGGGCTTCACTCTCTTTGGTCGCTATGCACAAGCTCAAGACCTCTTCTCTTGTCGTCGTTGGCAAGGTCCCTTTCTTCTTGTCCATGCTCATTCTACTTCTTTTTCAATTCATTACCATGCCTCTTCATTCATTTACAAAGTTATAATTGAAAAAAAAGAAAAAAAGGAAAAGTCTGAGTTTTTATTGGTTTGTGTTTAGTAGGAGGATTTAGGACTAAGTTTTTTTAAAAAAAAAGATAAATACATGAAGTGAAAATTTTCCCAAATTTGGTAGTATGTTTTCTCGAGGAATGCTTCTTTTTCATTAAAATTAATATATTACACCAAGCACCCCATGACATTGAATACCCTTAGCTTAGAGACAACAAACCAAAAAATATCATGAGATGCATCACAAAGGGCTATTTGGAAGTGCATGACTCATAATGAAAGGGAAGGGAGAGGCAAAGAGTATAATGGAACCACATATGTCACCCTCTTTTTTGGTAGTGTGTTTTCTAAAGGAATGCTTTTTTTTCCTGCTTGTGGTGAAATCTATCTGGTTGGCCCTCTTGGTAAAGGATAAGATAAGATGTTAAATTGTAAGAATGCTGCAGATATCTAATCAGAAGAATCACATATTTTTACATAGTGTTTTTTTTTAATTCTAGGTTGCGTTTAGTTTTAAAAGATAATTTTCAGTTTTCATTTTGTGTTTACAAATTGCAATTGTCCCCTGTTGTCAAGGTTCTCTTGTGTACTAGATTGATTAGTTCCTGAGGCTCATGGTCTATGCTCTAATTTTTTACCTTCTTGTTAATGGGTTGATTATATTTTGATAGCATAATAGTGTGTGTACATGTGACAGGACTTCTATAGTGCTCTTGGTTGAACTCCCTATTGCTCAATCTTTTTCATTGGCTACCATTGCTTGTTCCACATCAAATTAAAGTTGAATAGAAATCAGGTATCTAGGCATTCTTTGTTGCAAATTTTAAGTCATGTGCTGATATATTTTGCTAAAAATGAACCTTTTTTGTGGTTCATCAACGATAGCGTTGGATGGCTCACATTAATTTTTCAGATTATCATCAATTGGAACCACTACAATGATATTTTGCTCCCTTAAATAATTTATGGTAATTTATGGTTCGAAGGAGTTTGTTTGAGTAGTTATTTGATCGAAAGTTATAAGGACTCGTAACTATGGTAATTAAAAATTTATGAAGAATTACCAACAATCTAAGGATGTTACTAACATTTTGAGCTAAAGTTAGCAAAAGCTGTGAGCTAATTACCAACTAGGTGCAGTAAAAATCTGAAGTCACCTTGCCATTGTGGATTTACCTCCATGAAGCACCCGGACTTCCTTCATCAATTAGTAATGCAATTAGGCCATTTGGGTCAAATAGGACGATGTTGCTATATATAGAGTGTCTAGTTTTCTGGTTAAGAAATATCATCCTTCACTCAGGTTTTGTAATCTAACATGAGGTAATTTTAAGTGTCGTTATTTTAGAAAAGAATCAAATAGAAGTGGCTGAAAGTAGAGATAAAGCTAAATAATATGAGTTGGAATGTGAAATAAAAAATTGATTGCAAAGTTGATATATGTAATTTAGCCATTGGAAGAAGTATATGATGTTTTTAGTATTACTCACACATATTTATATTTCTTGTTTATGACCTATGTACATATTTTCTGAACCGTGTTACTCAACATCCAATATGTTATCTGCTCTTATTCGTGCTCTTGTGTGCATTGTCTCTTCCACACAAGCTTAGTATATTTTATTTTGAAGGTAAAGTAGATGGAGGAAGCAAGCGTCACAATATAACTATTGATATTGATGTTGAAGGTCATGTTGATGGCTCAAACATCAATTCTGAAGTGAAGGAGCCAACTGTTGGAATGGAGTTTCATACAGAAGAAGATATGATGACATTTTATCAAACATATGCTTCTAGAAAGGGCTTTGGATGGAAGATAAGGAATTCAAAAAGAGGGCTTGATGGGAAATTATACTATTTGGTTCTTGCATGCTCACGAGAAGGAACTCGTGTCTCCAAAATACCACCAACATTAAAGACACTTCCAACTTGTGTAGCAAAATGTGATGCAAAGATTACACTGGGGAAGACAGACAATGGACAGTGGAGCATAAAAAAGGTTATTCTCGAACACTCTCATGATCTCAGTCCTACAAAAGCAAGGAAGTTCCAAATGAACAAGAGCATTAGCATGCATGTAAAGAGAGCAATTAATGTGAATGATGATGCAGGGGTGAGAATTAGTAAGACATTTCAATCTCTTGCCCAAGCTCAGGTGGGTATGAGAATTTGACATTTGATGAGCGGATGTCAGGAATTATATTAGAAGGAAAGACGTGCAATTGGCAAAGAAGGAGATGCCAAAGCCTTGCTAAGTTATTTCCATAGAATGAAAGAAAGGAACTGCAATTTTGTGTATGACATAGATGTTGATGATGAGTTCCATGTGAGAAATGTGTTCTGGGCCGATGCGAGAAGTAGGGCTACGTATGAATCATTTGGAGATGTTGTGACATTTGACACAACATATCTCACAAATAAATATGAAATGCCCTTTGCTGCGTTTGTTGGTGTTAATCACCATGGACAAACATGTCTACTCGGGTGTGGCTTACTTTCAGCGAAAGATACCGACTTTTGTGTGGCTTTTTGAGTGTTGGGTGAGATGTATGTATGGAAAGCCACCCAATGCCATCGTGACAGATCAATGTAAAGCCATGCAAAAAGCAATTGAGATAGTCATGCCTAGTACCCGTCACAGATGGTGCTTATGGCATATAATGAAAAAGATCCCTGAGAAGCTTAGCTCATATGGGGCATATAAGAAGATAAAGTCTGCAATGAAGGTGGCGTTTATGAGACACTGATGAGGAAGAATTTGATGACAAATGGTGTTCTTTATTGAAGGAATTTGAGTTGGAAACAAATGAGTGGCTTAGTGGATTGTACAAGGATCGGTATAGATGGGTGCCTATCTTCTTAAAGAGGTATTTCTGGCAGGGATGTCTACAACCCAACGAAGTGAGAGTATTCATGCTTTCTTTGATGGATATGTCAACTCAAAGACAAGTCAGCAATTTGTCAAGCAATATGACAACGCTCTTAGGAGTAGAAAAAGAATTAGAGGCTGATTTCCAATCAATGAACACAACTATACATTGTGGTTCTAACTCTGCCATTGAAAAGCAATTCCAATTGGAGTATACTCATGCAAAGTTTAATGAGGTGCAAGTTGAATTTAGAGGAAAAATGAATTGTGGTGCATGTCTCAATAATGTGGATGGAGTAGTTGCTACGTATAATGTGTTAGAGGAAATTGTTGTCAATGATCGACCAAGGGATACTATGTACAAGGTAAAATTCAATTGCGAAAATCATGACGTAAGCTGTAAGTGCTTGCTATTTGAGTTTAGAGGTATAATTTGTAGGCATTCCCTATGTGTGCTTACACTTGAAAGAGTAAAGGAATTGCCATCTAAGTTTATTTTAGCAAGATGGAGCAAAAGGATCAAACGAAAGCATTCTTACACAAAGAGTAGTTATGATGTGGCCGAATTGAAGCCAAGAATGGAGAGATTTGATAAACTGCAAGAATTTCTATGAAGTTGCAGAACAAGTTGCAGATTCTGATAATGCAACCAATCTCCTTCATGCTACTCTTGATGGGTTTATATCCAAGTTGCACTCTATGCCTTCGTTGGTAAGCAATTTTAATTCGACCGCGTTGGTGAAGATGTTGCAAACAAGTCGGGGACAAGTGTCAAAATCATATGAAGGAAATTCGAAGCCCTTTGCGTGTAGCACGTAAAGGAAGACCACCTTCGAAGAGAAAATTGTCTCAAGTTGAGAAGATTGTGCAAAGAAGTAGAAAGAAAGGCACAAATAGAGTTCAAAAAGAGCTTATGAAGGTTAGTTTATTCTTTGATGTATAAGTTGTTGTGTTTTAAAATGCCATAACTATAGACAAATGTTTAACTTAGTGCTCATTATCCTCTATGCAGGACTCCTGACATGGAGATTGCTCATGAAGGTGGAAGAAACTTATGCATCCAGTCATCCATCGAGGTTGGATGTACTGAAAAGTTGAATAATAAAAGTGTGATGTTATGTTTGCACACTAACTTCGTATTTAATTTGTAATAATCTTTGAATCTAGTATTTATGGTGCATGTTATGTAATAATGTTTGAGAGTTTAATGTTCTGTGACATTTTTCATTTATTGGCTTTATGTATTGCTACTAAGTCATATGTTTGTTAATACTTTACCCACTCTATTAAATTTAATTGTTGTTTTATCTTTTTTTTTTCAATAAATAGTCTATGGGTGTTTGCCTGCAACAAAATGTTGCAAGTTTCAGATTAGAAGATAATTTTTTGAATACACAGTTACCCAATGTTGAACCAGGAAATTTTGTGTCACTGCTTCATTGTGTGGATTATGAAGTAAGTCCATGTATTCAAGCTTGTGATTGATGAAGTCTTCTAAACTTCATTTGGTTATCCTTATTGATGATGAAGCTTTCCATTATGAGTGCACAGGGTTTCTCATATACTAATCTCTGAGTGATGGTGGTCCAGCTTTACTCACAATGGATGTTGGAGGACCAAATCCTTGAATTGGAGGTTGATGAAAATATAATAGGTGTGAAATATTTTGTTATCTTAATAGTTTAGCTTATGATGTTCTAAGAGAAAGGATGTATCTTGTTTTTTGATAATGTGGCAGATATTATGTTTGATGGACAATGACATGAAATCTGTATTTTTTTTGTAAAGGTATGTTGATTATTAATTATGTTTGTTTTGGAATTGCCTTGATAATAGATTTTATACTGACCTTTTTTTCTATGTATGAATGTACAGGATGATCATTACCCTATTGAAGAATACAACACATAATGTGTACATAGGTGAATTGGGTCCAAATGCGCATCATATTTTTTGTGAAGATGTGTTGGACAATGGAGTATTTACCAAGAAACCCCATAAATTGATGGGTGAAAAGTTCAAGAAAAAATATAATTTTTTTGTTTTTTTGTAATATTGGAATATAATATATGGTTTATTTGACGGCACATGATATCTAGTAGTTATGTACGTAGGTGGTAGAATTTTGTGCCCACATGTGCCATCAAATATCCTGGTGTATTTTGTAAGGAGCAGATATTTATGTATAAGAAGGTCAATATTTGCAATATGAAAAAATAAAAGGCTAAAATTGTAAGGATTGATTCAAAATACATTTATATTTACAATACTATTTCATGATATGATAAAGTGAATTGATGCTAAGCACAACATCAAGAGTGTGTAGCCCAGGCCAAAAGATTTCAAATATTTCATGTTTTACATTTTTGTTCACAACTATTTTACAGGTTAACATTTTTTTGGTCTCTGGGTAAGTTGTGCATATAAGTTGTGGTATGACAAATATGAGATTTGAGTTTTCTGAGAAATTTGGCAATGAAAAGTATTATACAAGACTGAAGGATCTTGGATTAATGAACTAGTGCTCTACAGGACATTTAAGTCCTTCATAAAAGATCAAAACTGGAAATTTTGTTCCGTAAGCGTTGGTGATTCATGTTGAAAATGATGGTAAGTCATCTAAATGCTGGTAAATTTTCAGTTTTGGAAATACTGAAAGGAGATGACTTTCCATGGAAAGTTGAGATTAAAGACTATGGTAGAGCAATGATAGGCCCTTTATACGATGAATTGGTCCTCAACAACATCCAACATTAGCAAAACGAATAAAAATGACCAAATCAAGCTCTGGTGCGTGTTGGTAAGTGGTCACACTTTGTTGGTATCCGTGTTCAAAATGTTGGTAAGTCTACCAAATGCTGGTAAATTTTCAGCGAAAAACCTGAAAGGATGACTTTTGTTAGGAAAATGAGATTAAGGACAATGGTAGAGGACTTATAGGCCACTTATACTGATGAATTAGTCCTCCACAACACCAAGGATTTGCAAAATGAATAAAAATAGCCAAATCCCGTTCGTTGCGTGTTGGTAAGTAATCAAATTATGTTGGTAAGTAATGTTCAAAATGTTGGTAAGTATGCCAAATGGGTAAATTTTCAGTTTTGAAAAACCTGAAAGGGGTTACTTTTGTTAGGAAAATGAGATTAAGGACTATGGTAGAGGACTTATAGGCCCCTTGTATCTATGAAATTAGTCCTCTCCACAACACCAAGGATTTGCAAAATCAATAAAAATAGCCAAATCACGTTCGTTGCGTGTTGGTAAGTATTCAAATTATGTTGGTAAGTCATGTTCAAAATGTTGGTAAGTATTCCAAATGCTGGTAAATTTTCAGTTTTTAAAAACCTGAAAAAGGGGTGACTTTTGTTAGGAAAATGAGATTAAGGACTATGGTAAAGGACTTATAGGCCCTTGTACTGATGAATTAGTCCTCTCCACAACACCAAGGATTTGCAAAATCAATAAAAATAGCCAAATCACGTTCGTTGCGTGTTGGTAAGTATTCAAATTATGTTGGTAAGTCATGTTCAAAATGTTGGTAAATATTCCAAATGCTGGTAAATTTTCAGTTTTGAAAAACCTGAAAAGGGGATGACTTTTGTTAGGAAAATGAGATTAAGGACTATGGTAGAGGACTTATAGGCCACTTATACTGATGAATTAGTCCTCTCCACAACACCAAGGATTTGCAAAATGAATAAAAATAGCCAAATCACGTTCGTTGCGTGTTGGTAAGTAATCAAATTATGTTGGTAAGTAATGTTCAAAATGTTGGTAAGTATGCCAAATGCTGGTAAATTTTCAGTTTGAAAAACCTGAAAAGGGATGACTTTTGTTAGGAAAATGAGATTAAGGACTATGGTAAGGACTTATAGGCCCTTATACTGATGAATTAGTCCTTTCCACAACACCAAGGATTTGCAAAATCAATAAAAATAGCCAAATCCCGTTCTGTTGCGTGTTGGTAAGTAATCAAATTATGTTGGTAAGTCATGTTCAAAATGTTGGTAAGTATGCCAAATGCTGGTAAATTTTAGCTTTGAAAAACCTGAAGGGGTTACTTTTGTTAGGAAAATGAGATTAAGGACTATGGTAAAGGACTTATAGGCCCCTTGTACTGATGAATTGGTCCTCTCCATAACACCAAGGATTTGCAAAATGAATAAAAATAGCCAAATCACGTTCGTTGCATGTTGGTAAGTATTCAAATTATGTTGGTAAGTCATGTTTAAAATGTTGGTAAGTATTCCAATGCTGGTAAATTTTCAGTTTTGAAAAACCTAAAAAGGGTTACTTTTGTTAGGAAAATGAGATTAAGGACTATGGTAAAGGACTTATAGGCCCTTGTACTGATGAATTGGTCCTCTCCACAACACCAAGGATTTGCAAAAAATAAAAATAGCCAAATCACGTTCGTTGCGTGTTGATAAGTATTCAAATTATGTTGGTAAGTCATGTTTAAAATGTTGGTAAGTATTCCAAATGCTGGTAAACTTTCAGCTTTGAAAAACAATTTACTTTTGTTAGGAAATGAGATTAAGGACTATGGTAAAGACTTATAGGCCCTTTATACTAACTTAATTTGTCCTCCCAACAACATCCAACATTAGCAAAATGAAAAAAATTGACCAAATCAAGTTTGGTGCGTGTTGGTAAGTAATCTGCTTGTTGGTGATTTGTGTTCAAAATGTTGGGAGTAACCTAAATGCTGGCAAATTTTCAGTTTGGAAACATTTACTTATCTTAGGAAATTGAGATTGAGGACTTTGGTAGAAGAGTGATAGGCCCTTTATATTGATGAATTGATCCTCTCAACAACATCCAATATTTGAACTAATTTTTCATGGCCAAATTAAGTTCTAGTCATGTTGGTAAGTAGTCAAGATATGTTGGTGATTCATGTTCAAAATGTTGGTAAGTGAGCCAAATGCTTGGTAAATTTTCAGTTTTGGAAATACTGACTATCTTAGGAAATTGAGATTAAGGACTATGGTAGAGAACTTAGGGGTCATATTTCATTATAGTATTTTGTTTCGTGGTTTGTCATATTTCATTTTTGTACACCAATATTAAGCCTTGATGATAGACGAAGTAGCAAGTTTGGGCTTATACACAATCAATAGTTGGGTGATTTAAGGGGGTTTGGAGGACGTTCTTTCAATTAAGGTTTTGACTTGAGTATTGTGAATTAAGAAAATAGTAAGTGGAGAGATTTTCTTTTAATTTATAAGTAGTCAATTTAGTCGAATTAAATTAGTTTAAGAAACTATTAGATTTTGATTATCCATGTTTTAGAAAAAAAAATATTAAAATCTCATTTAGCATGAAGTTGGTCTAATCATCATAGAAATTATTGCTACGTACAAACCTAGAAAGTTTTGTGGAAAGGATTAATAACTTTTTATCAAGGAGAGAAAAATCAAAGTTTTATAATTAGCCTTTCTTTTTTGGGTTATGATAAAATTAGATTTTTATTTTTTGGGATCTGTTGTGATAAATTACGTGGAGCAAAAAGAACAAAAGAAGGAGCGACTTTTGGGTTTTTGAACAACAAGCTAAGAGAGGTGAGAATAAGAAAAATGATACAATCAACAAGGACAAATGTGTTGGAGTACATGTTCATGCTATGAGAAATGGACTTTGAATTGGATAATAATACTATAACAAGTACATTATACATATTTATACTACTTGCTACATCATAAATAAATCTCATTACAATACCAGTAAGGCCTTGGCCTTAGTGAAGTACATGTGCATGACTCATCAAATTCTCAAAAGTGTATATTATGACTACTTATTACTTGTATTTTCTTCCTGAAATTTCGAAAGTAGGACTTTTGTTCTTTCGGTCAAGAAAAGACGTATAAGGTATGAAGGAAAAGGTGTATGTATGAAAAGCTTTCCCAATCAACCAACATCTTTCGTTGTACGTAGAGTCCCATTGTACTTTCATCCATGAAGGGTGGATTAGAGGTATTTGCAAGGTGTTCCTCCTTCTTTGTTCACATCTATAGTGCCTTTGACATTGTATACAATCAACAAGGACAAATGTGTTGGAGTACATGTTCATGCTATGAGAAATGGACTTTGAATTGGATAATAATACTATAACAAGTACATTATACATATTTATACTACTTGCTACATCATAAATAAATCTCATTACAATACCAGGAAGGCCTTGGCCTAAGTGAGGAGTACATGTGCATGACTCATCAAATTCTCAAAGTGTATATTATGACTACTTATTACTTGTATTTCTTCCTGAAATTTCGAAGTAGGACTTTTGTTCTTTCCGAAAGAATAGACGTATAAGGTATGAAAGAAAAGGTGTATGTATGAAAAGCTTTCCCAATCAACCAACATCTTTCGTTGTACGTAGAGCTCCATTGTACTTTCATCCATGAAGGGTGGATTAGAGGTATTTGCAAGGTGTTCCTCCTTCTTTGTTCACATCTATAGTGCCTTTGACATTGTATGCCTTAAGGAAAGGTTCTTGGGTGCATAGAAGTCCCACATGCACCACTCTAATATCTCTTGTCCCAGTTAGTTCCATACCCTTGTTTCCATCTACCATGCATAGAAAAAAATTAAGAAATATCATATTAGGATGAAATTTCATGACTAGTCATAAAATGGAGCTATTTTCAAAGCCTTAGTTTGATATTTACCAAAATGTAGCGACTTCGATACTTTTATTGGGCACAAATTTGTACACAAGCAAGCTTTCTGGGACCTGAACAAATTGGCATCACAATAGTCTAACTAGATTCTTGTGTTCCAACACTGCCAATTATGTTGACTTCATTGTAGAAATCGTCTTTAAATGTCTGTTGTTGAAGTATAACCTCTTGATAGCAATCTCTCTTCATCAATGCAGCACTCCCTACAATCACAAATTGTAAGTAAGCAATTTCGAATGCCCGATAAGCAAACTAGGAGGCAGGGGATGTAGCCTGGAGCTCCCCGAGGAACAATTACTCATAAACCGTTCCAAATCATCGTTGTCCGAGCTTGTTAGCTTCAGCAAATGATTTAGTTGCCTTCACCAATGTATAGTACTTGAAGTTGAAGCTGTTGTGTCAAAGGGTCCATGCTAACTTTGATGCATTATTTGAACCTATAAAGCAGTAATGACAATTGAGATAATAAACACCTTAAAACTAGTTGTGTTAAACATGATTGTGAATCCTCCATTAATAGGAGAAGATGAAACTACTGGAAGAAATAGAAGTAAGAGTAGAAAAAGCAGGGCATATGATATAACTATATACTATGTAATTACAATGTACAAACAATCTCAGCTTTTATATCCTTGGGACTTGGAGTGATGTTGTTTTCTATGTTTTGACATTGTTATGAGAAAAAGTATGAATAATTCACTTAGGAACCTTCATGCTATTCAAATTCATCTGTCCACACCATTCCAAAAATCACCAATCAACAAAAGCTTCATGAGAATGCATTAAATAACATAGCACACAAAATGTAGATATAGATTCACTAGCATAAAGCAAAGTAATAGACAAAATTACAGAATTTAGATACATGGCACTTGTTAAAGTAGAGATTCATGGTTACTTTCCCTTTTTTTCTGCTGACGTGTCGTTGAATGTATGGAGTTCGATTCCGGGCCTCATTCACTTCTCGGCAATGTTTTTGCTCCGCCGCGTCACTGAAGAAACTAAGTAAATGCATTATGTGAATATGATGTTCTGCTATGCATAGTATTTATGAGATGATGATGAGAAATATGATATTTGCCATGCATAGTATTATGAAATGATTATGAGGAATATGATGTGATTTTATGCATAACTATGTTATTATATATGAAAGGAAAAGTTCATTATAAACATGACATGCTAAGTTTATAATGCATTATAAGACGCATGATTAACGACGAACCTCGGTAAAGTATATTTTCGAACTTAATAAATCAATCTTAGCATGCTCACTATTTCATATAACCCGAGGTTCTGGACGATGATGATGACACAATGCATCATGAGGTGAGTACCTACGAGATTCTTTTTATAAATTTCTCACTCCCTCTATTTTTCTTTCCATCTCGTCTTCAGAAATAGAAGGAAGCGTTCGTGAATCACATTGAGGCCTGCGACCTGGAGTTAACTTGAATCCTGAGTTTCACTCGTATATTTCAGATATCTATCCCTATCCCTAGTGTTATTACTAGGTGCCATTAATGGATGTCCTTCCATCCATATATTATTTATGTTTTATTAGATTGCCACACTTTGTCTTATCCGTTGGTAGGCAAAATATCTATATGATATGTAATTATGGATGCTGGGATGATGGAGCCAATATATTATGATGTGAATGTTTGTAAATTCCTATGTGTCTTTTAAATTTTGCTAAATCATTCACGTTAGCGGGGCTCACGTTTTCAATTATGTTTTCAAGTATTTTCAAAGCATGATTAAGGAACTGAAGCAAAGAGTAAAGTCTAGTAATTAATCAGAATCGCGGAGGTGTATTGGGTTAATTATTAGGGTGTTACACCGCGT
>JAMLFY010000017.1:309979-470185 GCA_030441495.1 Dalbergia oliveri
GGCACCTTTGTTATAACTAACATTTTTCCTTATAGTGTTCCAATGGAATCAAAAGTGAATCTAGTGACAAGAGTTTCAAGGTAAATGGTCATCGTCTGGAGCATTTTCATGAGAACCTAACATTGGTAGGGAGCAACTTGAGGAGGTATCCTTGGATAAGCCCACTTCCCTCAAGTGCAAATTTTTCCACCATAATAAGGGAGTTCTTCCTTCCTTTGCTCTTTAATTACACATGTTTCTTTATCTTTTGTTTTGTGATTTCATTGAGGACAATGTGTGATTTAAGTGTGGGGGAGTGTTTTAAGAGTTAGGAATTTATCTTTCTAAGTCTTTATAAAATAAAATAAAATAAAAATTTGTTTTGGCTTTGTGCTCAAGTTTTCATGACATAATATGGATGGATTCTTGGCATTTTTAGTGAGCATTGATGATAAATTGATGGACCATTTGTGGTAGATTTATCCCTTGAGAGTCTTGAGCCTTCAATATATGAATGATTGTTTTTCCTTGCTAGTGTGTTTTCACTCATGTTTGTTGGTTACTCTAGAACTTGACTTGACTCTTGTTGAAGCTTTTGATTCACATGCATGTAATGAGATGATTTAGACCATTTTTGTTTTTGTGCTACTTGCCAAATTAGCTTACTTACACTGATCTCATTGTTTGGCCAGTTGAGCCTATTTAAACCATCCTTTGTTTTGTAACTCATTACAAGCTCATGAAGTGAAAAACAATGATTCACCCTAACCTTAGGGAGTAAAAGAGCTTTGGAATCAGTTCTTAAATAAGTGTAAATGTGTATCTTTTATTTAAAAAAATAAAAAATTAAAAATTAAAAAAAAATTAAAAAAATATAATAAAATAAAAAAATAATAAAAAAAGAAGAAAAAAATGTTGAAAAAAAAAATAGTTGTGTTTATTTGTAAATACTATAGATGTGCATGTTGAGAGTTTGAAAAAGAAAAATTGGTTGATGAGAGGCAAAATGGAGTTCATTGGTGTTGCATTGTATCTCTTGAGATAACTTTGCATGTTTATGTGGAGTCATTCTTCATTGCTCTTTTAGTCTCTTAGGTTGATAGCTAGTATCCTTTCTTATATCCTCCCATACCTTAACCCCGCTATAACCTGAAAAGTCCTTTTGATCTTTATGTGCATGTGTTTCAAATGTTGATGTTAGAGGTTTGTCAAGCTTATGGTAGTGTTAACATTCATGATGTGCTTTGAGTGTAAATACAAGCCTAAGCTTGAGACTTTGCCTAGTGAGATTCTATTATTCTTGGTTCATCTTTTGATTGGATTTGTCTTCTTGTTCATGGAGATGTTAAGAAAATATTCATATGTGTTCTGAATTCTTGTGCATAAAGTGTTTGTTCCTTGTTCCCAATCATACATTTTGAGGTCCCTAGGATTCAACTTATGGATTTTGCCCAGGAGTGCAAAAGACTAAGTGTGGGGGAATTTGATAGAGAAATTTTAAGGCATCTATTATGGTTGCATACTTGGCCTAATTGGTTTCTACATGTGTTAATTTTGATGATTTGATTGAGTTTTGCATTATTGGGTCTCATTGGATTTAATTGTTAAAACTTGGTTAATCTTGGATTTTACACTCACTATGACCTTTCCAACGTTTCACAGATCATTTGGGCTCTACAAACATTGGATTTTTGTGATTGTGGTGTCTTCTGAAAGCTAAGACCGAGATCTACAATTTTGGGTTTCACAAGCTTCATCAAATTCGGCCTGATTCATGGCCTAATTGGGCTAAAGTTGCGGAGCTCGTGCTGACGGGGTCCAAGACCTTTCCTCACATAATTGGGCATATCTCACTCATTTCTGGTCCAAATGAGTCATATAATATGTCTATGGAAAGCTTATCTATAGAGAGGATTATCTTATCCAGATTAGATTTCAAAAATCTGGAATTATTTTGATAGATAACACCTGGATAAGATGTAATCCGAGAGGGACATTTTTATTGGAGGGAAATCCTTCTTTTTAGATTTTTCAAGCTTTATCTTATCTTTTCATTTTCTATTTAAGCCTAAGTTGTTCATTCAAAGAACACACATCAGAATCTCTCATCTCTCTACTTGTCTTCTTATTTTTCTTTTGTATCTAAGGTGTTCATACAGAAAGCTTTCAATGGAGATATCCATGGAAGGCTAAACTCTTTTCAATCCTTGACATCATAGATAATTGGTTTGAATTAGACCTGTTTTGTAATTTTCCATTTTCGTATGTATGCTTTCCTTTCTCAACTTTAATTTCAAATATGAATTCAGTTATTGAACATGATTATGTTTGAATTATATTATAATTACATATAAGACCAATTCGTTGTTGAAATCAAGTAAGGTTAAGTAACTGATTAGTTATCAGGTTAATCCGAATTGCATGTAATTCAACATTCATTTAAAATTACGATTGTGATTTGAAGGTTGTTGAATGATAACTATATGATCATATAGTAAATTTGGGTTAACGAGTAGCATCCGGATTTGGACTCTTGAACCATGATGAATTCTGCCAATAATCGTGATGTCTTGGGATTGATTCTTTGATCAATAGCATTTCATTCTGTTTCTATCATTTTTACATTCTTGAAAATCACAAACCCCCCCAGGACTTTGTTGTATTTAGCAATTTCAGTTTGATAACATAACATGTGTGTCCTAAGGAAGAATGACCTGAGTTACCTTATACTACAAATAAGGGGGCTTAGACTATTTTGATGGCAGACGCAAAGTTGGTGTACGCGCATGCTCAAAAACTATGCCATCACTATACGGGGGAGGTAAGAAAGAGAAACGGTAGCTATGAACAAGGCGTGCAAATGGTCGTCCCATGAACATGAAGACTCAGACGGAGCGCCATCTCTCAAAATGGTAAGGCTGATGCTGGAGGTCAAAATGAACCTCCCAAGTGGGGGTGTCAATGAAGAGGACGAACGTCGCCATCAGAATCTGAAGACATGATGGAAAGAGAGAAGAGGGAATGAGAATCTTCTAAAGAATCTCGTAGGGTAACCTCCTGTCTAAGTGACATCATCATCGTCTTCAAGGACCTTGGGTTTATTATGAAATAGTGAGCATGCAAAGATTCATTTACTAAGTTCTAAACATCAATTACTAAGGCCCATTCATTTATCATTAGTCTTGAATGCATCATACTTCATTATGATATGCCTATCAATATCTTATGCAACACTTAACCTTATAGCATACATTCAACCTCATAGCAACCATGATGTGCATAGAACAAGGTTCATGAATGACATTACTTGGTTCTTTCAGGTGATTTTAAAGTTAGTTTACTTTCACATCTTGGGGCCACCCTATTACTCTTCCCTTTGAAAGTACTTCTAGGTTATGAGCTCATATCTCACTAGTCGTCACTCACGTATACTTATCCCTTTTGATAAGTTAAAGTCCCGACTTAATAAGTACAGGTTAGGGGCAAGAGTCGTCTTTTCATCACCTATGGTTTGATGAGTCCAAAGGATCATTTTCTCATGTTTTTAAGTCACCTTAAGTCTTAGCATGTTATATCAAGATGCAATACATAACTCGTAAATATCATAGCTCTTCATATATTTCAAGCATAAGCATCTCCAATGTTTCCAAATGAAATTATAACATGCAAATGATGGATCCTACACATAGCATCAAATATTACATGAATTCATCATCTCAAATCATCAACATATAAATATTCCCTTAAATAGCCAAACCCCTAAATGGGAACTCTCCTTGTCAAATTATTTTCTTATGCATCTAAGAGATTTACTATCATCATTAACACTAATTATTTAGCTCAAGGACATCATCAATCAAAGTTGGATAGCATAGGCGTAAAAACATTTCAATGATTTGAATGTTCTCAAAGTTGCATTTTACACCCTTTCTCATTACCGCTTTCCCTATGATGCTAAAATTAATTCCTAAACCATTTATAGGTCATTCTTACTAGTAAATATGGTACAACCTGATTTTACAAACTTTAAAGATGTTGGAATAGAATGCATAATTCTTTTTCTTATGAGTTCTAGAATCTCATTTTTAATTCTTTTTAGCTACTAGGCTTGCCTAAAGTGCCAACAATTATCACATCAAATGGCAGGTATTTAACACATTTAAATCATCCAAAAACAAAATTTAAAGGTGCTGGAAGATTAAAGACAAAATTGAAAAGTAACAAGTCCCATGAGCACAAAATAAGGCATTTATAGTAACTAAGCTTCATACTTAAAAACAACTTCTAAGTTAAGAGATATAATAAACATGCTAGACAAGGAAATGTAGACATGAATGCAAGTTCAATTCTTATTTTAGTGCTCTAGGCCTCTTAGAGTATTTACTCTAAATCACATTTTGACTTTAAGGTTGAAATAGGTGGGCTTTAAATTAATCTTTAAGTGATAACTTGGAAAGTAAATATGCTAGGCAAGGAAATATAAATATGAATGCAAGTCCAATTCTTTATTTTAGTGCGTTAGGCTATTGAGTATTTATTAATTATTTAAGTGATAACTTGGAAAGTAAATATGCTAGGCAAGGAAATATAAATATGAATGCAAGTCCAATTCTTTATTTTAGTGCTCTAGGCCTCTTAGAGTATTTACTTAAATCACATTCAACTTTAAGGTTCAAATAGGTAGGCTTTGAGATTAATTATTTAAGTGATAATGCATGCTTCTTCACACTTTGTAAAAGTAAAACTCAAGCTCTAGAGGTTTCATTGTGATGAACTCATAGTTATCATCTTAGAAACTCTCATCATCAAGCTATCATGGGAAACCAATAAGGCCTTGAAGGCTGAAATGCAAAAGGAAAGAAAAAGAGAAAACCGAAATGATATAGCATAGGTAATTCATCAAAACATCCTTTTAAACCAAGAACAAAGCTAAACAAAGCAAGGAAATAACTTTCAATACAACTCCCTACCAAGGATAATTCCTTTCAAAGAAAGAAGCTTTGTCTTGAGATGAGATGAAGAAAAAATTCTCTTGAAACTTAGAATGGATTCGGCCAAAGGGAAGAAAAGGAAGAAAGGTTTTGTTCTTGGGTTCTTGAACTTGGGAATGGAATGGTTATGTGTTTAAAGGAAGGCTTATGGTGTTTGAGTGGTGGTTTATGTTTAGGAAATGGTGGAGAATGATGATTCTTTGGAAGAAGAAGAAGAAGTAGAAAAGGAAATCTTTAAACTTAAGGAAGAAAGCTTGGAGTTGCAATATGTGAGCAAAGGTTCTTGCAAGCCCCTGGATGTCTATTTATAGAGAAAATGAAACACATGGAGGTGCCTTTGGGGAAAGGCCAATGGCATTTGGGGAGGAAAAGAGAGAAAAATATCTCTTTGCTAGGTGTGGTTTAGGTATGGCTAGGTATAGTTTAGAGCATGGTCCAAGGTATGGCTTAAAGCATGGTTCTTTGTGTAAAAATAAATCAACATGTGATGAATTATGGGAGGAGTGGCTTTGGCCAAATCATGCAGTCAAGGGAAAAATGTGTTATCTAATTGTGGTTTAGAGGTGTGTTTGGGTGTATCATTGATTAGGCTTTTGATTAGGAGTTTGTAAGTAAGTGTTTAGGTAAGGTAATGGATAATTAAGGGGTCAAAGCATGATTAAGGAGTTGGTCTTACTTCATTAGTGAAATAAAAACTCATTTTATATACAAACCATTCACAAACACAATTCCTTAATTTAAGGAATTGGAGAGAGAATACTATTCAAGATTCCATGACATGGAATCTTGATTTTTAACAAAGGTTAAAGTGTATCTAAGCAATCTTAGGTTCTAATTAATCTTAATAAATTATTTTGACTCTAGATTAGTAATTAGAATTTACTAATTTTTAATTAGAGCCTAATATTGCCTAAGTTTTGCTAATTGTATCTTTAGGCCCAAAATACACGCTGGGGGCAAAACGGTAATTTTTCACAAAAACCTCCACTACCCCGGCTTAACCATTGTTAAAAATTGCTTAAAAACATCATTTAAAACCTTTTGATGAAGTCCAAGTTCAATCAGCACTTCGTTCGGTGTAAATAGCCAAGGGCATTTTGGTCATTTTGCTCATCAGAACTCAAAAATGAGATTCTTCCTCTATTAACACTCAAAACACATATAATCCCCTATTACCATCAAAATGTCCCCTTGAGGATGACCGGGAGGACTGCGATCCTTATTTTGGGCTAAAATGACCTCAAGGATATCCTGGTCATTTGTATATGAAAAATTGGGCATTACAAAACTCACCCTCCTCCCCTTTCCATTCAGATATGTTACCTGTTGCGGTTCCTTCTCATCTACCTCTTTCCCCGCGAGAGAGTTCCAAGTTGGTGAGCTTCACTTCGGGAAATGAATTTTTTGGCATTTTGATTAGAGATAGAGTGCTCCAAGTGTACATGACAGGGCCTTGAACTATAGAGATAGAGTACATTGATTTATCATAATTATTTTGTATTTACATTATTCTAGTTTTCATGTATATTTTTTATAGAGAGCAACTCATGTATTTTGAATCATAGAGATATGTTTAGAGTTTGGAAAATGAAATCAAAATGATTTGCTTTCTAATTTTAAGAACTATATTAGAAATGATGATGATATGTTTTCAAAAGCCAAAGGTTTATTAGAGATGGAATGATGTTTTATTAAACGGATTTAATATTAAAATATGCATATAAAGAGACTCGGAGGTCACAAGGCTTGCGTGGGAATGAGGATTCCCATGTGCCCACGTGCCCAAGTAGGGTTGTGATAGCTTTCCATGCTAGTGAGGAAAATGTCTAAGGTCTGAGAGGCAAAATGAAGAAAGAAGGGACGTCAACCTCAGAAAGGACAAGAAGGGCAAGCTAAAGTCTAAAAGTGTCATCTGTTACCATTGTGAGGAGAAGGACACTTCAACCCAGATACTCCTAAACTCAAAGGTCCACAGAAGAAGTTCATGCCTAGGAAGAAAGGGATGCCATCCACCTAGATGAATTGAGGAAGAAAGAAGGATCAGAAGATTAGGACGAGATGGATGTTGCCAACCTATGCTTCATGGATGGATACTCATCAGAAAGTGAATTCAAGGTAAGCAACTCTAATATCTCATATGATGAACTGTTATCGTTATATGAAGAATGGTAGAAGATTCTAAATCTCTCTTCTCATTATCTCAATATGAAAAAGGAACATAAAAAGACCGTTTTAGAACTTAAAATTGTCAAGGGAGAAGCTAAGAATCTAAGGCTTGAAAAGAAGAATTGAAGGGAGAAAACAAGATTTTAAACATGAAATGCAATGCCTTAGAATCTGAAGTTGAAAATAAAAGTGAAAACACTCGGAAAGTTATTTATGAGGTTGAAAGAACTTTGAAGCTCCTTAAATTTGACCTAGAAAAATGGTAAATGGATCAAAAAATCTTGACCTTATGTTTGGAGGTTAGCGACCATATTTCAAAAAGACCGGGTTAGGCATATGAAGAAGAATTTGATAAGAAAGGAAAACCAACTCTCCTTAAGAAAGTAAAGAACAAGGTTTTCGTGCGCTTTCCGCTTTAAGAAGGGACATTTACTTAACAAATGCTTCATAAAGGAAGTATGTTAAAAAGGTTGGAAAACCTCCATCTCAGACTAACTCAAGAGGACCCAAGAAATATGGGTACCAAAAATAAAAACTATGTTTGGTTCAAAAATCTTGAAACCAAAAGCTTTGGATCAGTAAAGTTTGCTGATGGAGGTAAGGTTAAGGTCACAGGCATAGGAAATGTTAGTAAGGATGATGTCGCAACCGGGATCGCGAGCGGACGGCGAAAAAGAATTATTGAATTTGAAAATTGGAGTCGCCACTAAGTTTATTCAAAATGGAAAACATGGAAAAACCATTTATTTTTAACGAAAAGGTCTTTGTAACCAGATTCAAGTTCGAGAGTCGGTTATGCATAGAGAAGGAAGGGATTTAATCCTACGCACCCAGTACACCCGTCCTTAGACGTACCTATTGATTGTGCAAATTATTAATAACCTTCAAAATATTTATTTTATTTACAAGGAAATGAAAAAAAACTATTGTTTAAAAGAGAAATTTTGGAATATCAAATCGTCACGATTCAAATATCCAAAATACGAGTTAACAAGCCGTCGCGGCTAAATTAACATCTTTATTTGAAATAAGATATTTGAAAAATAAGTAACAAAATTAAAATGAATACATGAAAATAAAATGTCTTATGAATTAATAAATATTTACAAATAAAAAAAATATTTTGATTTTATATAAAGGAAGAAAATACAAAAGAGAACAAATGTATTTTAGGGAAATTTCCGAATCATTAAGCTCACAACTCAAATGCCCAAAATATCGAATTAACAAGTAGCGGCTAAATTAATTCATTTATTCAAAATAAAACATATTCCCCCAAAGAAATTAAAATTAAATAAAATAAAATATCTCATATTCAAAATTCATTAGAAAAATTATTTACAATTAAGACACAAATTATAAAATTTTATCTTAACTTGCAGGGATCGAATCGCCCTACGTATCCCCTGTGCAATAGGGAACTTAAAGTCATGTAGTTCTTTATAAAATAATTGTGGGTTGATTGATTTTATTTTATTTTAAAGAATTTTAGAATATCAAGCTGAGGCTAAAATATTCCAAAATATAGCATTAACAAACCGTTAAGTTAATCTACAAAAAAAATTTCTAGATTAAGTAATCCAAATCCTTTTTATTAAAGCATGATATTCTAGTATTTACTTTAAATTCAAAATGAACAAAACAAAACCCTTTATCTTCCTTTTTTATTTGTTGGACTAAACCCAATTCAAACAACAAATCTAAAAACAAATACTAATGAACAAATTAACCCAAACACAATTTACCTAAACTAATTTTATTAACCTCTAACTCTACCTACCCCACCCAAACACACACGTGCACTCATATACACATATTCACTAACACCACACACACACACACACAAAAACTCACACGCTCACTAACGCACATGTTCACAAAATAACACAAACACACTCAACCCATTTACCCACTTGGTCACGAGAAGAGAGGAAATAGAGAAAGAGAGGTGAGAGGGTAGAATAAGAGAGAGAACAAGAGAAAAGGAAAGAGAGAGAGAGAAATGGGTTTCAAAGTTGAAAATGAGAAAAGGAGAGGAGGAGACAGCTCGCGGAGAGAGGGGGAGGCCACGGTAGGATGCACGCGTGGCGCGGCTCGCAAGCGTCGAGGTGCCTGGAGCTCGCGTGGTATGAAGAAGGGTGAGGCCGATCCACACGCGATTCAAGGATGAAGGCTGCGGTGTGGTGCCAGAGTGGCACGGTGGATCCTGCATGGTGGGGAGTGGATGATGCCGTGATGCACACGAGAAGGCGCGAGCGTGGAGAAGAAAGGGAAAGCAGACAGGTGGCATGCGGCGGCGCGAGGAGGAAGGGGAAACAGATCGATGACGGCGAGAAGGGGGTGCGCTGAGGTGCCGACTCCGCGCGGCGCACACGCCGCGGCACCGTGAAGAGGGGTGTTCGAGACTCATGTGGAGCTTGGCGTGAGGGCGTGAACGGTGCAGTGTTCCAAATGAAAGGGTGCCGTCGGCAGAGGCGGCGGTGAAGGGAAGGGAAGGCCGCGATTCACGGTAGTGCAGGGCGGCTGAGGCGGAGAAATCTCGAGGCGCCTTGGCCGCGGGAGGAGGGACGCGAGTACGGCCGGCGTGAGGGTGTTTGCGGCGTAGATCTCAAGGGTGAGAAAGAAGGACTCAAAGAGAAGAAGAAGGGACACCGCCCAGGGGTGATTTTTTTGCCAATCCATGGTGGTGCACGGCGGAATTAGTGGCGGAGGATCAGAGAAAAAGGAACTCCTGGTGGGAGGAAGGTCCGCACGGTGGCTAAGGAAGGCAAGCCGCTTCGCGCATGGATGTAGGAAGCCGATCTGGCTGCCACAGATGGTGGAGCACCGCCGCCACGCCGTCACCCTCTCGGTTTCTTTTTTCCTTTTTTGTTTTTGATTTGTTGTGATAAAAAGAAAAAAACTGATGTTAGACCATTGCTGAATTTATGAACTCTATGAATGAATGATTTGATTGGTATTTGTCCTTGGTCTATGCAAACTGTAACTTGTATCTATTGAATTTTTGGTTTGGATATGGTTTGTGATCTGGAAGTTTGGTTTGATTCGTGTACTGGTTATCTATATGTGCTCAGTGAGGAAGAAGATAGAGATTGAAAATAAACAACAAAGTAGAGAAGAAATTATACCACTAGATGCCCTCTTTTTTTTTTGTTTCTAATTTTCTTTCAATTTTCAAAATCTCAAAACCACATGACGATAGTGATCCCTCACCCTCCCCCTTTCTATGAATTTTGACCCCATTTATACACAATTGCAGGATGATTTTTTTTCAGATTTGGTCAACAATGTCTTGATTATTGATTGAGCTTATTTTCTAAATCACTTCGATTTCATGGGATTTACATGAATTATCTGTTGTTCATTTCTAACTTGAGCTTCTTGCGCTGTCTTTCCCATGATTTCAATTTGGCGCATGCAGCTCCCTTTTATTTTTTTTCAAGGACAGGACAAAAAAAACAAGAAAAACAATAGTGAAATGCAACTTTTCCTTTATTTTAGATGAAATCCAATGCACGCTTCTCTTTTATTAGATAGAAGACAAAACTAAAAAGTGGTGCACATGCACCAAATATTAATATGTCTCAACATTTTTTTTCAAAAATAATAAAAGGTAAACAAACGGGCTAAAAAAAAAAAAAATGAAATGGGCTTTATTCCTTTTTTTAAAAAATTTAACAACTAATGGGCAATAACCACTAAAAATGAAATGAACTAAGAATTCTTCAAAGGAATGGATTGAATTTTTTTGTTTTTGGGTTCGACAAAATCAGGTGTTCAGAGATGATTCTCACCAAATTTCTGATGTCTTACTTGTTGATGGTTTGGCTCTCAACCTTTTAAATATTAGCCAATTTTGTGACCAAGGCTTTAATGTTATTTTTAGTGCTCATACATGCAATATAGTAAGTCCCATTTCCAACAAGTCATTCTGTCAAGAAAGAGGCATGATAACACTTATGTATTATTCTTGATTGATCTAAGAGATCAAGATGTAAAATATCTCGTATCCTTCACATATGATAAGTGATTATGCCACAAGAAGCTTGGGCATGCTCATATGAAGCTCATTTCTGAGCTTTCTCAAAAAGAGCTAGTAAAAGGCTTACCAAGGATTAGATATGACAAAGACCCAACTTGTGATTTCTCTGAAAGGTAAGCAAACCAAAACTTCTTTCCATAATAAGCATATGGTTTCAACCACCAGACCACTTGAGCTTTTACATAAGGATCTCTTTGGACCAACCAAGATTGCTAGTCTTCCTTAAGAGATATTTTCTTGTCATTGAGGATGACAACTCTAGATTCACATGGATTATTTTCCTAGCTTCTAAGGATGAGGTATTTGAGAGATTCAAAGTTTTTACAAAATGTATTTGCATAGAAAAAGATTCTCAAATAAGATCTATCAAATCTGATCATGGAGGAGAATTAGAATCATATTTTCAAAAAGTTTTGTGAAAAACATGACATCCTCCACGAGTTTTCTACACCTAGAACTCCCCAACAAAATGGGGTTTCCAAAAGGAAAAAAGAATTTGTAGGAAATAGCCAGAACAATGCTTTTAGAAAGTGGTTTATCAAAAGGTTTTTAGGGAGGCTATAAACACTTCTTGCTATATACAAAACAGAATTTTTCTAAGGCAAATCATCAAGAAAACTCCCTACCAGCTATGTAAGGGTAGGAGACCCAACATATCATATTTTCACATCTTTGGCTCATCATGTTTTATCCTTAACACCAGGGACAAACTTGCAAAGTTTGATCCTAAATATGATGATGGCATTTTCCTAGGATACTCTTCCGTCTCTAAAGCTTACAGAGTATACAATAAGAGAACGCCATACATTGAAAAGACTATTCACATCAAGTTTAAGGAGTTAAAGAAAGACTTTTCTGATGATCTTGAAGATCTGGGAGGAAGTCTTGAAAGAGTAAGTCTAAAGGAAATTTATGATAGAGAGAAGATGAAAGATAATCTTTCAGAAAGTAAGCACCAGAACTAAAGCACTTCAGAAAGCATGCTCAAAACTCCAAAGCAATCAGAAAGTTTCACTTTTGAACACGAAGAAAAGCAATTTGAAGATGAAGAAGAAGTTGTAGACCTTCAAAGCCAGAAACTATAAGGGAGTTTTTGATTTAAAGACAGTTCTTAAATAGAGTTCTTGGAGATATTTCCAAGGGTATGAGAACCAGATCATCCCTTGGAAATATGTCAAATTGTGTTTTCATCTCCACCATCGGACCTGAATGTATTGATGAAGCTTTAAGTGATCAAAGTTGGGTGGATACTATGCAAGAATAGCTAAACCAGCAAAGTCTAGACACTTGTTGAAAGACCAAAGGGCAAGACCATCATTGGCACAAAGTGGGTGTTCAGAAATATGCTCGATGAAGCAGACAAAGTGATTAGTAACAAAGCAAGATTTGGTTGCACAAGGTTTTAATCAACAAGAGGGAATTGATTATGATGAAATCTTTGCACCATAGTTAGGCTTGAAGTCATCAGAATGCTACTTGCTTTTGCTGCCTTCAAGGGATTCATACTCTACCAAATGGATGTTAAGTCTGCATTTCTAAATGGACTCCTCTCAGGAAGTTCATGTGAAGCAACCTCCTAGTTTTGAGAATGAAGACCTTCCCAACCATTTCTTCAAGCTAATGAAGGTTCTCTATGGTTTGAAACAAGCTCCTCAAGCTTGGTATGATAGGCTAAGTACCTTCTTGTTGAAGAATAGGTTCAAGAAAAATAAAGTTGATACTACTCTTTTTACTCTTGAACAAGATAATAACTTTCTGTTATCCAAATATATGTTGATGACACCATATTTGGTGCTACTGATCATTCTCTGTGAAAGGTTTTCAAAATTAATGTAGAATGAATTTGAGATGAGTATGATGGGTGAACTAAAATTCTTCCTCGGATTGCAAATAAAACAAGAAAAGGAAGGAACCTTAATCCATCAAGAAAAATATACAAAAGAGCTTTTAAAGAAATTTAATATGGATCAGGCTAAACCAATGAGTACCCCCATGAATTCATCTCAAACCATTGACACTGATGAGAATGGTGACAAGGTTTCAAGAATTATCATGGAATGTTTGGTTCACTACTATATCTTACAGCTAGTAGACTAGACATTCAACTAAGTGTAGAAATTTGTGCTAGATTTCAATCTAATCCAAAACAATCATACTTAAATGCTATTAAGAGAATTCTTCGAGATTTATCAGGTACTACTAATATTGGCTTGTGGTATGAGAAGGGTACTTCTTGTAAGATTATAGGTTATTATGATGCTGACTTTGCTGGAGACAAAGTTGAGAGAAAAAGCACTAGTGGTTGCTGCACTTCTTTAGAAAAAGTCTGATCACATGGTCATGCAAAAAATAGAATACAATTGCTCTCTCTTATCCAAGGCTGCATATGTAGCGCCAAATTGATACACAAGATGCTGGATAAGGAACCATGTAGAATATTATCACTTGAGGTATTCCAAAATCCCTATTACTGTGATAATACTAGTGCTATTAATCTTGCCAAAAATCCTATTCAGGACTTTAGATCTAACCACATTGATGTTAAACATCATTTTATTTGTGATCACGTTCAAAAAGGAGATGTTTAGTTGATGTTTGTGAATACTGAAGACCAAGTGTTAGATATATTCATAAAGCCATTAGCTGAAGATCAATTTTGTGTTTTGAAAAAGCTTTTAAACTTAAGTGTTTTTAAAATTTGCATAAGTTTTCATACACAAATCATCTATGGATATTCTCTCTTTCCATAACTCCAAGCCGAAGCCCAATAAGAGATATCAATTTGCAAGACCAAGTATCAGATTAAGGGTGTTCAGTTTATGAGATCAGAAAGAAGATGGGATGTTCAAAAATAAGGGATAAGGATCAGTTAATGGAAGTTTATGAATGGAATCATATTCTCAGAATATGAAGATGAATCATGATGTAGTCTCGATGGTTCATAAAGTTAAAAGTGAAGCTTAGAAAGTAAGAACTTCAGAAAGTGATCTCAAGAGTTAGAAACCTCTTGAAGAAGGATGAAAAGGATGTTCCCACGTCTTTGAGCTTTCTCTTTTCCACATTGTTTCACCTCAGTATTACGTCAAATCACTAAGTAACCCCCCACTCCTCACACACTTCTTTACCTTTATCCTGGAACCTTCACTCCTTAAACTGTTCTTCCTTCATCTCAAACCCTCTCATCTACAAACTGAAGGGTCTTATTCCATCAAAAACCTCATCTCTAAAGCTTCTTCAAGACTCAACCTTCTTGTGCTCCCTTATACACATACCTGAAAAATGGCTGAAAGAAAACTTTGCTCTCGACGTGTTGCCAACATAAGGGCATCCCTCATGTTTAATGAACCTCCTCATCAGGAACACTATGCTGCAACTTTTCTTAAGGCAAGTTGAAAAATGCTTCTTTGTGGCGCAATGTTTGGTGTATCAACAGGTTAAGGCTAGCACCAAACGCCTAAGGTTGCTTTCGGAGATAGAAATCTTAGAATGGAAGTAGTAGAAGATAACCATAGACTTTGTAGTCGGGTTACCTCGGACCACTACAGGCTTTGATTCCATATGGGTAATTGTTGACAGGATGACTAAGTCAGCTCACTTTCTACCTGTTAAAATGACTTACGTTGCCTCGATATGCTCAATTGTACATAGATGAGATTGTCATACTTCATGGAGTATGTGATACCCGAGGTATACATGTCCATAGATAAATGTCGTACAGTCCAGGGTCCAGGACCTACCCTGTAACATCCCTGACTTTGTGGATTGACGACTGTCCCACAAACCAACACGAGACTTTTTAGCGTGCTTTGTCCTCACTCACATGTTTCCTGGGAAAATTTCCTCAGGAAGTCACCCATCCCAAAATTACCCCAAGTCAAGCACGCTTACCTGGAGTTCTTCGTGATAGGTAAAAGAAATATGCATCTTTGTGGCATAGGTAGTACCAATCAATTCATATAAGCCCTCCTTAACTGATAGTCATACCTATGCAGACTAAAGATCCTCTCATTTGGGTGTGAAATCAGTTCATTCATGTACACCTCCGCTTGGAGGCAGGAGATGCTCCTTGTCCATGCCTTCTCGCACCAGTGATCACTCCCCCTCGTCCCCAGGCGTTACATACCCAGGTCGCTAGGAAGGCCCCAAATGCCAAAATGTCATAATAATATAGAAGTTGGGGTTGTTGTCACGTCTATAGCAGTTCCAGAGACGGATTCTATTATTTTGGTGGCCAGGACCGCTATAAAGGTCATAAGCGACCGGCTTGCGGAAGCGTGCACTCCTGACCGCTATAGTCCCTTAGAGTGTGACAGTGCAAAATGGTGTTGTTCCACTTACTAATACCCCCAATTTTATAAAAAACCCTTTCCCACTCTCTCTTCTTCCCACATTTCGATCAGAAACCCTAAACCTTCTCTCCCAAACACATTTCTCTCTTTTTCTCAATTCCACTCAAATCTAACTCTTCCAAATTATCAAGGTATGTGTTTGTTCATAGATTTTGTCTCCTTTCTTCCCATTCTTTGATGTTCTAAGTTTGAGTATTGTTACTTCTCTCATTGTTATCAAGTGGGGTGCTCCCCAATGTTGTTAGAGTAGATCTAGAGCAATCTAGGAATACCCATAGATTTCTTATGAGTTTTATGGTTGTAATGAGACTTTGGTGTCATCCCTCCTCCCTGGAGTCCCGTCGTGTTGGTGCTTCACATTCCACCCCTCCGCGAGTGGATTCAATCTCATGGCCTTATTTTGGTCATTCTGTAATTAATTTCTAGCATTATGAAATATTGAGAATATATATGCTTGAGTTTTGATATGAACCAAGATATTTGTGTGTATTTTGCAAAGATTAAAGAATATGTTTGAAGCTTAGCATGAAAATCTATGTTATTAATGCATAGGACCATATTTGGAATATAATGTTATTATATGATTTATTCATGATTTGGAACTTGGTTTATTTAAATGAGAATTTGTTATGATTAATAAAACGAGAAGTAAAGTCTTGAGTTTATTTATGAGAATATGAAACAGGTTGAACATAGAATTTTAGAACTCCCCTTTTATGATTTTAGCATGATCTTAGAATAGGGAATTATGATAGAAACAAAGTTATGAGTTAGTGGCAATTATTTTGTTAACCTTGGTATACCAAGGCCAACTACGGGCAAGTTATCCTTATCTTAGATCAGTCCACCAGGGACACGCCAAAGACCGTTAAGATTTCAGCTATGGGCTCATGTTCGCCAAGGACTGAATACCACCCTTCAGTTTATGGATAATATGTTTTGTTAGTAATACCTTGAGAGATATTATGATTTTATAATTATTATGTAAAATAAATAGAGATGAATTGTGAATGGTATTATTACTACTTATGCATATTTCTTTCTTGTCCCATGTATGGTTATGCGTGAGGATCCACTTATTGAGTTTATGGTAAAACTCACCTCTTTCTTTTCTTTTTCACAAATACAGCTTTAGCTTTGGATCCTCCACTCCCTCCTCCTCAGCAACATTAGATATTTTGATTGGGTGAGCTTCATGTAGCCATGAAGTGATTTATCTTTGATAGATTGCTCAGCGGTGCATGCGGGTAGGGTCCTAGACATGCTTGATACAATATTATTTTGAATAGCCATGATTCTTGTTGTATTTACATGGTATAGCATTTCATGGGTTATTTTGTAAATAAGGAACTCAGTTTGATTTATATTAGGTTTTAGATTTTATTTATGGAAAAAGGGTTATTCAGATTTATTATGAGTTAAATATGAAATTTGATTTATGAATTTAATTGGATTTATGAATAAATGAACCATATAACATGACTCATCGAATCACGAGGTTTACGTGGGATGGGGTTCTTCACGTGCTGGTCACGATCCAGGTTAGGTCATGACAGAGTGCCATGTGCTCTCATATCAAATAGAGGGTCCAGTTCACTTCGCGGCTTTGTAGAGCATTCCAAAAGGCTCTAGGACTTAAGTCAACTTGACCACAACTTTCCGTCTAAGATAAATGGCCAATCAGAAAGGACAATCCAGGAAGTTAAAGGATATGCTTACAGCCTGTGTATTGGACTTTGGTGAGAGTTGGTGTGACCACTTACCATTGATAAAGTTCTCATATAATAACAATTATCAAGCAAGTATCCAGATGACACCGTTCGAGGCTTTATATGGGAGGCACTATAGATCTCCCATTAGATGGTTTGAGCTTGGGGAAGCTAAAACCGTGGGCCTAGATTTAGTCCAAGAGACTCTAGAGAAGTTCATTGATCAGAGAACAGTTGTTAGCGGCTCAGTCCAAGCAAAAGGCTTATGCTCGACGGTGCAAGAATTAGAGTTCACTACAAGTGATCATGTGTTTCTAAAGGTGTCTCCCATGAAGGGAGTAGTGAGGTTTAGTAAGTGAGGAAAGCTAAGTCTTCACTATATCAGCCCATTTGAGATTCTAGAGAGAGTTAGAGCAGTGGTCTATAGATTGGCACTGCCTCCAGTTTATCAACTATCCACCTAGCCTTTCATGTCAGGATGCTTAGGAAATACATGCAGATGAGTCTCATGTGCTCAAACCTAAGGCGATTCAGGTTGATGAAAGTTTATCCTATGAAGAGAAGCTAGTTGTCATCGTGGATAGGCAAATCAAGAAGCTTCACTCAAAGGATGTGGCCTTAGTGAAAGTCATTTGGAGGAGCCACTCCTATGAGGAAGCCACTTGGGAAGCCGAAAATGTTAAAAGGACTAAGTATCCGCATCTTTTACCTCATCCAAATATGTTTTAAGATTTGGGGACTAAATCTTTTTAAGGGGGAGTATGTAATACCTTAGGTATATTGTTGTCTAGGAGAGTTTAGAGCAGGACCCATGTCCCTAGGCAAACCAAGACTATCATAAGGTTCTTCAGGACCCATTCATGATATTGGTAGGTCCCACTTGAATCATAGAGTAATGTTGAGAGAAAAACAACCCTAGAGAGCGGTACAGTGATTCGCAGTAAGGCGTCTTTCTCTAGAATGTTCTTTTTGAGTGCCGTAGTACTCCAGGTTTTATAAAAACCTCATTTTCGGGCTTTCAGATATGAAACACGACCCCCATCCCCCTAAAACATGAAACCCTCATTTCCCATGTAACGCCCAACTTTTACTGTCATTTAGAAATTACCAATTACCCTAGGTAATTCTTATATAAATTCGAGACCGAACAATCCTCAATAAAGGAATATAACATTAGAAAAGAAGTTATGAGCAATTCCTGCAAAGTCGCAAGCCCCGAATTTCTGTACGTGTAAAATGACCAAAATGCCCTTGAGGTTATTTTCTAGAAAATGAGGATCGTGGGCCCCCCGTCCTCAAGGGGATGTTTGATGATAATAGGGGATTGTTTGTGTTATGTGTGTTAATAGAGGAGAAGAATCTCAATTTTGAGTTTCGACACGCGAAATGACCAAAACGCCCTGCGGTGTTTAACTCCGATTTGCGCCAAACTAGACCCGAACCTCACTAAAATGTTTTAAAAGGTGTTTTTAAGCTATGATTAACCATTGGTTAAGTTCGAATGGCCCCGGCAATTTTTTAGTGAAATGACCATTTTGCCCTCTCTTTGTAGTTTTGCAAATTTTGAGATTTTGATTCGTCTAATGAAACCTAAGCAATATTAGGCTCAAATTAAAGCTTATTAAATTCTAATTATTAATCTAGAGTCAAAATTATTTATTTAAATTGATTAGAACCTAAAATTGCTTACTAATTCACCTAAGCCCTTAATTGCAAATTCTCTAATTTGCAAAGATACCTTACCTACACCTAAATAATGCATGGAACACACAAATTTCTCTTCCTTGGGCTATAATGCATGAAATTATATGGCCTAATATGCATTAGAAAAATTTGTCAAACTTGGCACAAAACTCAAGGTATGAAAACAAGGAATCATGTTTCATGATTCCATGTTTTAAGCCACCAAACAAGATGATTTTTCCTTCCTTGTTTCCTCCTCAAATTTAGTCAGATTTTCCTCCTCCTCTTGTCCATACATGAGCTTGAATTCTTCTATAAATAGGCATGCTTAAGAAGTCTTAGATGCTTGCTCAAAATTTACACATTTCTAGTTTTTCCAAAGCACCAAAAGCTCTCATTTCCTCCTCCTCTTGGCTGAATTCTTTCTTCAAGTTTTCAAGAATATTTTCTTCCATTTCACTCAAAGAAACCAAGTTCTCTTCCTTTCCTTCAAATCAGATTAGGTAGGGAGTTGTTTCTAAGTTCATTTTATGCTATGACAAGTTATGTTTCTAGCTCAAAAATGATGATTTCATGGACTTTCTTCTAGCTTTCAATTTCGTTTTGTTTTCCCCTTTCTTTTAAAAACATTTCAGCCTTATGGCCTAGATTATGATGAGACCATGGTTTGATGATGAGGTTCTTGAGTGTTGGTTGCAAAGCCATCACAAGTTAGACCTCTAAAACTTGAAGGTTTCACTAGTTTTTAAAGCTTTACAATTTCATTTTTCTTTCCTTATTTTTCTTTAATGATTTCGGCCAAATGGCCTAAGAAGGAATATGATGATAGCTTGATGATGAGGACCTTGAGTGTTGGTTGTAAATCCATCACAAGTTAGGCCTTTAAAGCTTGAAAATTCCACTTGATGCAAAACTTTAAAGAATGATGTTTTTATGATGTAAAAATAAAGATCTTGAGTTTAGAACTTGAAAGATGTATTTTTCACTTTGTCTTGCTAAGATATATTGGGTTGAATTTATATTTCTCTAAAGTCTTGGAAGAGCTCTAGTAAAGAAATAAAAGGAACTTGCATCCATGTTTAAGTTTATGCCTTGCATAACCATGTTTACTTTCTATGTCATCACTAAATTCTCAAGAATGAATAAATGAACTTGCATATTCATGTTTAAATTTCCAAGCTTGCATTTCATGTTTATGTTTCAAGTTGTCACTTAATCTTCAAAGATAATAAAGAGGATGCATCTCATATTTATTTTATGCTCTCACTTTATTTTATAATGGCTAAAAGAATCAACGCATGGCATGTTTATTTTATGTCATCACCTAAAGATCCTAGAGCTCAAAGACTTGCCCAAGTATCACAAGCAAAGTTGGAAAATGGTAGTATCACTTTCAATTTCCTTAAGATTATTGGAGTTAAAGAATTCATTCTTTAAGAAGTCTTGAGTTTGGAGCTTAATAAGATGTAATAAGAATTCTCTTCTCCCTTCACCGGTCCAGTGCACTCCGCGCTCCATTTCTTAAGATTCTCTTCTCCTTAGGTCCTTGCGGACTCCGCCGCTCAAGTTTCTTGCATCATGTTTACAATTCCAAGTTATCACCTTATAAAGATAAGATTAAAATGAGGTTGCATAGCATGTTTATGATTCTAGTATCACCTAAATCTTTAAAGCTCAAGACTTGCTCCTTTTATCTTAAGTGAGAATTTAATCATGAACATTCTTTCAATGTATAAATTGACCTCATGATTAAGGTAAGCCTAAAGTGATTTTTAAATAGCTACTGAGTTGGTTCTATAATTTCTTTCAAGATTACCAAAAAGAATTAGTTTCTAAAAGAGTTTTAAGGCTTGAAATGATATTACGGGAAACTAATATCTTGCATTTACTTAAAATGAGATATTAAGCAATTATGTGAGGTTCATGATTCAGCCACTGATCTGAGTTAGTATTACTATGATTTGATATGTTTGAAGTTGTGATAATTATGTTTATTGATAAGGAATAATTCTATGCATGTTAGAAGTGAAATTAGCTACATAAAGCAACCGTAAAGCTTTAAATATGATTTCCTGCCTATGCTGCCTCATATGGTTTAATAATGTTCTAAGGCTTATGATTAATGGTAATGATGGTAATTAATCCCTTAGATGCATAATTAATTAGTTTGATAATTGAGGTTACCGATTCTAGAGTTTTGGTTATTTAAGACAGCTTTTGGTAAGGATTTATGATGATGCTTATTAAGTATTTGATTTCATTGAATGATTTCATGGCTTGCATGTTATAGTTGCTGTTGCAAACAATGAGAATGCTTATGCATGAAATAATGAAATATTCTTTGTTATTTAAAAATTTACCCTTGTTGGAAGAAAGTATATTACTTAAAAGTGTAATTTGGAAAGGTTCTGACTAGGAAAGACTTGGTATTTAAGTGTGTCCATTTGTGACCCACCTCTCTTTCCTGGAATCTCCCGGATGCATGATTACAATTGGTATATATATTATTCCAAAATAAGACTATAAACGAGAAAATGTTATAAATGATTATGATATAACATGCAAAGACTTAAAGGTGACTAAAATATATAAGGAAATGACCCTTTGGACCCATCAGACTATATGTGGTGAAAAGGTGATCCTTAGAAAATGATCCTTTGGACCCGTCAAACTATAGGTGGTGAAAAGGTGATTCTTGCCCTCCATCCGTTCTCTCAAAAGGGTAGAGACGGAATTTTTAACTTATCAAAAGGGATAAGTATATGCTAGTGACGACTAGTAAGGTATGAGCTCATAACCTAGATTACTCCCAAAAGGGTGGAGTATAGGGTGGCCCAGGAAAATGATGATGAAAGTAACTTTAAGTCACCTAAGGAACTAAGTAACGTATTATGTGATTATGATGTTCTTCTATGCATAGTATTTATGAGATGATGATGAGAAATATGATGTTCTTCTATGCATAGTATTTATGATATGATGATGAGGAATATGATGTGGTCTTATGCATAATTATGTTATTATATATGAAACGAAAAGTTCATTATAAACATGACATGCTAAGTTTATGATGCATTATAAGACGCATGATTAAAATGAATGGACCTCGGTAAAGTATATTTCCAAACTAATTAAATGAATCTTAGCATGCTCACATTTTCATAATGAAACCCGAGGTTCCTGGGGACGATGATGATGACACGATGCATATGAGGTGAGTACCCTGAGATTCTTTTATAAGTTTCTCATTCCCTCTTTCTTTCTTTCCATCTCGTCTTCAGAAAGTGATGGTGATGTTCGTGATTCCTGTTGATGCTCTCACCTGGTAGATGCACGTGATCTTGTGAACCAGCTTATTATCCCTGAGGAACGTATTGCTAGACCTTGAGCGTGAACTCGGATATCTATTCCTATCTCTGAAGTGTTATAAATAGGTGCCATTAATAGATGTTTTTCCATCCATATATTATTTATGTTTTGTTAGATTGCCTACATCTAGCTTAACTCTGTTGATAGGCAAAATATCTATGTGAAATGTAATTATGGATGTCATATGATGGAGCCAATATGATGTGTTCTTCATGATATGTCGTTTGTTTTCGTTTTATCCCGATTATCGTTCACGTTATGCGCGGCTCACATTTTCAATTATGTTTTAAAACAAAATGGCTCGTAATTTCACTAAGTGTTTTCAAAGCATGATTAAGGAACTGAAGCAAAGAGTAAAGTCTAGTAATTAATCAGATACGACCTAGGCGTATTGGATTGATTATTAGGGTGTTACATCCCACACCTCTCTACCTCCATTTTCATCAATCTAACTCCAATCTTTCTTTTCAAAGGCTTAAAGGTAAAAGATTCTACTAGTTTTGCTTCCTATTTCCTCAAAACTCTTCATGTTTTTGGGGTGGCATGGTGGGTCTTCATGTTGTCAAAGGGAAAGAAGTTCTCTTAGTATATTGAGCATATATTTGAGCTATTTAGGGATTATTATAGGTTAATCTAGTGTATTATGGCTATTATATTAGATACTTGGTGCTATTCCTGCCTTTAGGATCCTGTTGGTGTTGTTCCCACATATTCTACCACTTCAGGTGAGTGGGTTCAAACTTGTGATCTCTAAATTATGCATTAGAGTTATTTTTGTGAAAATATGACTTATATTATGATTTTTGATATTCCTTGAAGAGATTAAGAAATTTCTGTTGATTTATCAAGCTTATAAAAATATGGTTTTCAAATGGCATGAACTATGTGCTTTATGTAAAACCATGGGACCGTTGTTGTTAAAGTGAATTTATAAAGAGCTGGATTTTGATTATGATTGTTTAGAGATGTTATGATGATTACATGAATTTCAGAAATGTTGTTTATTATGGTAAGCTTTTGAACCCTAGGGTAGAATACCTATTGAGATACAGAGAGACGTTTTAGATTTTTTGTTGCTGGACAGGAGCTATAAAGAATAGGTGTGTTAACGCAGTTAATCCGTTAACCTTGGTACCAAGTAGCCCAGGGCAAGAGATAACAGAAATTATTGTCACAATGGGGACAACAATACGTAACATCAGATATGACAGAGATTTATATTCTACATTTTGTTACGTCACATGCATTATGCATAACCAAAGATGAGATTTCTATTTCTCTATTAGGATACTGTTGAGTTGATTTACATAAATGTGATTTTGATTATATGACTATAAACATGAAATGTTTTAAAGATTTACAATATTACTGTCATTATGATTTATTGTATTGTTTCCTTGGTGTCCCAAAAGGGTTTCAAGTGAGCATTCACTCACTAAGTTTTTGTATAAAAACTCACCCATCTCATTTCCTCCTATTTACAGTAGGAGCTTACGGGTTCTTCCTAACCTCCTACTTCTTTAGCAATAGAGATCCAATTGGTGAGCTTCACTTGAGTGAAGCACTTGTGATTCAGTTTAGAAGTGCTCTAGTGTTATTGCAAGCAGGAGTCCTAAGTTAGATAGAGATTGTTTTGCATTTTGCATATTATGATCATATTTTGATTTGTATCTAAAGGTTGACCATTTATGGATATTTTGGACAAGAGTAATTTGGTATTTAAATTTATATGGATGATATCATGTTTTCATATTTCAGATGCTGATTATAAAAAATCTCAATTATGATTATTTTGATTCCAGAAAACAGGTGATTTGTATGTAAAAAAAAAAAGGAAACCATATCTTAAATGATTTAGTGATTAACTGTGCATATAGAAAAGTACACAGGTCACAAGGCTTACGTAGATGGAATTCCTCACGTGCCATCATGTCCTCATGTTCCCAGATTGGGTCATGACACAAAAAAGTATAGGGATGGAGAGTGTGGGGATCATGCATGGAGACCCTTTATCCATAATACACACTACATTATAATACGGCATGGGCACCACATTCACTTTCCTCAAGAAGTCCAATCAAAGAACAATCTTAAAATCATCCATGGATATGAATGAGAAATCTACAAATACTCTCCATGAGCCAAGATTCGTCTTTACCTCTTTCACCATTCCTCTAGAGGTTCTCCCTCGATGTTGACAATCTTGAGTTAACCATTATTCTCTGACCTTCAACCCAAGTCTCTCGCTTCTAAGGTGTGATGAAGTTATGTGTGACACCAGGATTAATCATAGCTATAATAGGCCTTGCCTTTATGAGCACTTCTACATACATCAATCCATTCTTCTTCTTTGTAGGGCGTACTTCTTTACTCTTTAAGGGATTCAAAAGTTGGACAAATCTAACATATTCTACCTCCTGTGCTTAGAACTCCCGTTCCTTGGCAATGTATGCCAACGTCCTTAGCATGGGGTAGTCCTTTATCCTGTGCGGTCCCTTACACACGAAGCATCCTCCATTAGGAACAAAAGCTTCATTCTCCTTTTCATACTCTTTCGTAGAAGAGTATTTGAAATCATTCTTAGGAGGAATGTTTTTGCCTTTGTCTCCCCCACCTTAAAAGGAGCTAGCCTTGAAAGATGGTTTGAACTTAAGAGTCCCCTCGTTGGTACTCCATAAGTGACTCAGCCACCACAATGGCTTCATTCCCATCTTGGACTCCCCTCCTTTGCAACTCTTGCTTTGCCCAAGGTTGGAGCCCATCGATGAAGAAGAATAATGCATCTTCTGAGCTAAGTTAGGGATTTGAAGTGAGAGTGCGGTGAACTCCCTCACATGGTCACCAATCATGGTTTTATGCTTCAACTCCCTTCTTAAATTTTTTTCTTGCTTTATAAACCACGTTCTCAGGGAAGAATGTCTCTTCAATTCCCTCTTAAAGTCTTCCCACGTCGTTATGTTGCAAGTGCCTTTTTTCCATGTCTGCATGTTTCCTTCTTTGCCATAAGATTGCATTATATATAAGGTAGAAAGAAGCAATACATACCTTTACTTGCTCCACAAACATCCCTTGCCATTCAAAGTACCTCTCCATTTGCCATAAGAAATTCTCCACCTCTTGAGCGTCCTTTATGCCTGTGAATTCCTTTGGCTTTGGAAGATCAACCCATGAAATTTCCCTTACTCCACCCTACATACCAGCAACAGGTCACAACCTAACTTCCTCAAGGGATGCTGACATCTTCAAGTAACCTCATGACACCATCAAGCTTGCCTTACAGTTAGCTGAAGCATTCATTCCTTTCCTCTCCAACCTTGAGAGCACTCATGACATCTTCCTTCATGGCGTCAAGCTCTCTAACACGAGTTTCTAAGGTTTCCTTGTCATGCTTCACCCTTTGGATGTGCACATCCATGTTTGTAAAAGCATTTTCTAACAAAGAAACTTATTCCTCCAAGGTGGCAAAACCCTCACCCCTTGATTTGCTTGACCCATGAGCCTTCTTGCTTCCACCATAGGGGGAATGACATCTTGCCCCCTTAAAGCATTAACATATTCCCTAATCATGTTTGAAGTCATTTTCTCCATGCGAACCACTTGTGCTCCCAAAAAACAAATCATGCTGATGCCAAATGTCACGACCCGAATTAGATCATGACTGGCACGTGAGGATTCCTATCTCCCGCATAAGCCTCATGATCACTGCGTTGTACTATATGCATAATTTATTCATAAAATCCATTTCAAATCATGCAATAATAATTTTTGAATAGCTAATTTCATATGTCATGTGTAAAACTATAGCTGTTATACAAAATATACTGAGTTCCTTATTTACAAAAGAACCATGAATACTAAATCATCTAAATTCAAAAGGAGTGTTAAATCATAGAAAACAAAATATAATAAAGGCATGGTTTGGGACCCTGCTTGCACTGCCATTAGAGCACTCTACAAAATACCAACACACTTCATGACGACGTGAAACTCACCCAAACTGAAGTTGTACTACTGCGGGGAGGAGGTGGAGGTGGAGGATCCGATGCTACTGTTGTATCTGGAAGAGGAAGAGAAGAGGGGTGAGTTTTATCCCAAAACTGATGTGGGATCCTCACCCATAACCATACACAAGACATGAAGAAAAATACAAAAAAAAAGATAATGCAACATTCACAAAACATTTTCTATTTACTTTACATAATAAATATCATCCTTATCTTCCTTAAGAATTACAAAAGAAAAGACTATCCATAAACTATAAGGTAGTGTTTAGTCCCTAGCAAACATGAGCCCGTAGCCGAGATCTTAACGGTCCCTAGCGAATCGCATCCTAGTGAACTAATCTAAATAAGGATAATTTGCCCTGGAGGCCTTAGTATACCAAGGTTAACAAAATAATTATCATTAACCCATAGTTTTCTCTAGGAATTCCCTATTCTAAATCGTATGAAATCATAAAAGGGAATTCTGTGATTCTAAGTTCAACATGTCTCAATTCTCATAATAAACATAAAGCTTCCCTTTTACTTTTCATCAAGCATATCCAATTCCATTATCATAGTTAAGTCTAAAATCATGAGTTCAATCATATAAAACATTTATGGAGCAATTATGGTCCCTTACATTTTCTAAAATCATAAATTTTCACGTATAAGTTCAAAGAAAGCATTTCTAACTATTATACATTTATGTAAAATTTCATATCATGAGGAAATTCACATTTAATTCTCTAAGTACTCCATAATGCTAGAAAATAAAGATACAATGACCAAAATAAGGCCATGAGATTAAACTCACTCCTTTGGAGAGGTAGAATATGATGTACCAACACCAAAAGAGCTCTAGGGAGGAGGGATGACACCAACGTCTACCATTACAACCATAAACTCAAGATCAATCTATGGGTATCTCTAACAATCTCTAAATAACTATAAATCAACTCTAAGAACATTGGGGAAACACACTCACTTGGCAAAAAAGAGAGAACAAAGACTCCTAAACCAAGAACGTGAAAGAACGGGGAAGAAGAAGACATAATCTATTAACATTTACTCACCTTGAAGCTTGGGGAGAGGTAGATCTAAGTGGGGTTGAGAGTGAAGAGGTGGATAAAGATTGGGAAGAAGGGTTTTCGAATTTTAGGGAGAAGCCCGATCTGGGCTTTAAAAAGAAGGAGGGGGTCACTTAAGTGAAACGGTGCCATTTAGCACTGTTCACACTCGAGGACCGCTATAGTGGTATATGATCGCTATAGCGGTCAGGGTATCGAGAACCCCCTTTGGGCCAACATAGGACCACTATAATAGTATAGCGGTCAGACCTCAAAATCGCCAAACCCATCCTATGACCGCTATAGCGGTGGAGGCAACACCAACTTCTGTATTTTTTCCTATCATCTTGGCATCTAGGGCCTTTCTGGCAATATAGGTGGGTCCCAGGGACTCTGGGCCGCAGAACCTATCTAAGGACACATGTACATGAGATATTACACCAAATTTGTCAAGCCTTGGACATACTCCAATGCAACCGTGTCGGTACTTAGACTCACTCAACCTCTTAAATTAAGCAACAAGTCAACCTCACAAAATGACTAGCAACAAAAGATAAGAGTACAAGAGTACAAGAGAACAAGAGAACGTTGGTGGAGAAAACACTTTGAACTATACAATAGGTTACAAATGACTTAGATGGTTTGGCTAAGAATGGCCTCCCTTATATATACTTCCACCTCCTCAATGGATGGTAAAGATTGATTCTAATGGACAGTCTAGATCGAATACCTGAACCTTCCTACACTCCACACATATCTACATGTTTATGGAACCTTCTATATATATCTATTAAGGACATTCTAGATCATTTCTACATGTCTCTACATACTTCTACACATGGTAGTCAAGAGCACACGTTAGAGCGTAGGAGCGCACACTCTTATGCTCCTATGACAAGCCACCATGCTTACTCCTCCATTTGGGTGTGTTTTTGATGGAGCGGGCAGAAGCGACATGCTAGAGCGTAAGAGTGGCAGCTCTCTGCTCCTTGGGTCCAAAAAATTGGGCTTGAACCCAAATTTTAAAGGAAAAATACCCTAGATGAAGCTTTACCTGATAGAGGTCTCTCACAATCTCATTCCTCTATTATTCTCTAACCAAAACCATCACACCGTCATTGCCCAACCTTCACATCGTCGCACACCCCTCGTGCGTTGTCATGCACCCATCATTGTCAAGACCCAACTAGGGAACGTGATCACATAAAGAATCTTATCCTCATGTAAACCTCATAACCTCTAAGTTTCTCTATATGCATAAAATAACATACTTTTCATTCTAAAATCATAACTTCATCTAAATCTTTATTTAAAACTTGATATCTGGAATCATGAAACTAAAATACTTGATATATGAGGCTCTGAAAACATTTTAATCGTACTCTAAAAATCAATTTAATGTGCGAACTAAATCGTAAATTCATATCTAGCATGTTCGTAATTTTAATCAACATCTACAATTTTAAATCCATACTTGTAAATTGAAATCATATACATAACTATTTGAATATTGAAATTAAATACATAATCTAAAAATAATGCATGGCTCGGATCTTGCTTACACACCTACTTGGAGCACTCTACTCTAATAAGACTCTAAACTAAGACTTACTCCAAAGTAAAACTCACCACTAAGAACAACTGCCTAACAACCAGGAAGTGAGCAACATCTGTACCTACAATTATAAGAAAGAAAGGAGAGGGGTGAGTCAACGGACTAGTAAGTGAACACTCACCCATCACCCACATAGGACTACTAAGGAATATATAATCCAATATACATGCAACAATCATAAACCATTTGATATTTATATGCATAACTATATAGAAAGATAGCTCTGGATTTATAAATTCATAGAAAAACATCTCTAAATTCTTACTCTAACAAGAAATCATTTTTCATATGTATACATAATAGCTCTTAAATCAAATATTCTTAAAAAGCGTTAATAATTCTGAAAACATAATTGACAGGACTCTAATAGAGAAACATGGATTGCTAGTTATGCATTGCATAACAATATACATTCCAGTTATGCATGTCAACCATGATATAATAGATTCTTTGCTCTATGATCCCTCAAGGATCTAAATCAGACACCTAACTAGGTTCCATCTCTCTATGAGATTGCCTTTAAGGGCAACTTAGCACTAAGGTTAACGATCGTTATCCCGCGTTAACTCACTGTTGTTTCTCTATAGCTATCGTCTAGTCTCTAAATCATAAAAACTAATTATTTCTCTAAAACTTTATCATATAATTACTCTACTCTTGAAGTCATAATATCTCTGGTATATATATATATATATATATATATATATATACACACATATAATCATAACCATGTTCTAGCTCTTTATAAAAACAAACATTAAGTATGAAAACTCTTGAAACTCTAAAAGCTCTAGACTTATATAACTCTAGCAATCTAACCTTAGCATAATTGTGATTGTGAAATCATGCCCAAGGGATCACCCGCTTGCAGGCAATCCGATTTCTAGCTACAGAATATGTATCTGAAGTTCCACAAATCATACTGAATTCCATACTTCTGAGTATCATAAAAATCATATTTCTAAAATCTCATTTCTCAAGCTAACATCTTTTCATAACTTAATAATTCTAATAACATACTTTGAAATGGAAAGGTTCATAATTATAAAACTTTGTTGTTATAATAACATCTCTATTCATAAAACTAAGTCACACTATGTTTGACATTCTTGCCAAAATATCTTAACTAAAACTCTAAAATCATATTTGAAATCTCAAGTCTTGAAGCATACAAATATCATAAACTCTTAAAACATGTTTGATAAAATAACAACTTATTAAATCATATATTCTTGTAATAATCTCTTAGACATGCACATAAAACATTTCCATAATATACAATATATCAATCATGGTCTCATGGTTTTCTAAACATGTTTTCATCTATACTCAAAATCATAATCTTTGGCTAGCTTGTCATACTTGCAAAATCATATATAATCATACTTTCATCTCTAATTTCATATTTAACAATCGTCACACATAAAACATACTCATAATGCTTAAAAGTAAAGCCACGAGTTTGAACCCACTCACCGTTTGGAGCCAGGAGTATGTGGGCACCACCAACTTGACCTTAGATAACTCTAACAAGATTGGGGGAGCACCCTTACTTAATAACAATGGAGAAAAACCACAACCCAAACCAAGAACATAAAAGAATGGGAAGAAAAGATAAATCTATTAACAAACATACCTTGATGATTGGAGGAGTTGGATTTGAATGAGACTAAGAAAAAAGGTAGGAGGAGGGTTTGAGAGTGAAAGAATTCGGGATTTTGGGGAGAAAATCTGAAGAGTAAGGTTTTATAGGGGTTGGGGGTCCAGGAAATAGAACGACGCCATTTCACACAATTCACGCTCCAAGGGGACCGCTATAGCGATCAGGGCGTCCCCATCCCTAACCATGCCACTTACGACTAGACTGCTATAGCGGTCCTCAGACCACCCAAAACCCTCATTTCATATATTGTGACATCTATAGCAGTCCTGGACCACTATAACGGTAGGCCATCACGAAAGAACTCCACAATTAAGCATGCTTGACTTGGGGTAATTTTGCGATGGGTGACCTCCTGGAAGTTTTCCCAGGAAGCGTGTGAGTGAAGACAAAGCGCACTGAAAAGACTCGTGTTAGTTTGTGGGGACGGTCATCAATCAATTAAGCAGCAAGGAATGTTACAAATGGTATCAGAGCCTCACCTCTCCCAATATGGTGTGGTTCGGGACGAACCAAGTGGAAGCTGGTGCGCATACAATGCCCGGGACGAGGCAGGAGTGATTGCCGATGCGAGAGGCACAGACAAGGAGCGGCTCCTGCCAAGAGGAGGGGTACATGAATGAACCGATTACACACCCGAATGAGAGGGATCTGAGTCTATATAGGTATGGGACTATACAGTTAAGGAGGGCTTATATGAATTGATTGGTACTACCTATGCCACAAAGATGCATCTTTCTTTGGTAGCCCATCACGAAGAACTCCACTTGTTAAGCGTGCTTGACTTGGGGTAATTTTGGGATGGGTGACCTCCTAGAAGTTTTCCCAGGAAGCATGTGAGTGAGGACAAAGCGCGTTGAAAAGACCCGTGTTGGTTTATGGGGACGGTCGTCAATCCATTAAGCAGGAGGGATGTTACACAGGTAGGCAAAAGGGCGTCCCATGTAAGCAAAAATGCGAATAACACAACAACCCTCAAAGTGGTAAGAGCGGTGGTCTGGGTCATAGTGCACCTCCCATCCTGGAGTGTCAATGAAGATCGCGAACGTGGCCATCGACCTCTGAAGACGTGACGGAAAGAAAGAAAGATAGAGGGAGTGAGAATCTTAATAAGAATCTTAGGGAAAACCTCCTATCCTAGTGTCATCGTCTACGTCCTCAGGAACCTCGGGTTTCTTTATAGAAAGGTGAAAATGCATAAGGTTTGATTTTAGAATTCTAAAGTATCATTTACCGAGGCCCACTTAATTTTAGTATGCATCTTGGATGTCATGAATGCAACATACTTTATCATGAAAGGCATGGCAATGCAAAATATGGTATGCTAATCCAATCATAAGAGATGTTTCATGAATCATAACAATCATAGCATGACTTTCTTCCACTTATCTTTTAGGTGACTTAGATTAATTCTTTCTCTCATATAGGGCCACCCTATTTCTCTCGCCTTTTGAGAGTTCTAGGTTATGAGCTCATACCTCACTAGTCATCACTAGCATAATCTTATCCTATGATAAGTTAATACCTTAACACCCTCCTAATTACCATGTTCTACTCAAGTATTGACATAGAAATTAGCAGAGTATTACTTACATTCAAAAACCATACTAGTCAACATATAAAGTGATAAAGAGATTTAGATACATATGTTGCAAAACTCATTTATACATATATGAACATTAGGTTTCAGTGTGTGTACACTACATTAGGAAGCAAACGAGACAACCCCCAAGCTAGTCAGAAACCTCGTAACAAGGACTAGCCCTCGCCTAAGACCTAGCCTGCTCAAGTATCCGACAAAAATAACATATAGATGCGGACCTGAAAACATTTAATAGTACATCAAACTAGGCTAGTAAAGTCCTAACACCACACTATTACTATGTACACGCCAAAAGTCTCTAAGAATCCCGTATCATCCTCCAGGAAACCATTGGCCATCGGCACGATGGCCTTGCCTCCACCGGGGCGTCTGGGCCCTCAACGGGTTCGAGTCTGAGGAGGATGATAATGAAAGGTCGTCGTTGGAGGGGGCACAAGTGGTGCTGGTGGGCTACAAAAACATTAGGGTGTGCCATGTGTAGAGGCAAACCATCATATGGAGAACCGGGTCGAACTCTGGGTAAACAGAGAAATCTGAATGACGATGAAGAATACATAGGCCCTCGGAATAGGCCAACGTCAAGGAGTCCAGGTCTGGGTCGTAATGCCACTGACTGGGCGAGTCAAGGAAGAGAATCACTGATGGCATCTGAATGCAATACAACATATATGCACATAGGGATGAGAATATTATAAAATTCTCAGGAGAGTAATCCCTCATATACGATACAGAAATCAACATCAACTGAATGCACATAAGAATGCTCAGGCAAGAATTATAAGAACCACCACCAAAGTATGTACATTATGTGAAATCAAGATACAACCACAATAATGAATTATGCATTGCTATTTGGAGCCATGGAATCCCATTTCGTGCATTTTCTCTTTTTATTAACATAAGGGAGGCTTAATATCACATCAAGAGGTGTCTACATTAGATAGTTCCATAAAGGACAATAGACTGCTAGGACATGAGCTCATTCCTACTCGTGATCATTGGACTTCATTTTTTTCCATTTCTGAATCACACAGTTCTATTCCTAGCCGATATGCCTACTAACTGATAAAGTCTCTAGGAAGCTCTTATTCTTGCCTTCCCTCTCTCACCCATATAAGCCTTGTCTCTCTCTTTCCCATATGTTAAAACATGCACAAGGGAATTTATACATTCTCTTTTTGGCATATACTCGCATTAGGTACTTTTCCTTTTTTTTTCTCAAATGCATGTATAAGCAATATGTAGGTATTCATTTACAAGGAATTTCCCATTCTTTTCTCATGAAGCAATCATTAAGGTCCATAGCATGCATTCATTTACATCCTAGTTGAATCACAAGTCATTATATCACTAAATCAATACTTGGATTATATTTCAGCATGTTGGCAGAATTTATGCTGCAGTAGCAAGATTTATTTTCCCTATCATATGGCCGATTTAAAGGCCAAAAAAATTCTCTATGACACTTCAATGTGTCTAAGAAGCCCTGTAAAAATTTCAATATAAAAGGAGCTTTCTAACTCCTTCAGTAAATTGTACAATTTCAGTGGTCAGGGACCATCAATTCATTGATCAGGCCAGGGTTCACAATTTTTAACCCAGAAAATGATTGAATCAGGTCACAAAAAAATTTACAGTGACACTTCAATATGTTATTGACTTCGTGTAAAAATTTCAAAGGTTTTTTCAATCATTTGCTATGGTAATAAAATAGGGCACTTTTATTGCTTCAGTTTCAATATTTCAGGCAACATCTGTACAATTTCGGTTACTGATTTTTTTAAGCAGTTTAACCCAAAATTAGAACCCAAGAAAATTCATGGGACTAGTTCAAGATGTTAACTTGGACATATAATTTTTTCAGCTCATGAAAATGACTACAACATGCCCAGAAAAATCATGATTATACACTGCAAGAAACCTGAAAATCCAACAGCATAGACCAAAACCCCTTTTCACAAAAATGATTTTTAACATTATCCAAACACACAACCAAAATTAATACATCAATACAAACATAACATCAACCAATATAAAGAGGAATTTCGGACTTAGCTCACTTAAAACATATCAGAATAAATTGGACAAACAAAAGTAAAGAAAAACCCTACTTTGAGGGTCCTTGAGCTCTATGCTCCAAAGGATGCTCTACTTGATTTCTCTTCACTTTGAGGACCTCCAATCAAACACCAAACCTCCCCTAGGCAGTGAGGAAGTGAGGGATCAAAGTGAGAATTGGTGTAGGATTGAAATTTTAATCGGTTAGAATTGTGGGGATTGAAGTGTAGATGAAGTTTTGTGAAGGAAGTTGGTAATTTTGACAACTCTAAACTAAGGTTTTTGGGTTTGCAAGTTTAGAACTCCTAAGGAATGAAAATGGTAGCTGAAACTCCTCTTTTATGATGATGGCTGAGCAAGGAGATGAATTTAATGGAGTTAGGTGGTTTGAGTTTATCTTATAACAAGTGATAATGTAACATTAAGTCAAATTGCTTTATAAAAGAAACTAATGTAAATGGCTAGGATTTAATCTTGCTTTAAAAGATTAAATCTTAGCCTTACACTTGGCTAAGCAAGATAAACATTATCCATTAGTAAGAATTAAACTCTTTGTTAAAAATTCACCGAAATTTACCGAACGGGTAACGCTGTACCCGATTAAATCAATATTACACGAAAATAAATTCTAAGCATCAAATTTTCATTCCCACTTATTTCTAACCTTATTTCTCATGTTTTCCTAATTTCGGGAACCTTGGGTCCTGAATCTAGGTTTAGACGTCAGGAGGCCCGCAAAATACTATTCACATTTTTTTTTTTGGCTTGAACATATAGTCATTCTCATCATTGCTACGTCTGTCAAAATCTTAATATTTGCATTAATAAATCCTCCATTAATTTCTAAAGAAAATTAGGTTATAAAATTAGGGTGTTACAATACAAACTCTTAAAGTGCGGGATAGGGGGCAATAGGATCACCTTTCATAATCTTTAATTCGGGGAGTCCAAAGGGTCCTTTCCTCATAACCTTTAATTCGGGGATTCTAGAGGATCACTCCCATATGTTTTATGTCACCTTAACCTTATTGGATCACCTCTCATAACCTTTAATTCGAGGAGTGTAGAGGATCATTTCCATGTGTCCTATATTACTTAGAGATGCAATGCATGAACATGTAATCACAACTTATCATTCATCATTTCATACTCATAGAACACGTCAATTATGCAAATTAAAAGTTATTCATCATATCATTCTCCTAAATCACATAGGCATGCTATTGTTGACATCTTTTTGAAAAGTAAACATGTCTATACTCATGTGCAACATATAATAGAATACACATTGAAAGAACATAACACAACATATACAATTTATTCCAACATAATTCATTCTTTAGTAACTAGTCATTCTGCATCTTTAATTCTAAATTAGTATCACCTTAGCAACATAATAACAAATCTTTAGATTAGTAGCAAAGTTAGAGAGCTTGATAAAAATACATGCTTATTTAATAATATATACATGTTCCATGAGTCGAAGTTTCTTATGTAAGTCGAAATGGTGAGTCTTGAACACTAAGTTAATTCTGGTGAGGGCATAATCTTAGACATGCAATGCAAGCTTCATTTTTAGTCTTGGCATTTTAGATTGATGGCAAGAGAACATAAATATGCTTATGCAAACCTTGAATTTAAATATGAGAATGCAAGCTCTAGTTTTTACATCTTTAAGTTTTAGGTGATGACAAGAAAATAAATATGCTAAACAAGGAAATGTAAATATGAATGCAAGTCCAATTCTTTATTTTAGTGCTCTAAGCCCCTTAGAGTATTCACTCTAAATCACATTTCAACTTTAAGGTTGAAATAGGTGGGCTTTGAGATTAACCATTTAGGTGATATGAAGATGCAAGCCCTTATTTTAATCTTTAAGTTTAAGTGATGGCTTGAAAAAGTAAATATACTAAGCAAGGAATGTAAATATGAATGCAAGTCCAATTCTTTATTTTAGTACTCTAGGCCCCTTAGAGTATTCACTCTAAATCACATTTCAACTTTAAGGTTGAAATAGGCGGGCTTCGAGTTATTTGTTTAGATGATAGCATAATCATAAAATGCAAGGCTTGGACATGTAATATAAATATGAATGCATTCCATTTATTATCTCTTTAAGTCCTAGGCTCAAGAATACCATTTAACCACATAATATCTTCATTTGCCAAAAACTTTCTGAAAAGTGAAACCTTCAAACTTTAGAGGTCAAACAAATGATGGTTTTGCAACCAACGCCCAAGATCCTCATCTTCAAGCCATGGTTTCTCCATGATGTAGGCAATAAGGCCGAAAACAAAAAGAGGAGGAAAGGAAAAACAAGAATGAAAATGTAGAGGAAGAAAAGAAGAATTTACAACTTAAAACAAAGTAAATCAAAGGAAGAAAATAACCAACTTTAAAACAACTCCCTACCAAAGATGTTTTTCTTGCAAAAAAGAAAGAAAGCTTGGTTCTTGCTTGAAATGAGAAGAAAAAAATCCTCTCTTGATGGTTTCGGCCAAGAGAGATGAAAAGGAAAGAATGAGTTTTCTTGAGAGCTTGAGCTTAGAAATGGAGAGGTTGTGTGTTTAGGAGGTGGTTTGAAGTGGTGGGGTGGTGGTTCAAGGTGGCTTGTGGTGGTTTATGGTTAGGAAGTGGTGGAGGGTGGTGGCTCTTGGAAGAATGAAGAAGGAGTAGAAGAAGAATTTCTTTGAACTTAAAGAAAGAAACTTTGGAGTTTTGTAAAGGTGAGCAAATGTTTGCAAGGTTACTTGAATGCCTATTTATAGAAAATGAAATACAATGGAGGTGAAATGGAGGGAATGTGGCTGGCGGCCTTTCAAGGGAAAAGGAAGAGAAAATATCTCTTTGCATAGTATGGCTTTGGGTATGGCTAGGTATGGTTCAAAGCATGGTTCAAGGTATGGGCAAGCATGGTTCTTTAAGCATATTTTTATTGAATTTCAACATGTGATGGATCAATTTTGGGGGGGGGGAGTGGCCGGTTGGTTTAGGAGCATTTGGGAGAAAGAAAATCTCATTTTAATGTTGGTTTATGTGTGTGTTTAGAAGTTGATTTGATTAGGTTTTGAATTAGGGGTTGTAAGTAAATGTTTAGGTAAGGTAATAGATAATTAAGGATGTCAGGACATGATTAAGGAGTGGTCTTGCTTCATTAGTGAAATCAAAACTCATTTTATACTAAAACCATTCACAAACATAATTCCTTAATTTAAGGAATTGAAGATAGAAAATACTATTCAAGATTCCATGACATGGAATCTTTGATTTTAAAACAAAGATTAAAGTGTATCTAAGCAATCTTAGGTTCTAATCAACCTTAATAAATTATTTTGACTCTAGATTAGTAATTAGAATTTACTAATCTTTAATTAGAGCCTAATATTGTTTAGGTTTTGTTAATCGTATCATTAGACCCAAAATGCGCTAAGCCAGGGCAAAAGGGTAATTTTGCACAAACACTGTTATTAGGGCTTATACAATCATCATTAGTCACTTAAAATTAGCATCCCAAACTTCCTAGAGAAGTTGAGCTCGACACTCATACCTTGTAAAACGCTACATGGGTATTTCGTCATTCAGCGAAAGTTGAAAAAATTAGATTTTCATCTCTGCTATCAATCATAACACGTTTAATCCCCTTCAAGCATTGAGTTGATCCTTTGAAGATTGGAGTCCATCCTTCGAATCCTGGTGAAATGACCTAAGGGTATTTGATTATTTGCGCTAAAAGAAAAATGGGCATTACACCAACGCTCATGTGAATCTACTTCTAATATACTCGCTCGCTTCCATTCTGCTATCTTGAAGAGAGGAGAGAGAGAGAGAATTAAAGGTGTGTTTGGGATTAGTGTTATTGAGTGTTAGGAACTTTTTTGTGCAGAGTGTTTATTTATGTTATTTACGAGTTTGCTGAGTTACTTCAATCAAGTTGTGGGTAGTTGCTAAAATGTGGTTAGTTGATATATTGTGATATTGGTGTTTATTTTTTTTTTTTTGTTTCAATATTTGTATTGATTGTTGATTAGATATTAATTGGTTAAAAAAGATTTATGGACTGTGACTTTATGCATTTTTAATTGAAGTATTACTATGTTAATCGTGACTAATTTTGCTCATTTGTGTTGGTATATACATATATATTTTTGTATGATTACAATTATTTACATGGTTCTACAAGTCTCTCAAATTCTCTAGATATTCACAAGAGTAATCTATATTTTTTATTAGACATTTCTCTACAGTCTTCCGAAACCTGCCAAAATCTTCTACGAATTAACCCCTCAAGGGTGGCTATTCGTGACATCCAACTCCAACTATAATTATTCAACTTAACAATGTATTCTTGTGCAATCATGGAGAGGAGTGTTCAATTAAAAAAGAACAATAACAACAATCGCAGTGCCACGGCAGAGGGGGCTACAATCACGATGTGGAGAGGACAATGCACCCAACAAAAACTAGTGGAAGACCCGAAACAGTGAAGTGAATAAAGAGGAGGATTGGAATTAAAAAAATAAGGATAAAAAGGCAATTTAATAATATTACCTCCATTATGATAATAATAAAAACCATATGGTCCCAAACTTATCTTCCCCACCTAAGATTTTGCCACTGTATATATACATTTTTCAAGTGGCTATCATTGTACAATATCCGTCTTGGAAATTAGACTATAAAGTTTAATAAACTAAAATGGGTTGAACAACTAGCAAGTAGGGCATCAGCAACCTATGTTTCAGTTATACAGACACTCATCATGAATTGGGCAGTGTTAGAGAGGATGTAAATCCTAATATTCGATTTATCTACTACTACGTAGAGGCTATAAATCTGGGCCAATGTCAACTCAAATGCAAGATTAATTCCTGATCCTAAATTTCTCTGCAATGATGGGACGAACATCATTTACATCAACCAGTTTCTCCAGAAAGGGGAGCAATGAAATCAGAGCGGAGTCAAAAGGGTCGTCAAACCAACTTTCAATAGGAATTCCATTATCAACTTGCAATCTGAAAACCTATAACATGAAAACAGTGTTGAAGTTTCAATATCATATAACCCATAGGCAATGGAGGACATGTCATGTTAAATAAGATTAGTCCTCAACCAAGCATTTTCCAAGAGAAGCAAATAATATATTCGAGGTTCATGAATGTCGAAAAAAGAGTATAGAAAAATTAAGGTTAAATTAATATGTAAGACCCTAAACTTAAACTTCAAGCAGGTCCCTCCACTTTATAAATTTGCATTTGGGTCCCAAATTTACGGAATGTTTACAGTTAAATCCCTAGTCATGAAAAAAAAAATCTAAAATATTATCCTAAATGTTTATCAATTAAGTTGAAGGGTGATTAAAAGTGATAATATAATGGCAACTAAGGCATCCAAGAACTCAATTACAAACGTTTTGCAAGTTCATGGACCGGTTACAGATTTTTAAAATATAAGGACTTATTTGTATTTTCCCAAAATGTCCAAATACTAACAGTCTAACAGAGTAGTTTAACCAAAAATTAATTATCTAAATATAGGCTTTTCAGCAGTTACACTCCAAACTAAGTTCGTTCACATTTAAATACCTAAAACTATTAAAAATTGAAGACCAAGGAGATACCTGAGGAGAGTTGTCAATTATTACTACCTTCGCCAGGTCAATTCCAAGAACGGTCAAATCTTTGATGTAGGTGCCATCTAGAAATGTGCATGATTCTCGGTATACTCGCCGAGAGAAAAGTCTTTTGTCAGGATCAATAACATCTAGCAGTTTTTCAGCATACAAGCTTTTACTAGCTGTGAAAACAATTACTTCAAACATGTCTGACACTTTCTCCAAAAATTCCCGTAGAAAGGGCCTCTGTCGTACGTATACAGTGTATTCTTTGTCAATGAAAACTTGAATTGTAAAGTCGGCACACTCACATTGCTCCATTGTAGAATGGACCAGCGTTTCTATGAAGTCACCAAACAGAGTTACAAATTTTAGGAATAAAATGTTTCAAGTCAAACAAATCAAACATAAAAAATTTCTCGAGAAAACCCCAACGGATAACATGGGACAGAATAAAATAAAAGCAAGTGAGAAGATTTAGATGACAAAACATTACCATCCAAATCAAGAACAAGGGTAATATGCTTCCTTTTGCTTGTTTCCTTGTTTATTAGTGCAGGCAATGAGTTAGATCCATCTGATAACTCAAGAAAATTTCTAATAAATGTCTCTGGATCAAAATGATCTACTTTGTCCGACTCAAATTGACTGGAGTTGACATCAAGTTCATCAGTAAATGGCTTTGTCTGATGGCACATGAGATGAAACCAGGAAGAATCAGACATCAGTTGGAACTCTTCACAAGATCCTCCATAATGGCAAACTGCTGCTTCTATTGTGTGATCAAGGGTGGGAAACAACATAATTCCTTCACCAACATCATATTCCAAATTTTTTCTAGCAAATTTAGGATTAGAAAGGGTATTATAGTTGAGACTATCATCAAACACAGCTACCCTGTCACAGGAAAACCCAGTGAGACATACTTCACACAAATAGGAGTCTAACATATCAAATGCTTGGAAACTGGAAATGTCATTGTCGTCCACTTGAGGTTGCAGAGTGCTTTGGTCCCTATTATCTGCAGTAAGACCAAGGTTCTCACACTTGTGAATACATTATCAAGTGAAGATAGATAAAACAAAAAAGAAAAAAAACCAGAAATATTATTCTTCCATAGGGTATCACTAGGTTAGTACCTGCTTCAAATTGGTTACAATGGGTATCACTAGACCTATTATAAGTAGAAAACATGGTTTCTGAGCTTGAGAGAACAGAAAATGTCGAAAAATCCTGCAACAAATAAACCATCACGCTACATAGTGTAGAGCAATATATATCTATATATATATATATATCAACTCAAATTTTTAAGAAAGGAAACAAGAACTAGCCAAATCATATTGCAAGGGCACAGAAAATTCCAAGGCTACCTAATCAAAGAATAAAAATTTATACTCAATACTACAAATTAATAGACTACATGCAGGTTTTTTTTTTAATTAATAATAGGGGAATAAATACTTCATTCTCAAAAGCTCTCAGACAAAGATTATGACAATGAGCTGTTCCAAACACAAAATGAATTAATCAAGACAGAACCTAGATACAGAAGTACAAAAAGTTTACAAAAGCAACGAAATAATATACTTCAATCCAGCATTCCAAGTGCAACATCCAGATAACATTGCAAGACATGAGTTGTGTGCTAGGGATGCCAAGTTTGAGAAGGTCTATGAAAGGAGAAATAAGGGGAGCACTAATGGGCCAAATATGGGCCTAGGAATTTCCCCTGCAGCAGGAAAGTGAGTTCAACATCAAGGCGGTTACTGAATAAGAAGAGAGTGAGGAGTTTTGGAGGGAAAAATAGTTAGGTAGCCAGGAAATGTATAAATAGGGAAGAATAAGCATTGTAACAGTGTGAATTCATTTTGTAACTAGATCTGAAAGTGGGGGAACTCTTCCCCTTAGGGTTTTTGTAAATTCTCTCTGAATCCTTGGAGATTTACCAAGATTGTTATCAACAAAGCTTGCTGTTTTTACTATAGGAGGTATTGGTTCCAACACTGGTATAGGGATGCTGAGTTTGGGAAGGTCTAATGGGAAGGTTTATGAAAGGAGAAATAAAGCGAACACTAATGGGCCATATATAGGCCCAGGAACTTCCCCTGCAGCTGAACTCACTTACCTGCTGCAGGGGTGAATAAGAAGAGAGTAAGGAGTTTAGGAGGGAAAAACAGTTAGGTAGTTAGAAAATGTATGAATAAGGAAGAATAAGCATTGTAACAGGGTGAATTCATGTTGTAACTAGATCTGAAATTGGGAAAACTCTCCCCTTAGGGTTCTTGTAAATTCTCTCTGAATCCCTGGTGATTTACTAGGATTGTTATCAATAAAGCTAGTTGTTTCTGCTAAAGGAGGTATCACTTCTAACATTGTGCAGGTGCAATAAATTTATCATTGCATACATACTAACACTCAAGAATAGATAGACTAACAAGGGGCATAATGATTTTTAGTTTACTTGAAACAGAAGATACAATCCAGAAACTATAAGTAGACAGGTTACAGATCAAAACTCTTACATCAAACCCGAAGTTAATTTTAGGGCCAATACTGTCAACCAGTTGCCATCTTCTTGTTGCCATTTACTGCTAAATTTTTTTGAATGCCCCGAGAAATAGCACAGACAATTTTGTGATCGGATAAAACATAATTTGCATTTATCACACATGCACGCTTATGACATTTGAGGGTATTTAAGGACGTACGAACAGAGAACATAGATACTCAGAAGTACAGGAAAGAAAAATCATATGATGTATTGCGATCTGATACAAAGGGCAGAGCATTAACCCCATTTATAACAGTACTAAATTCCTAATCCTTAATAAGGGGTAAAAGTGAAGACATATAGGTAGCATTTAGTAACTGTTTCTAGACAATGAAGAAGATAGTAGAAGACAGGAGAGACGAAGATATACAAAATACTGTCCCTGGATTGTGTTTGGTTGTGTAGTACAAGACATGATGACTGCCCGTATTTGTTTGGCAACATGGGGAGTACAACAAATACATGGTAAAAGACATATATACCTCTAGACCACCGTTGACCACCGCTAAGGCGTTGACCACCGTTGGCTACCAGCCTAACCACCACCAGAGGTTGCTACCTAAAGGGTATTATTGGAAAAATATATATTAAATTTCTGTCTATCTGTCTCCACTATCCCATTTTTTGAAAGACAAAAACATAGTAGTTAGAATCTTAAAATTCACGATTCGATACGATTTAACATGTTAGCAATACGTATCACGCAATGTATCTAAAATAAGCATGAATCTTATGATACATGTATGATTTGAATACAATTCATACGATTCAAGTGATTAAGCGATTCTTTAATTTCCTTTTGTTTTTGAACTTTTTTCACCAACTCTCTCAAGAAGAATTAAATGGTCAAAGAAACTCAAGGTTTTAGTTACTCCTTCACTCTATATGCATCTTGTTTGGTTATTCCATTGTTCTATTTCCATTCTTCTAAAATTAAAATTTCACAATTCGCATAGTTACATTATGTTGCTCCTAAGACTAAGAAAACAAAGGAGGATGTTACATGAGAACATTGTTTTTTATGTTGCTTTACATGAAAATATTGTTATGTTGTTTTTTATTAGTGATCATGAATCTTATAGCTAGAAATAAGGAAATATCTATTAATATCTCATTATATCTTAGAATATTTCATATCATATTTTGATTTATTTATATTTATTTAGGTTGATTATATCATTATGATTTGATTTTATCTTTAACTTATAAATAGGATTACCTTATTGTATTACAATGACAACACAATATATCAAATATACTTTCATATTATTGAGTCTCTATTCTCTCTTTCTTCCTCCACCATCTAAATGTGATATCCCACATACGGAATTTAGTGGTATATGAGTTATCATTATCAGATCTGAATTATTATTATTATTATTATTAATTGTTTATTGTTTTAATAATATAACGCTGCACGAGTTATATATATATAATAAAGAGTCACGAGATGTGTGTTGCATAGGTTATATGTGTGTGTGTGTTGTGCAAGAACGTGATCTTCATGGTTATTATATTAGTATCATACACATATATATGAGAAGACCACCACCTTGAATCATTGCAGCCAAAGCTTGTGTCCAACACAGTGTGCACATAATGCTTTGCAGTTTCGTTTTTGTTTTATACTAGTATATTTTAGGCGCATCATAATACTTCTAAATATTTTCTAAGTTCCTAGCCATTGAAGGAATTTTCCCTGGAAAGATAAATGTGATCCCTCTCAACTTCCTCCAATTAATCCCTTCTGGTAAGTGATCTTCATGGCATTTAGCCAGTTCCTCCCTTTTTATATAACCTAATTTGGGTCCTGTTAGGCATGATTTTCTCTCAACATTCTTCCTCCATACCATTCCAAACTCAGTTTGGGTGATAAAATCAAATTGTTTATATTTTCATTATATTATTTGACAGCTATTGGTGCCATTCCAGCTCCCAGAAATCAAGTTATTAGTGGAAACATACTCAGGACCACCTGTGAGTGGGTTTAAGCTCATGGCCATATTTTTTATCATTATTATTATTTTCCCATGTTATACAAATTATTTATAAAATTTTTAAATGATTTATGCCAAGAAATATGCCTTTATGAATTATAGAAATTTTAGAAAATTATTGTTTTGTAGTTATCATGACAAATTATTATTTTAGAAAACTCATGGAACCATACTTATTATATGAAGGATTTAGATTTATTTTATCAATTAGAAAATTTCATAAATCAGTTTGATTGAACAATGAATTTTATTGCAATTAGTTTTTAGCCAATAAATAGCGAGAAACAGTGAGTTAAAAGCTGGAGATTGATCGTTAACTTTGGTACCAAGTGATTCATTAGAGGACTAGCTCATTCAGGTAAGGAACCTGCGGTGTCCATTTATGGGACCTAGTTAGGTGCCCATTAGATTAGCTTAGATTCACTTTACCTAATTATTATATACAGAATATCTCTTGTTTGTCTATTAATTATTGTCATGGATTTAGTTAAATTATTGTTTCAGGACAATTAAATGTAATTATATATAAAATGTTTTACATCATTGCATGTATATGTTATGTATATCTATTGTTGTCCCATGTGGGTTGTGAGTAGACGCACTAACTTTTGATGAACTCACCCTCTCTTTCCTCCCTTCCAGATCCAGCTATAGATTCAGTGGCACACAGATCCTACCCAGGAGTGTTACAGCTTCTTGGTGAGCTTCGCTTTGGAGTGGAGCTTACTATTGATTATGAGTTTAGTAGTGCTCCAATAATTGTGTAGGCAGATCCTGACATGCATTCTAGTTTTTTTCAGAATTTCAGTCATTTATTTTAATTATGTTTGGCTTCGATTATGGATTTTATGCAGTTTTATGTTCAGGATTTATGATTGGAGACATTTTTAATTATGAAATTTAGTTAACCTGAGTATTTAAAAATATTCGATTTATTTATGCATATTAAATAGTCATGTTATCTTAGGCTTTCGTGGGGTCCAAATCCTCACGTGCCTCACGGCTTTAGGCGGATCGTGACACTAAAACCCTCAATTCAACATGATATCAGAGTGGTACCATCCACCATGACCTATGTCCATTGTTCCGCTATAAAGATTCCACTAATTTGGAACTCACTTGTCTTGTGTCCCCCACTATCTTTACTTTTCTTTATGTCCCACCATTGCTCTCTGTCAAGCCCTTCAATTCTTTTTTTAGGTTTGACAATGTTCTTGCTTTCCAGAAAATTAACATCAAACCACCATTGTTTCTACTGCTAGCATCTTTTCCAGCAACTTTTCCAATCTCCACACTTGCCATTGCTTCGACGACTTTTTCCGTTAACCTCTGGCAATGTCTTGACCTTCCCTCACTCTCCGTGTGTCACTTCCAACAGGAAGAGAACCATTGTCCACACCTCCACCTCCGAGCTTTTCCCTGCTCCAATCTCAGCCAACGAGCCCACCACCATGCTCACCTCCTCCTGCTCCCACCCCGCGACCATGTCCTCGTTCTAGCAACCACGCACTCTCACGCGCGTTCTCTCTTGCGAGACTAGCTCCTGACTCCGTTTCCGCCGCACATGGCGTGCGTCCAGTGGCTTCTCCGATCACCTTGCCCACCGTCGTGTCTCGCGTTGTTGCCCACTTTTCAAATCTATCCTTAGTTTTGCAATCTGTGCACTCCATCAATATCACCTTTTCTTATTTCTGATTTTACCCGTTTTGTGCCATGGCTCTCTGTGACTTCTCATTTGCTCACAATGCTATCCCAACTTCTTTGGATTTCCATCTTTCAACTATTCAAGGCTTCGATATGCGTTCTTGTGATCTTTTGTTGCATGTACAGGAAATTTTCACTACCTTCATTGCGTCTTCTAGTGCTGATAACTATGTGTGTCTCTTCTTTTCCTCATTGTGCAGTTGTCCAACAAGCTGTTCAAATGATGTTCATTCCAGCTGCCTTGTTGTGTTATCTTTTTCAGATGTATTCAACATTTGCCTTGCTAGTCTTCAATGGAGATCATTTTTATATTTCAAGGGTTTAATTGCAACAAGCTTAAAGCTTAGTAAGCTTTAGCTTAAGGGGAGTGTTAGAAATAAGGAAATATCTATTAATATCCCATTATATCTTAGAATATTTCATATCATATCTTGATTGATTTATATTTATTTAGGTTGATTATGTCATTATGATTAGATTTTATCTATAACTTATAAATAGGATTACTTTATTGTATTACAATCACAACACAATATATCAAATATACTTTCATATTCTTGAGTCTCTATTCTCTCTCTTTTCTTCCTCCACCATCTAAAACCCTCAATTTCAACACTTAAGATTCAAAATTCGATGTGATTCATGATTCGGAAAATAGTCTTTCCGATTCATGATTCGTATCCTGATTTAATAACCATGGATAGAAATACAGAAAATTTTTGTCTCAGAAAATTTTTTGTCCCGTATCTATCTCCACCACCAAACATCTTCTGTCCACTATCCTTGTATTTCCTCCCAGGACAAGAAACAAACACTGCCATAGTAAAATATGGCAACCATTCCTTAAAGATCACCTGAAATACTCTAAAATATTCTAAGATACAACAATAATATTATAAAACTTTTCCAGATATTCTAACACATGCAAAATGTTATGGACATAGAAATAGCTACTTCATATCAAAGGGATAATAAGGGCATGAGATGAAGCTAGACCTACCCCTTCTATTGAATATGAACACTTATTGCATGAATCAATCTGCCCCTCAATTATATCTATATTAGCTAACATTTGGTTTTTTTAAACGTAATGCTCCTTGGAAGATACTTCATTTTTACCTGCATGCACCAAATGTTGCACTCTCAAAAGATCCACAAAAGAAATTGCATTAATCCCAAAATGGGTTGCACATTATTCTTTTTGGACCTTTCAACCCATTATTGCATTAAAGCTCACCATTTTGAGATGTTCCATTTGATAACTCTACAATTTGCAGTTCATGAGCTACTCTAACCATAGAACATGGCATTTTAGATATTTTATTTGACTCTTGAGACACATGGGGATAACTCCCTTCTCTTTTTCAGGTTGACTTAGCCTTTACTTTATGGGCCAGCATTGAATATGGGATTTGAAATGACAGTCCAAACTGAATTCAAGCAATTGACACATCTTAGCTTGCATTCAACTCTAAGGGGGAAATTCAGGCCACGAAAAACATAAAGCATAAAAGAAAGCATAAAAGAAAATACATGAAAACATATAGACAAATTATACTAACCTATATCAGACTTGTTCTTTCATATCAGTACTAAGTAATAGACAGGTTTGCAAGTTGATATGTACAAAGAAAGGATATAGACATGTTTGCAAGTTGGTACAGGAGACACATTCCTATCAAACAAGGAAAATTCCATCCTATTAGTTTCCTTACTGTGACTAAAAGCAGCATGATAACTTAATTTGACAGAAACTAACTCCATTGAAGATGAAAGTTCCTACTAGTCCATCTCAAGCTTGCTCAGTTGAAAATTGTAGATATCAAAGTTGTAGACTTCACAAGAAATCACATCTCTCAAAACCAGTTTGAATAATATGTTATTGTGTTGAAAATCAGTCTGTCAGAGAGACTTTTAGTCATGATTGTTAGAACATTTCCCTCTGCGATTGTCACAATAGACCTAAAGGGCCACAAACTGGATTACTGGTTATCAAAATCAAGACAACTTCCAGCAGTAAGAACGTGTTTGTCTTTATTAATCACAATTAAAATAAATTTTTGAAAAAAACTACTATAAGTAGCAAGTGGGAACAGAGAGAAGGGGGAGGGGGGGGAGGGTATTGGAGAGAAACGAAGGGAAGGGTAAATTTTTCATTTAAATAAAATACATCTTTTAGGATATTCCTTTGGTACCATAATAACCTATGATCTTTATTTTTGAATGTTTGGGTTTTCCATCATATTATATTTATGTAACATCCTAAATTGAGCACTTGCACGTTCTCGACATCCAACAAATGAAAAAGTAATAAACAAGAACCAAAATCCACCAAATCTGTAAAGAAAATATATCATCACTTTTACCGTAAACAATCACCTGTTCGACTCACAGGGTAGCACTTAAAAAATCTAGCAGTTCATTTCTTCTTTTAGCTCTCTCTTGTCTTCCATACTCAGATCCAAACCTAATTTTGAGTAAAAAACAAGCAGAGAGAGAGAGAAAAAAAAAAGAAAAACCAAAAAGAGAAGCAAAAGAAAAATGGAAACATTTAATAGGGGAAGAAAAACAGCTTGACCTTTCTATCTATCCATGGGTTCAGAATCCCAAAATCACAAACATCCACTAAAAGAAAGATCCAATTCACCAAAGTGCTCAATTAAGTTAACTGTAATTCAAACAAATTCGCATAGAACGTAGAAACAAAAACGAATAGCAAAACAATGCAGAGAAAATCGTTACAAACTAAAAAGAAGAAGAAGAAGAAATAACAAAGCAAATACCCAAATAGGCAAACCATAATTCAAACAACTTAACAGGAAAAAATAATAATAATAATTAAGAATCAAGCAGGAAGATCACATACCTATGATCTACTCAATTTCTCTCTCTTCCCTCACTCACTACTTCTCTCTCACTTTCTCTCTGGAACCCAGAGAGGTGAGGCAGAGAAGTGAAACGAGGTCAATGCAACGTTGCTGCCGCTGTGACCTTTGAGAGCGTTTTCTATCCTTGCAGTTCGAAATTGAGGCGAAGAGAGATTTGCTTAGAAGATGAAAAGATCAGCTTTGACGGCTAGGATTGAATTTCATCCGGCTCAGTTTGAAAAATTAGCGGGTGAGATGTGACCACGTGGATGATTGGGGAGTGTACGCGTAGAAGTTCGAAGATTGAGCGATTGACGAAATTTTTCATTTATTTTTTTGTCATGGCTTTTTGATTTTATGTTTTTTGTGTTTCTGTTTTTTTGTTTTTTGGGTCGCAAAGCAATCGAAGAGCTCCTTACATTTATTTTTAGGATCGAAGAGCTGGAATGGCGGCAAGGAGTATCGGTCTGTGGTTGTGGGCTTCGTATTGGGGTGGCTCAGTACGCTAATGTCTAGCTTGGCCTCTTGGATACTCTTCCCAGTCCAAAAACATAAGTTCTATTTATATTCTAACCCAAAAGAAATAAATAAATAAATAAAACTGCATGAACCTCCTTCATGGTTCATTGACATTACACTTAAACCTCTTTATTTTGCAATATGACTCTTACCTCCTATTTTTCATGAAAACTTTGATTACTAAATTCCAGACAATTTTACAGAGAAATGCACTCTATCTCTATTATAGGTTCCCAGACTATTCAGAAAGCGTTTAGTTGTGATATGAAGGGATTACCTAACAAAACCAAGTGTATAAAGTTTAGAAGTAAAAGTGCAGAAAAGATAAAGTGTAGGAAAACAAAGATAAATGCAAAGGCAAATGTCATTGATTCACCATGTGTTTTCATCAATTAAGTACAACGGCTATTTATAGCCTAAGGAAGCATCTTATTCAACACTAACTACACTAACATGATTCCTAAACGTGAATCTAACTCCAAGCACTAGCAGGTCAGTCTTGGCTAATTGTTAACCGCCTTGGTTGATTCTGGTCTGCAAACCAACCAATGCATTGCCACATGTCCCATCTTGTAGGGAGCAATTCCCACATTCTTTTGTAACTTCCAAAGCGTTCTGTAACCCTCGCTCCACTTATTTAAATTGAAAGTGCCTTCTTCAACCACCCCTATTTTCATGGAAATGAGTGCAAACTGGTCAAAACTCTTCTGTTCACGTCCTAAAGCACATGTGTAACAATCCAGCTACACGTGTCCGTAGACAAGTTCCATACGGCCTTGGCCCCCATGACCCACCCGTGTAGCCTGGAAGGCTCTGATTTCAGAAACTCAAAGCACACCCCCTCCCCAAACCCTATTTCTCTCCTTTCTCAATCCCACTCCAATCTAGCTCCCCAAAGCTTCAAGGTATGTATATGTTGTTAGATTATGCTTTCCTCCTCCCCATTCTTTCATGCTCTTGTGTTGGGTGTTGTCATTTCTCTAATTTTTGTCAATTAGAGTTGGTTTAGGGTGATCTAGAGATATCTATAGATTAACCTTGAGTTTTATGGTTATTATGGAGACATTAGTGGGCCATTTCCCTAAAGCTCTCTTGGTGTCGATTCATCACATTTCATCCCTCTAGGTAAGTAGGTTTGATCTCATGGCCTTATGTTAGTCATTATATTTTATTTCCTAGTAATATTGAGTATTTAGAGATTAGAAATCAAGTTTTCACATGGCATGATATTATGCAAAATATGCAAGAACTAGAAAATGTTTTCCTTGAACTACTCATGAAAATCTATGATTTCCAAAATGCATGGAACCATATCTAATATGTAGCTACTATTGTATGATTTATGCCATGATTTTAAATTTAAATTATTATAAGCAAATTTTTGTTTTATTTATAAGGAGCAAGAATGGTTAAACTTAGAATGTATAGAATCCCTTTTTTATGACTTCAGTATGGATTAAAGAATAGGGAATTACTTAGAGGAACAGGCAGTTAATGGCAATCATTCCATTAACCTTGGTATATCAAGGCCCACGAAGGGCAATTATCCACATGTTAGATCAGCCCACGAGGATGCGGTCCGTAAAGGATCATTAAGATCTCAGCTAAGTGCTCTTGTTCGTGAGGGACTTAGCACCATCCTTTAATTTATAGATAGTCTATTCTTTAGTAATTCTTGAGAAAATAAATATGATTTTTATTTTTACGACAAATTTTTTATTTTATAGCTATCATACAAATTAAATAGAAATGATTTATGAATATTACATTATTATTTATGTATATTCTTTCTTGTCCCATATATGGTTGTGGGTGAAGATCCACTAATGAGTTTTATGATAAAACTCACCCCTCTTCTTTTTTACATACAGGTGCCGCCTTGGATCCTTCACCTTCTACTCCTCAACGCATTAGTTTCCTAGCTTTGGTGAGCTTCACGTTGCCATGAAGTTTGTCTTTTGTAAAGTGCTCCAGTGATAATGCGGAGGTCCCAAACCACACACATACATGTTTTGCATTTTGGTTTGTATGATTAATTTGTATTTAAATCATATAGCATTCATAGTTCTTTTGTAAATGAGCAACTCAGTATGATCTATATTACAGCTACAATTTCATATTTAAATTATGAAAAAGGGCTATTTATGATTATTATAAATTATTTATGTAAAGTGTATAGGTAGGAAACTGCATAAGAAGGAGGGTTGAATCGTGCTTTGCTACATTTTTTTCTTTCTGAGAAACTTAAAATAAAAATATTATCAAGTGTTAAGCTTGAAGTGCAGAAGAAACAATGTTAAATGTATCAATAAGTTACTTTCTGAAGCATAACATAAGTATTAGAATAGCTAAAGGATTTTTTCGGCTATTGAATAACAACACATAGTAGCAAAAATAAAGGAGATTAAGGAGAAGAAGGTCTAACACAGATTTTTACTAGTTTGACAAAACCTACATCCAGGACTCAACAATTGTTGAAGTTTCAATAAACATCTTTCTCAACCTAAGAAAGAAAAACAAGATAATCTTTACATTAGTCTTCCCAAACTCTCACTTATGACCAGGAGACAACCCCTACTATCACAACCTGAGTACTTATTCACCACCCTCTAAGCTAAAACCCTGACTAGTAAATAACCCTTACTATCACAAACTAAGTAGTTATTCACTAGCCTCTCTAAGCTAAACTGAGAGTTATTTACAGCTTCTCCAAGCTGAAACCATGACAAGTAAACTAACCTTTACTATCCCGTTGAAAGTAGTCTTTAACTAGCCTCTCCAAGCTAAACCGTGACCAGTAAGAACACCTTACTATCACGTTGCAAGTAGTTTTACATTAGCCTCTCCAAGGTACCTCACATCGATCACTACTAAATCAAGGATACAAAGGTTTTGTGTTTGGGTTGCCACTCAAACTAACCTACACTCAAGTTTCCTTAAAATATACATGAATAACCTGGGATAACTTGAATGACTTCTTCTAGCATTTCTTCCTAGGAAGAAAGTATAACTATTTAAGAACGTAGACAGAAGATTTTTACAAGTAAAGAATATGATTACATGATTAGATGAACTTTCAGGATGTAAGAGAGATTTTCACAGAGTTTCCACTCTTGTGTAGCGTCAATCTCTAGTTCGTTTAAGCACATCATCTCTATTTATAAATGGTCTTCCTTGTGACCATTGCCATTGATTAGATTTCCAAGTGACACGTGTTGATCATCCATTTGTATCTTGGAAAAATAGTCTAGAAAAGTAGGCTGTCTATTTGTTAGAGTTTTGCAAAAGCCGTTGTAAGTTTGAGGATTCCTAATGTCCCATCAAAACTACTCTTACTTTCTGAATGTGGTTTCTTAACTCTTTTTTCTAAAAGTTGAGGTAATTGACCACGATGGGAGAGATGACTCACCAATATGAAACTGGGTTTGATTTTAAGTTTGAATTTCAAAAATTCAAATTTCTCTCATTTTCCAGACGTTCAACGCTCACAGTGAAGTGAGTTTTCTGAAGTATGGAATCAGTTCCATGATAATTCTTCGATCTTTTGGTCTTGAATCCAATCTTTATGAAGATGAAAGATTTGTTGTCACAACCCACCTAGGGAACATGACCACGTAAGGATTTGGATCCCATAAAAGCCTGATAACGTGATTATCTAATATGCATAAATAAATCGCATATATTTAAAATATCTCAAGTTTAACTAAACTTCATAATTCTGAAAATGTTTCCAATCATAAATCCTAACATAAAACTTGTCAAATCCATAATCTGGGTCATCCTAACGGACCACTTGGTACTAAGATTAACAATCAATCCTACAATCATTAACTCACTTATCTCTTTTCACTATTTATTGGCTAAAAACTAAGAGCAACAAAATTCATTATTCTTACTATTCATATAAAATTGAGATTCATAAATTTTTCTAGCTGATAAAATAAATCTAAATCATTCATACAACGAGTATGGTCCCATGAATAATTTGTCAAGATAACTATCAAACAGTAATTTTCTAAAATTTCTATAATCCATAAAGGCTTATTTCTTGACATAAATTATTCTAAAATTTTATAAGTAATTTATATAATATGGGAAAATAATAATAATGACTAAAAGTATGGCCATGAGCTTAAACTCATTCACCGTTGATAACTGAGAGTGTGTTTTCATTGACAACTTGACCTTGGGGAGCTAGAATAGCACTGATAACTACCAAATAATATAATGAAAACATAAACAATTTAACTTTATCACCCAAACTGAGTTTGGCATGGTAGGAAGGAAAATATTGAGAGAAAATCATGCTTGACAATACCCATACTCACATACTAAATAAAAAAAGGGAAGGAATTAGCTAAATTCCATGAAGATCATTTCCAAGAGATTAATCAAAAAATTGAGAGAACCACGTTTGTCTCTAGGAAAAATCTTTGGGCTGCTAGAGTTCTTAGAAGAATGTTTAGGAGTATTATGATGTACCAAATATATATTAAGGGACAACACAGAATTGAAAAATAACTGCCGCATCCCGTGCACATAGTGGTTCTCTATTGCATTCATATAGAACTTGTGCACTCAGTAGCTTCGTTTTATAATGTTAGTAATAATAATATTAAAATGTAACTTAAACGCGCATAATATTATTAAAATGAATATACACTATTTTATTATTAAAACTTATAACATCGTGCATCACGTTATAATAAAATATTAAAATAAAAACTTCAAGTATTACGTTATAATATTAAAATAATATAATAACTTCAGCCACTTTACTTGTAATTAATAATAATAATAATAATAATAATAGTAATAATAATAATAATAGTAATAATAATAATAATAATAATTCATATACTACTAATGATAACTCATATACCACTAAACTCCGTATATGGGATATCACATACTACCCCTTAAAAGAGATTTGGTCTCCAAATATAAAACAATATTTCCTGAGGTGGAAAAAGATGGGGATATTTGATTTTCATAGCTTCTTCAGCTTCTAAGTTGCTTCCTTGCCGAAATGGTTCCTCCAAGTAACTTTCATTGAAGCTATCTCCTTTGACCGAAGCTTCTTGATTGCCTATCCGATGGCAACTGGTTCCTCTTCATAGGACAAACTCTCATCAACTTGTCCTGTTTGCGGAGTGAGCACATAAGACTGATCATGCATATATTTCCTAAGCATCCTGACATGAAACACTGGGAGAGAAGGTTACTTTTGCCACCCATATGCTCGAGGGTGATGCCCTTCTGGTGGACAGGTGCTCGAAGACTCTTGGAGGCGACGACGTGGACATTGATTGGGAGTTATTTAAGGTCCATTTTTATGAGAAGTATTTCCCAGAGTCAAAAATGCCAAGGACATTGAGTTCATGCAGCTTGTGCAAGGAAACATGAATGTAGCCCGGACACTGCCAGATTTGAGGAACTCATTAAGTTCTCAAGGATGTATCAGGGTAACCCGACGAGTATTGGAAATGCATTAAATACGAGTCAGGGTTAAAGGCGGAGCTTAATGTGGAGGTTGCGCATTTGGAGATTAGGGATTTCTCTACCCTAGTTAACAAATGCCGCATCATTGAAAAAGGGAGAGAAAGTTGAGCACCTCAAGGTCGGAATATCACCAGAAGCTGACACCTCAAGGTCAGCAATTCAAGAGGCATAATCGACCCCATTCCCACCTCAATCGAGACCCCAAGGTCCACAAAGGAACTTTCAACAAGGAAGGCCAAACAACAACAACAACCGCTATAACGCAACGTTACAACAACAACCCCAACAACAATCACAACAACAACAATAACAACAACAAGGGAAAGCACCACAAAGGGTCCAGCAGCACCTCCACGACCCCCACCATCCATGGATGTCCAAGTGCGGCAAGAATCATGGGAGCATGCCATGTCGAGCGGAACAAATGTATGCTATCGGTGTGAAAGCCGGGCCACTCTCGAGAATGCACAGAGAGGAACCCGCCAACCCCCAATCCCAAGCCGCAATATCAAGGAAGGGATTTTACCATTAATGCTGAAGAAACGACGAAGTCAAGGAATCTCGTGGAAGGTAAGTGTAATATGTATGGTAGAAACTTAATTGTATTATATGATTCTGGCGCTTCCCATTCTTTTATCTCCCACTCATGTGTTAAAACCCTTAACTTGCATATAATTGAGCTTCCTTTTGACCTTATTGTTTCTACCCTACTGGAAAACCCGTTAGGACTTGTAAATGTTGTTTAGATTGCCATTTTGTTATTGAGAATAGATCATTTGTTTTAGATCTCATTTGCTTACCCATGCAAGGTTTAGATGTGATTCTTGGCATGGATTGGCTTGAAGCCAACCGTGTCCTGTTAAGCCTATGAGAAAACCATTACTTTTCTTTCCTTCCCATTAGACCTAAGAAACCCATAAGTCTTTACATAACGGAGAAATGGACTGGTAAGGGTGAGAGTAAAGGTTATATTTTCCAAGCCGCTAGTGATGTAGACTTTGAGCAAAGTATCGATGAGATACGATAGTAAGGAATTATCCCGAAGTATTTCCAGATGAGATACCAGAGTTTCCCCCAGAGAGATAGAGTTTTCCATAGAATTGCTTAGGTGCAGGTCCCATATCCATAGCCCCATCAGGATGTCCCCATTAGAGTTGACTGAGTTAAAAGCTCAATTGGAAGATTTATTGGAGAAAAAGTTTGTTAGGCCTAGTGCATCACCTTGGGAGCCCTGTGTTGTTTGTGAAGAAAAAGGATGGGAGTATGAGGATGTGTGTTGACTATAGGCAATTGAATAAAGTGACAGTGAAGAACAAATACCCTTTGCCTAGGATAGATGACTTGATGGACCAACTTAAAGGCGCAAGTGTTTTCTAAGATTGATTTGAGGTCAGGTTACCACCAGATTAGGGTGAGAGATGAAGATATACCAAAAACGGCCTTTCGTCCAATACAGCCATTTTGAGTTTGCAGTAATGTCCTTTGGATTAACCAATGCTCAGCAATTTTTATGGATTACATGAATAGGATCTTTAGACCCTATTTAGATCAGTTTGTGGTTGTCTTTATAGATGACATTCTCATCTACTCTAAGACCCACGAGGAGCATGAATGCCACCTAACCATAGTCCTGGAAATCCTGAAGGAAAAGAAACTATATGCCAAGCTTTCTAAGTGTGAATTCTGGTTGGATGAGGTGAAATTTTTAGGGCATGTAGTGTCTAAGAGAGGAATTGCTGTAGATCCTAGTAAGGTCGAAACGGTTGTAAACTGGGAAAGACCAACCACGGTAACTGAAGTAAGGAGTTTTTAGGTTTAGGTTATTACCGTCGGTTTATCAAGGGATTTTCCAGATTTCCCTACCTCTGACCAAGCTGCTAGGAAGAACACCCCCTTTTCATGGACCCGGAGTGTGAAAAGAGCTTTCAAGAGCTAAAACACAAGCTAACCTCAACCCCTATTTTGGTATTACCCGACCCAATGTGCCTTTGGAAGTATCCTGTGATGCTTCGAGGAAGGTTTGGGTTGTGTCCTGATAGGATAGGCAAGTGGTGGCCTATGCATCGAGGCAACTCAAGCCACATGAGGCAAACCCCACCCATGACCTTGAGTTAGCCGTGTCGTGTTTGCTCTAAAGATTTGGAGACACCATTTATACGGAGTGAGGTTTGAGGTGTTTTCTGATCACAAGAGTTTGAAATATCTCTTTGATCAAAAAGAGCTAAACATGAGGCAAAGAAGGTGGATGGAGTTTTTAAAAGATTATGATTTCGGGTTAAACTATCATCCAGGTAAAGCTAATGTTGTAGCTGATGCCCTAAGTAGGAAATCCTTACAAGTGTCCCGTTTGATGGTGAAAGAGATTGAGTTAATTGAGCAATTTAGAGACCTCAACCTAGGAATGACCTTGACCACTAAGGGCATAAGAGCTTGTCACCTTAGTGTGACGAGTGAATTCAAGGAAAGAATTGCTCAAGCCCAAAGGAAAGATACAGAATTTCAAGAGACCTTAGAAGCGGAAGAGCTGATAAGTTGAAAGGTTTTACCCAAGGGAATGATAGTTTATGGAGGTTTGAAGGTCGTATATGTGTACCTGCTAGTGGTGACCTCCGAAAGGATATTTTGGAGGAAGCCCATAAGAGTCATTTCACCCTTCATCCTGGTGCAACCAAGATGTATCAAGATTTGAAGAAGATGTTTTGGTGGCCAGGATTGAAGAAGGATGTGTGCACATGGGTGAGTAAGTGCTTGGTGTGTCAAAAGGTGAAGATTGAACACCAAAGACCCTCGGAATGTTGCAACCCCTATTAATCCCCAAATGGAAGTGGGATAGTATCTCCATGGATTTTGTAACTGGACTCCAAGGACCCAAGCGAATCATGACGCCATTTGGGTAATAGTGGATCGGTTGACTAAGTCAGCCCACTTTTTACCTATTAAGGTGACTTATTCCTTGGATAGGTTAGCACAATTATATATTTAGGAGATAGTAAGATTACATGGAGTCCGTCGACGATAATCTCGGTAGGATCCGCGATTTACGTCACGATTTTGGGAGCTTTCAGAAGGCGTTTGGTTCAAAGCTGTGTCTGAGCACGACTTATCACCCCAAAGATGGTCAATCTGAAAGAACTATCCAAACTTTGGAAGACATGTTGAGGGCATGTGTTTTAGATCAAAGAGGAGTTGGGATAAGTACCACTGATTGAATTTGCATATAACAACAGTTATCATGCAAGTATCGGTATGGCACCATGCGAGGCCCTCTATGGACGGAAGTGTCAATCAACTCTATGTTGGTATGAGCCCGGAGAGCAAAGTCTACTCACGGATATTGTGAGGGAAACGACGGAACAAATTAAGAAGATTAGGGATAAGATTCTTCCTGAAAGTCGAGAAAAACTATGCGGACAGCGCGAAACCGCTAGATTTTCAAGAAGGGGACCATGTGTTCCTAAGAATCACCCCCACCACAGGCATAGGCCGAGGAATGAAAGTAAAGAAATTGAGCCCCAGATTTCTTGGTCCGTTTGAAATCCTTAGCAAAATAGGTCCTAGCCTACCGTATAGCCCTACCCAGAGTCTCTCCAACATTCATGATGTTTTCCATGTCTCCAGTTAAGGAAATATCATTCTGACCCAAGTCATGTACTAGATCCAGAACATGTACAATTAAGAGATGACCTAACGTTTAACTTACCACCCACGAATCGTTGACCGAGAAGTTAAGCAATTAAGAAACAAGGCTGTACCCTAGTCAAAGTAGCATGGGGACGAGGTGAAGCGAAGAATTTACATGGGAGCTGGAATTAGACATGCAAGCACAATACCCAGAGCTATTCTCAGTAACGAATTTCGAGGGCGAAATTCTTTTTAAGGAGGGGAGTAATGTAACGCCCAATTTTTCCTGTCATTAGGAATTACCGAATTACCGTAGGTAAATATTATATAAAATTTGAGACCAAACAATCCTTAATAAAGGAATATAACGTTAGAAGAGAAGTTAGGAGCAATTCGTGCAAGTATTGCAAACCCAAATTTCTGTACGTGTAAAATGACCAAAATGCCCTGAGGTTATTTTACTCAGAAAATGAGGATCGTGGGCCCCACCCATCCTCAAGGGGATGTTTTGATGTTAATAAGGGATTGTTTGTGTTATGTGTGTTAATAGAGGAAAAGAATCCTAATTTTGAGCTTCGACGTGCGAAATGACCAAAACGCCCTATTTTTTAACCCAATTTGCGTGCCGCTAGCCGAACCTCACTAAAATGTTTTAAAAGGTGTTTTTAAGCCATGATTAACCATTGGTTAAGCTCGAGTGGTCTGGGCAATTTTTAAGTAAAATGACCGTTTTGCCCTTCTTGTGCAGTTTTACAAATTTTGAGATTTTTGATTCGTCTAACGAAACCTAAGCAATATTAGGCTCAAATTAAAGCTTATTAAATTCTAATTATTAATCTAGAGTCAAAATTATTTATTTAAATTGATTAGAACCTAAAATTGCTTTAAAACACTCAAATTGCTTACTAATTCACCTAAGCCCTTAACCGTAAATTCTCTAAATTGCATGAATACCTTACCTACACCTAAATAATGCATGGAACACACAAATTTCTCCTCCTTGGGCTGTAATGGACGAAATTATTGATGCCATTATGCATCAGAATAATTGCCCAAAGATACACTAAAACAAAATGCCAAAAATTCCCTAAAACATGGCATAAAACATGCCTTAAACAAGGAATGATTTTCCTCCCTTTGTTCCCCATGAAAATCCATCAGCCTTCCTCCTTCATTTGTCCATTTATGAGCTTCAAAATCTCTATAAATAGGCATGCTTGAAGATGTTAGAAGCCTTTGATCATAACTTACACAATTCTAGTTCTTAGAAGCACCAAAAGCTCTCATTTCCTCCTCCTCTTGGCTGAATTCTTTCTTCAAGTTTTCAAGAATATTTTCTTTCATTTCACTCCAAGAAACCAAGTTCTCTTCCTTTCCTTCAAATCAGATTAGGTAGGGAGTTGTTTCTAAGTTCATTTTATGCTATGACAAGTTATGTTTCTAGCTCAAAAATGATGATTTCATGGACTTTCTTCTAGCTCTCAATTTCGGTTTGTTTTCCCTTTTCTTTTAAAAACATTTCAGCCTTATGGCCTAGATTATGATGAGACCATGGTTTGATGATGAGGTTCTTGAGTGTTGGTTGCAAAGCCATCACAAGTTAGACCTCTAAAACTTGAAGGTTTCACTAGTTTTTAAAGCTTTACAATTTGGTTTTCTTTCCTTATTTTTCTTTAATGATTTTGGCCAAATGGCCTAAGAAGGAATATGATGATAGCTTGATGATGAGGACCTTGAGTGTTGGTTGTAAATCCATCACAAGTTAGGCCTTTAAAGCTTGAAAATTCCACTTGATGCAAAACTTTAAAGAATGATGTTTTTATGATGTAAAAATAAAGATCTTGAGTTTAGAACTTGAAAGATGTATTTTTCACTTTGTCTTGCTAAGATATATTGGGTTGAATTTATATTTCTCTAAAGTCTTGGAAGAGCTCTAGTAAAGAAATAAAAGGAACTTGCATCCATGTTTAAGTTTATGCCTTGCATAACCATGTTTACTTTTAATGTCATCACTAAATTCTCAAGAATGAATAAATGAACTTGCATATCTCATGTTTAAATTTCCAAGCTTGCATTTCATGTTTATATTTCAAGTTGTCACTTAATCTTCAAAGATAATAAAGAGGATGCATCTCATATTTATTTTATGCTCTCACTTTATTTTATAATGGCTAAAAGAATCAACGCATGACATGTTTATTTTTATGTCATCACCTAAAGATCCTAGAGCTCAAAGACTTGCCCAAGTATCACAAGCAAAGAAATAAGATTATTGGAGTTAAAGAATTAATTCTTTAAGAAGTCTTGAGATTGGAGCTTAAAAGATGTAATAATAATTCTCTCCTTCAGGTCCATGCGGATTACCGCTCGTTTCTAAGATTCTCTTCTCCTCCACTGGTCCTATGCGGACTACCGCTCCAGTTTCTTGCATCATGTTTATATTTCAAGCTCTTGCATCATGTTTAATTTTCAAGTCATCACCTTAAATCTTAAAGATAAAGAAATGGATTTGCATATCATGTTTATAATTCCAAGTTATCACCTTATAATGACAAGATTAAAATGAGGTTGCATAGCATGTTTATGATTCTAAGATATCACATAAATCTCTTAAGATCAAGACTTGCTCCTTTTATCTTAAGTGAGAATTTTAATCATGAAGATTCTTTCAAGTTTAGCAAAAAGAATTAGTTTCTAAAAGAAATTTGAGGCCTTGCAAAGATTTTACAAGAAACTAGTATTCCATGTACACTTAAAATGTGATTATGATAGGTTCATGATTCAACCACTAATCTGAGTTTATTACCAATGTATGATGATGATTTAATATGTTTAAAGTTGTGATTATTATGTTTATTGATGAGGGAACAATTATATGCAAGTTAGAAGAGAAACTAGCTATATAAAACAACGTAAAGCAAGATTTCTAGAACTCTAGATAATGAAATTTATACATTCTGTCCAGAACCTTTAGTGGCCTTAAGAACCAGATTTTATTATGTTTAGATAAGGGAGAATGATTCATAATTGGGTTAGTAATTAATTTTGTCATCAAGGAAAGACGGTAACGAGAAAGGGTTAAAAACGCAACTTCTAGCAGTAAAACCTTAAGAATGACTTACTGTCTATGCTGCCCCATATAGTCTAATAATGTTCCTAAGGCTTATAATTAATGGTAATGATGGTAATGAATCCCTTAGATGCATAATTAATTAGTTCAATAATTGAGGTTGCCCGATTCTAGAGTTTCGATTGTTGAGACGCTTTCGGTAAGAATTGATGATGATGCCTCCTTGATGTTTTAAATGATAAGTCTATGTAGAGATTTGATGCTTTGGAATGTCAGTTATATGATGATGTAATGCCTAATGAGAATTTGATATTATTGAATGATTTCATGGCTTGCATGTTATAGTTGCTATTGCAAACAATGAGAATGTTCATGCATCTTGATGATTATGATATAACATGCAAAGACTTAAAGGTGACTCAAAATATATGAGGAAATGACCCTTTGGACCCATCAGACTATAGGTGGTGAAAAGGTGATCCTGAGAAAATGATCCTTTGGACCCATCAAACTATAGGCGGTGAAAAGGTGATTCTTGCCCCCTAGTCGTTCTCTCAAAAGGGTAGAGACGGAATTTTAACTTATCAAAAGGGATAAGTATATGCTAGTGACGACTAGTAAGGTATGAGCTCATAACCTAGATTACTCCCAAAAGGGTGGAGTATAGGGTGGCCCAGGAAAATGATGATGAAAGTAACTTTAAGTCACCTAAGAAACTAAGTAAATGCATTATGTGAATATGATGTCTACTATGCATAGTATTTATGAGATGATGATGAGAAATATGATGTTCTGCTATGCATAGTATTATGAAATGATGATGAGGAATATGATGTGATTTTATGCATAACTATGTTATTATATATGAAAGGAAAAGTTCATTATATACATGACATGCTAAGTTTATGATGCATTATAAGACGCATGATTAAAAGGACGAACCTCGGTAAAGTATATTTTCAAACTTAATAAATCAATCTTAGCATGCTCATTATTTCATAATAACCCCGAGGTTCCTGGGGACGATGATGATGACACAATGCATCATGAGGTGAGTACCCTACTGAGATTCTTTTTATAAGTTTCTCACTCCCTCTATTTTTCTTTCCATCTCGTCTTCAAACGAAGGAAGCGTTCGTGAATCACATTGAGGCTCTCAAGGGTACTGAACTTGATCCTACTAGTTTCACTCGTATATTTCAGATATCTATCCCTATCCCTGGAGTGTTATAACTAGGTGCCATTAATGGATGTCCTTCCATCCATATATTATTTATGTTTTGTTAGATTGCCTACACTTAGTCTTATTCTGTTGGTAGGCAAAATATCTATATGATATGTAATTATGGATGCTGTATGATGGAGCCAATATATTATGATATGATGTTTGTAAATTCCTATGTGTCTTTTAAATTTTGCTAAATCATTCACGTTAAAGCTCACGTTTTCAATTATGTTTAAAAAAAAAAATGGCTCGTAATTTCACTAAGTATTTTCAAAGCATGATTAGGAACTGAAGCAAAGAGTAAAGTCTAGTAATTAATCAAGACTCCTAGGTGTATTGGGTTAATTATTAGGGTGTTACATTCCCCAAGCTGGAACCACCCAATAGGAGATCTATAATGCCTCCTATACAAGGCTTCGAATGGTGCTATCTGGATACTTGTTGGTAACTGTTATTGTTTGATAACTCAATCAAGGGCAGGTAATTACACCAGCTTCCTCTGAAATCTAGCACACATGGTCTGAGCATATCTTCTAAGGTCTGTATTGTTTTTCTGCGAACGTTGGTTGGATGGAAAGCTATGGTCAAATCCACACGTGTCCCAAGGGCCTCCTGAATACCCTCGAGAACCGAAGTGAACTGGACCTCTATCTAGATATGATGGATAATGGGACACTGTGAAGTTTGACTATTTTGTTGATGTACAACTGAGCATAAATGTTGCACTGAAGGTAGTCTTTCCTGGTAAAAGTGTGCTGACTTAGTCATCCTGTCTACTATTACCCATATGGTGTTGAACCTCTTGGTGGTTCGAGGTAATCCAACTACGAAGTCCATGGTTATCCTTTCCAACTTCCATTCTGGAATATTATTTATTGAAGTTTGTCACGACCCAACCTAGGCACGTGAAGGCACGTGAGAAATATCATCCTCACGTAAGCCTCGAGACCTATGATGCGTTATATGCATGCTCCGTAAAAAAAAAAATCTATGAAAAACAGAAAATTTCTCTTTTTCTACATACAAATCACTTGATCTTTGAAGGTCGGAATAATTAAAATCATCTAAGTAATCAAGTCTGCCTTTTCATAATCTATCTCTAAATTCTGAACTCATAATATAGCATATGACAATAAGTTGCTCTGTTCTAAATTGTCCATAAAATTTAACATAGATAAGTCATTAAACACAAAACAAGAATATACTATTTTACTATGTAAGATGCAAAATGTGAACTAAGGTCCGGAATCCTCTGCATATATGAAGCACTCTAAACGAACCCAGAATACATGCCTCACCCAGAATGAAAGCTTACCACCTTACTCTTTGTTGTGGTTGAGTAGAATTTGCAGGAGTGGTTCTATCTGTAAGAATAAGAGAAATGAGAGGGGTGAGTTTTGATACCAAAACTGAGAGTGAGTCTCACCAGGAAACCCATTTTTATGGGACATCAAAGAGCAATAGATAAAATAAATCATAATAATATTAAAAGTACTCAAAAGTCTTATGCAATTACATGTCTCTATATGAATATATTTTCAAATCATCCTTTCATGAATTCAATAAAAGCAATTTCTTTAAGTCATTTTCATTCTGAAAATCATATAAGCTTAAAACCATAAACTCTTTCATACTTTCTAATGACTACTTTTTAAAATTCAAAAGTCATTCCACTAGTTAACTTTCGTATTTGATATTAATTACACTCATTATAACGTAATTTATTATTATACCTGGTATTAACTAATCTCATAAGGTAGGCTCCTAGAGAAAATAAATCTCTCTAGTTACACACAATATTTGTGACGTAACAAAACTCTGAATAGGAATCTTTGGTCACAGTGTGACAATAATGGGCACCTAACTAGGTCCCTTCTTCTTGAATTCTGGCCTGGGCATACTTGGTACCAAGGTTAACAGATTTCCTGCCATTAACACACAGCCTGTTTCTTCTAGCTCCTGGAAATTAATCTAAAACTTCTTAAAAGCATTTTATTCTCTAGAGCTCTAAATCTCTATGACTCTAACAGTTTAACCTTAGCATAACCTGACCATGAAACCAAACTTAGTGATTTCAAGTCCACAGAATATGTATTGGGCCGTCTTAGTTACACGAAGATTCATGCTCTAAAATCCTTTTATGTTGAATCTCTATATCATTTCTTATTAACAATAAACTTGTTATATTCTGAAAACCTGAATCTATTAGGTTCTAACAGTCTAACCTTAGCATAACTTGTCTGGAACCATGTCCAAGGGATCACCCTGTGTGGACATTGAGATTCCAAACCTCCAGCGTAGGCCAACTGTTCTCTGAATCTCGTGGAAACTCACGCTCTAAAACTCTTTTATTGATTATCAAAAACATCATTCAATCATCAAGACTCTTCAAATTCAAAATATTAACTTGTTAAACATAGTTCCAACTATAAACTAGGAAAACTCCATATCATATTTTGAAATCATAGAGTCTAAATCATCATTTCAGTCCTTTTCTCTAAACCTTGTATCTAGGTATAAAACCATAGCATAAACATAAACCAGTTTCAGAATCCAGTAAAACAATCATAAAATCCTCTAATAGTTACACATATATTCAATTCTACATAGAATCAGTTCAACAACCATGGTCCCATGAGTTTTATCAAATACAAATTCATGCTCTAAAACCAGTAGTGCAAAACATACCAACTAACAGTAATCCCAAATCCTTGTACAGTAATTCTCTAAATTAAGCAGTAAATCATAGTTTTCATGAAAATAAGTCTAATGCATAACATAGAAGTCACATATGTGAACCCACTCACCTGAGGGTTGAGCAGAGACGAATCACACCAACAGAACTCTTGGGAATAAGAATGACGCAATATCTGTCATGGAAGCAATAGAAATTCTAAATCAACCTTTAAGACCTCTAAATACTCAAATTCCATCTCTAACAAGGTAGAGAACCTCTTTCTTAGAAAACATGGAAAACCACCCTTGAGCTAGGAAAACTTGAAGGAAAGGAAGCAAAACTAGCAAAATAAGATACCTTTAAGCTTGGAGGATTGAAGATTCTAAGTAAACTTGAAAGAGTTGGAAGAAAATGGAGTTTTATGAGTGAAAATGGTGAAGAAGAGGTGTTTGTTCTAAGTTGAGAGAAGTTTGGGGAGGTGGGGTGTGTCTAGAATAGTCTGGAACCAAAATGGGGTTTTGATATTCTCGTTGACGCCTGGCCGTCAAATGACAACCTGGCCCCTCCACCTGGCGCACTGACTTACTCTCTGTAACCGCCGGTGGTCATATGACGCCTTGCGGTCTCCAAAGCTTCAGATGTTTTAATACTAGTATATATTGGATTGTACTATTTCACTACTCACTTATTTACATTTCTTAATTTAAGTTAATTCTTTCCATTAACTTTAAAACATAAATGTAAATAGGGAAATACCCCCATTTGGATTCAAATAAAATATTAAAAAAAACAAAATCCCAACCAATCAAAATCTAATTTTTGGGTTTTAGTTCAAATTCGAAGAATTTTACGATTTTGTAAACTTGGGGACTAAAACGAAACGGTTAAGAGTTTCATAAAAATCGTTAAAAGTCGCTCTTCAACTTATTTTTCTCTAAGGAATAATTACCTGGACTTTTGGTCCCAAGAAAATGGCTCTACCATATAGCCCTCCAAGGGCATGTAGGGTCCAGACTTAGAGAAATTCAGGACCTAAATGACAGAAAGGGTAACCAGCACCTTCTTGGTTCAAAAAATTTTCTAACTTTTTTATTTAAAACTAGGGTATTACAGGTAACCCTAGCCTTTGGTGCTCAGCCTTTAACTTGCTGACACACCAAGCACCTAGCTACAAAGTCACTATATCTCTTTTCATTTCATCCCATCAGAACAAATGTTTTAGATCCTGATACATCTTAGTTGATCCTGGGCGCACTGAGTATGCTGCACCATGCGCTTCATCCATTATTTTTCTCCTCATTTCACCCACTACTAGCACGCATAAACGATTCCCAAAGTGCAACACACCCTTAGCATCAACCGAGAACTCTGTTCTCACCTTACGAACATCCTCAACCAACTTAGCTAGTTTCGGATCTTTACCCTATTGTGCCTTGATCTGTTCCACCAAGGTTGACTAAGCCTTGATGTGAGCTAGAAAAGTCCCTGGATCACTAAGGCCAAACTGAACTCAGCTTCCAACTTTTGAATATCCCCTACTAACGGTTGTCTTCCTGCACTATGGGCCAAACGACCTACCGACTTCCTGCCCAAGTACCTGCCACTACATTCGCCTTCCCTGGGTGGTACGAGATCGTGCAGTCATAATCCTATAATAACTCAAGCCATCTACGCGTCTTAGGTTAAGATGCTTTTGTTGAAAGATGTACTTCAAGCTCTTGTGGTGTGAAAATCTCGCAGTCTCTCCATATAGGTAGTGTCTCCAAATCTTCAAGGCAAAAACCACTGCCGCCATTTCTAAGTCATGCGTAGGATAATTCTTCATGCTTCTTAAGTTGCCGAGGCATATGCTACAACTTGACCATCCCATTTGGACACAGCCAAGTCTAACTCTAGAAGCATCACAGAATCCTGAAAAGCCACCTGTCCTTGAAGGTAATACCAGACTGGCGCGGTCAAGCGTGTCTTGAGTCTCTGAACTCTCTTCACATTCTTCTGTCACTGAAATTTGACATTCCTCTGTGAAGCTTGGTCATAGTGCGGCAATCCTCTGAAATCCTAAATGAACCACCTGTAATATCTGCTAAGCCTAAGAAACTAAGGATTTCTGAAACTATTGTAGGTCTAAGCCATTGCTATCCTGCTTCTACCTTATTTGGATCTACTAGAATACCATTCTTCAACACTATGTGTCCAAGTAATGCCACTTGATCTAACCAGAACTCACACTTGGAGAACTTGGCATACAACTAATTCTCTCAAAGTATGTAAAACTATTCTAATGTTGCTCATGTTCCTCTTTACTCCTGGAATACACTAAGATGTCATCAATGAAAACAATCACAAAGTGATCCAGAAACGGCTTAAATAACCTATTCATCAAATCCATGAAGGCTGGGGCATTGGTCAACCCAAAGGACATCACTAAGAACTCATAATGTCCATAGCGAGTCCTAAGGCCGTCTTAGATATATCTTCATACTTAATTTTTAGCTGATGGTAACCAGACGAAGATCGATCTTAAAATAGGTTGCTCCTTGAAGCGGTCAAAAAGATCATCAATGCGAGGCAAGAGGTATCGGTTCTTGATTGTCACCTTGTTCAGTTGCTTGCAATCTATACACATCCTTATTCGAACCGTCTTTATTCTTAACAAACAACATTGGAGCACCCCATGGAGATGTACTTGGCCTTATAAATCCCTTGTCCAACAACTCCTGTAACTGCTCTTTCAATTCTCTTAACTCTCCAGAGACATGTGATATGGGGTATAGAGATGGGCCTAACTCCTGGCTCAAGCTCTATACTAAACTTTATTCCCTCTCTAGTGGCATACCTGCAAATCATCTGAAACTTGTTGGGAACTCATTAGCCACTGAAGTGCCCAAACTAGGTGTCTTGCTTCTACATCTCTATCGAGGCTAAAAATCCATAACTACCTATATCCATCAATCATAGTGCACTCATAGCTTATATCAAGTTTGTCCGGTTTAACACCTTGTACCCAGAACACTCTTGGCTTATCACCTAGGACCTCGAATCTTATCACCTTACTATAACAATCTATCAAGGCATGGTATAGGCTAACCAATCTATATCTAGAATAATGTCAAAGTCAAACATGTCCAACACTATCAAATCTACTAGTGCTTCCATGTCACCAGCTTTGACTTCGCACGATTTGTACACTTTGAATAAGGATGGGTTCTCCCTAAGGTACCCCAACTAAAAACGGCTTTTTAAGATCCTCAGGAGATCTTCTAACCGTAAGGCAAAGAATGGGGACTCATAAGAATAATGGGACCAGGATCAAACAACGTCATGGCATTGAAGGAACATACTATTGTCATACCTATTATCACTTCATTTGAAGCTGCGCATCTGCGGGTCATAGCATATAAACGAGGTTGTCCATTATCCTGGCTTCCGCTCCTCTACGGCCTTAACCTCTACCACTAAAGCCCTTTCCCCCAGCTCCACATCTGAGAAGCCAAAGTCACCATGGGCTCGTTGATTGAATACTGAGCTAATATGGAAGGGAGCTGACCCTTGACTTTTAGCTCCCTGAAACATCGGCACTCTTATGCATGTGGCCTGGCTGGCCACACCCGTAACATGCGGAATAACTAAACATTGACCCTGATGTCACTTCCGCAAGTTTGGCATCCTGGATATGACTCATGAACCCTGTCCACTATGCTAACTGCCCTTCTCAAGAGTCTGTGACACACCTGGGCTTGCCAAAATAGTTTCTTAGAAGGTTGCCTTTCCTGACTGACCCTCTGTTGGCCTTGCCCATGGTGACCCTTGCTCCAAACCTTCGCTTGAGAAAGAGGCATGAACCCTAGCCTTCTTGTTGGCCTCTGACATCGCCTTATGCTCTGCTAAACCACTCTCAAGACCAATCGTGTGTTTACCACCTGAGCATAATCCATTATCCCGATGTGTGGTTGCAACTGAGGAACATATCTCTGAGTAGATCTTGAACAAAATGTCTCACCCTAGCTATCTCTATTGGTATCATGCTAGGGCCTGGATGTCAGATAAGTGAAATACTCATTATACTCTATAATTGTCATGCCTGGAGTTACATGGAGCTTCAAAAACTCCTTGATCATCTGTTACTAGCTCTCTATTATGAATCTCCGCATGAAGGCTTCCTTGACTGTCCCTAGAGAGAGAACTGAAGTTCCATACCTCTATTGGAACTCGATACCATAACTCTGCTTGGCCTCCCAACTGGAAGCCAACCAACTCCATTGCTCTCTCTGAAGAACAATGGATGACATCAATTATCTCCACTTGCCTGAGGAATTCCTGGGATCCTCAGTCATCAGACGCCCATTGAAGGTGGGCAGGTCCATTTCTTGAACGCTCAAGGCTAAGTCGTCTATCTGAACTGGAGGCGGTTGCGTAGTCGCCTCAGCTGCCTGGTCATCACATCTGTCAAGTTTGCTACCATATATTCAAAAGCTCTAAGGCGAGCACTGTCACGGATGTGTCGCTTCTACGACGATGGCGAAGACGTGAATGGTTGATGCAAGCTGTCGCGACTTACAAACAAATTAAAATTTATAAAGTGCTAAGTTGCACCAAAAATATAGTAAAGGGCACAACCTAAGTCGTCTCTTAAGGAGGCTTCAATACGTAGTTGAGAAGATTTGGGGTTTGAGAATTAAAGCAATTAATTTAAATTGAAAGATAATAGCAACAATAGAGAAGGCACTAGTGCAAGGTATTCCTAGGATTGGAAATTAATTATCATTGACCAAATATTAAACCCAATGATGGCTATTAGTAATAAATTACTGGTAATTCTACTAGTGATCAATTGACCTCTAGAATTTGATTAATGCAAATAGCTAATAAACGACGATCGCCAATTTATTTAGAAATCACATTAATTTAATGAGCCAATTGACATAGCCTAACCGCCAATTGGAAAGTTAATTCTAATGTTCTCCCTCAAACATAAACTAATAAATCTATCAACTTATGCCCAAGGGTTTCCCTAAATAATGATCATCAATTTAGTTATCCCAATAAAGATTATAGCAATCACCACAATAATTAAAGGAATAGAATCTAGAACATTAAGAAAACCAATGCATTTAATATCATAAAGGGGTCTCAAACATCATTCCAATCCATCGGAAATCCTACACTAGTAAAGAAATCTACTCCTCCATCTCTGGAGGATTACAACAATGAAGATAAGAGAGAACCTAAAAATAATAACAACAATTGTTGCTACAATCGCCAAGACAAAGTACTTTCACCAATAGAACCCTTAAGAGAGAAGAGAGAGATGTAGAGAAAGAATAATAGCAACTAAAGTGGTAGCCTAAAATCTAAGTCTAAACTCGAGAAAGTCTGAACAATCCCTTAAATACTGCTCTATAAAATTGGGCCAAAGTGGGCCCAAAACTGATTTAATGACCTATTATGCGTCATCGCACGAGCTGCAACGCTCACCAGTGAGCTATGCTAATAAAAATCATTTTTCAGGGTTTTGTTGAGTGTTGCAGCGCTCATGAGTGCTGGAACGTTACAGAACTGATGTCTTCACGTATTTGGTCATTTTGGCCCATTAAACATCTGAATCTGCCTCAACACTAGAAACAACGATTGTAACCCTTTGAATAAGCTTTCCAATGCCACTAAAATCACCTCAATCAGACATCTGTAGCTCAGATATTGAGAAAATTATAACTGGAGGTCAAGTTGAACAATATTAACATCAAAAACCTTGTTCTTGACATTTTGCACTTGATCCAAAACTCTTGTGCAAAAAACTATACTCAAAGAGACAAGTCAAACGCAAAGGGTATAATTACAATTTATTCCAAAATTAATGCAAAAGTCAATAATTCAATTTAAATCACACAATGAGGAGTAAATCAAAATCCTTATTAATTGCATCAATAACTTAGTAAAACTTATCAATAGTGTACAGGTAGCATGGTTACATTGTGCAAGGAATGACATATAACAAGACTATGAGTACTAAGAAAAGACAAACTCTTATTGAACCTAGACATGATTGACTTTTTCCTAAAGGCCTCAAATAGCACTACATCAACGCAAATGAGCGTGCTTCCATTTTCATAGATGCCATGTTATTTGTGGACACTTGCTCCAATAATATGTAGGGAAACTTATTGCTATGATACCACTTTGTCACGACCCACCTAGGGAACATAACCAGCACATAAGGATTTGGATCCCCATGGAAGCCTCTATAACGTGATTATCTAATATGCATAAATAAATCGAATATATTTAAAATATCTCAAGTTTAATTAAACTTCGTAATTTGAAAATGTTTCCAATCATAAATACTGAACATAAAATTGCATAAAATCCATAATCTGGGTAAAGCTAAACATAACTAAATAAATAACTGAAATTCTAAAATAGTGAAAACAATATAATGCATGTCTTGGATCCTACCTACATAATTATTAGAGCACTACTATACTGACATAACCAATAGTAAGCTCCACCAAAGCAAAGCTCACCAAAAGAAGCTATAACACTACTAGGAGGATCCTCTGGTGCAGAGAACCGGAGCTGTATCTGAAGGGAGGAAGAGAGGGATGAGTTCATCAAAACTCAATGAGCCTCCATTCACAACCCACATGGGACAACAATACATAACATATACATACAACTGATGTAAAACATTTTATATATAATTACATCTAACTTCCTGAAATGATAATTTAACTAAATCCATGACAATAATTAGTAGAGAAACAAGAGATATTCTGACATAAATACTAAGCTGATAGCTAAATTTGATCCAATGGCTAATCTAACGGGCACCTAACTAGGTCCAATAAATGGACACGCACTAGGTTCCTTCCTGAGTGAGCTAGTCCTCTAACGAACCACTTGGTACCAAGATTAACGATCAATCCTAAGTTTAACTCACTTATCTGTGTCTCACTATTTATTGGCTAAAAACTAATAGCAACAAAATTTACTATGCTTACTATTCATATAAAACTAAGATTCATAAAATTTTCTAGCTGATAAAATAAATCTAAATCATGCATGCAACGAGTATGGTCCCATGAATTTTCTAAAATAATAATTTATCATGATAACTACCAAACAATAATTTTCTAAAATTTCAATAATCCATAAGGGCATATTTCTTGACATAAACCATTCTAAAATTTTATAAATAATTTATATAATATGGGAAAATAATAATAATGACCAAAAGTATGGTCATGAGCTTAAACCCACTTACTGTTGATAACTGAGTGTGTTTCACTGAGACTTGATCTTGGGGAGCTGGAATGACATCTGTAACTACCAAATAATATAATGAAAACATAAACAATTTAACTTTATCACCCAAACTGAGTTTGGCATGGTAGGGAGGAAAAATGTTGAGAGAAAATCATGCTTGACAATACCCAGACTCACATACTAGATAAAAAAAGGGAAGGAATTGGCTAAATTCCATGAAGATCACTTACCAAGATATTAATGAGAAAATTAAGAGAACCATGTTTGTCTTTCTAGGGAAAAATCTTTGGGCAGCTAGGATTCTTAGAAGAATGTTTAGGAGTGTTATGATGTACCAAATATATATTAAGAAACACAAAATTGAAAAATGAAACTGCGCATTGTGCACATAGTGGTTCTCTATTGCATTCATATGAAAATTGTGCACTTAATGGTTCGTTTTATAATGTTAGTAATAATAATATTAAAATGTAACTCGTGTAACACGCGTAATATTATTAAAATGAATATACGTTATTTTATTATTAAAACTTATAACATCATGCATCACGTTATAATAAAATATTAAAATGAAAACTTCACGTATTATGTTATAATATTAAAATAATATAATAACTTCAGCCACTTGTAATAATAATAATAATAGTAATAGTATTAGTAGTAGTAGTAGTAATAATAATAATAATAATAATAATTCAGATACTACAAATAATAACTCATATACCACTAAAACTCCGTATATGGTATTTCACATTTGCAATCATGATGATTGAAGATTGTGTAACACGTTGTTCTCAGAGTTTGCTTGACATCTTCATTTTAAGCGCTCGTTCTGATGTCTAGTGCTACTTTTAAACCGTCCCTTGGTTTCTTATTCTTGATTTAATATCCTTTAATCCTTAGGCATGTATATGTACTTCACTTGATATAATGTTCACTTCTATTAGGTTCAATCTTTTTATATGAGATAAATCATATTTGCACATGCAAAGTGAAATTGTAACAAGCAGGCCCTGGCATTATGTGATATTGTCCTCTTTGGGGTTCAAGGCCTACTCCGACTCCCCCTTCAAGGTTTTGTTCTTCCCCCCTGCGAGGGAAAACACGTCACGCAAGGAGGAGGTATGCACACCCTTATAAGGCATGCTTCGTTCACCTCCCAAGCCGATGTGGGACTTCACAATCCACCCCCCTTGGGCCCAGCCTTCGCTGGCACACCAACCCTGGGATCCTCTAGACCATCTCAACAGCACCCCCCGCATTACGTGATATTGTCCTCTTTGGGGTTCAGGGCCTACTCGACTCCCCCTTTAAGGTTTTGTTCTTCCTGCGATCAAAACGCGTCATGCAAGAAGGAGGTATCCACACCCTTATAAGGCATGCTTCGTTCACTCCCCAGCTTACGTGGGACTTCACAGAAATTATCCTTGCTTTAAGTCCGTGGTATGCACTCTGAAGTATCTGGATGCTATGTCAAGAAACTCAAGGTAAATATTAGTCATTCTTCAAAGTATTTTCTTTATATTGGCTTTATTATCATTCAAAAACATATTTCATTAAAGTCTTCAAAAGGTTTGGAGCTAACAATCTTCCCTTTTTATGATGACAAACCTATTTGAAGAAAATATTTTAAAGAGATATTGAAAGAATTACTATTGAAATTATAGCGTGATAAATAATATTCTTTCAACTTATCACAGAAAGTGATTTTGAGGAAGTTCTTTTCTTAAGGCATGATATGAATAAGAAAAAAAAAATGTTTTATAGCCTTAAGTGACTTAAATCATTGCTGTTGTAATTTTTCATGAAGTTTTGAACTAGCTTATAATACTTTTCTGAATATTAGAGTGTATCAAACGAATTATCGTTTAAGCCCAAACAACTTAATTTTCATTCCAAAAAAAAAAACTTTCTAAAGATTCACATGCTTGAATAACTAACAAATAATACTTGTGATATTTTATCTTGATTAATCCTTTTATTCAACACTTTTTTATCCAAACTTATTTTACAAAACATAGATGCTCATGTTTATATATATATATGTATATGTATATATGAGAGATGTATCAGAGCATTTTGAGCAAACAACACAAGAGATTGATACTTATGAGTTTCTGATGCTCAATGAAACCTTAAGAAAAAGCAGGATATACTATTCTAGGTTTCTGAAACTCAATAGGGATTAATCCCAATTAAGCCAAAGCAAGAGCAAAATTGAGCACATATTGAGAATCTAGGAAACTCTTCACATAAGTATCAGAGCATGGAATTGAAAATATTTTTTATAAAGCAAACTAGAAACATATGCTCATGCTTTTTATGAAGACACTCATCTGATTCATATGAAAGAATATAACACATTATATGCCATATAAGCACACTTGAGAGTTTTGAGGCTAACAAACTAATATTAGTTGTATTAAAGCATGTAGGAACAAGTTTTTGAAGACAGAAACTATACACAACAATATTTTGATCAAGTTATACAAAGCTTTTGAGAACTTCTCATATGTATGTTAGAGAGAATGTGTTTTATAAAAATAACATTTTAAGCATGTTATACATATCAAAGCACATCAGATAGATATGAGTATCAAAGCAACAAAAGAAAGATTTTGTGCTTCAAAAGATACTTCTTAGTGCTAATCAAAAATACACATGCAAGCTAAATATACTACCGTGCTAATGAATAAGCAAATCAGAGCACACGGATAAGAGATAAGAAGCAAACATCTACCAGCATGATATATGATTAGCTAGGCATAAGTAGGCATCGATTTGTAACAAGGCTTAAAAGAAATAGAAGCTTAAGACAGATATGTATCAAAGCTAGCGGATAGCATAAGCATGAGTTTTGAACATATAAAATGAGTTGTATAAATAAGATAAAATGTTTGTCAAAACATAAAAAAGATTATTCGAAACAACAAAAGAATACGCATGCTAAAAAAATTCTCTAAGCTCCCCTCAGCATAGGCCCCCTGAATTCCATAGCACTTGGTTTTCTTCATGTCTTATCTTTCTCCCCTTTTGTCACATCAGGAAAAGAAAGGGGTGTGCTTGGAAATCATAAACACCATCTTTAGCCTCTACACCTTAGCTCTTGTAGGATTTCCTCATTAGTCTGAAGGACCTGAAGCTATAGATCTTCATGGTGCCTGAGTTGGGTGTCGTGCTCTATGATTGTTGCCTCAAGCCTATCCTGTCTAGAAGCTATCTCTCTTAGATGCTGGAGGATGATCTGATGAAGCTAAGCCTCAGGAGACTCGGTTGAGGACAAAGGCTGTAAATTTATAGGTGCCGATGTTGATGGAGCAGCTCTAGAGATGGCTTAGGAATGTCTAGGGTATAGTCTCCCAGACTTAGGTAATTCAGCCTATGTATCAGCTAGAAGTGGAAAGGATGGCATGTCAATATTAGAGAGTGACAGGAGTAGAGTAGGCTTAGGGATAGGAGTAGCAATAGTTTCAAGCATCTGAGGAAGGAGAAGCTTGTGCTTTTTCACCAAGAAGAGCATGAGCTTTTGATATTCTATCTTCTTCTTCCATCTGAGTGATGTGAATGGAAGGAGGAGGTTGAGGCACCATTAGGATTATAGCAATATCTGGTTCATGGTCCTCTTCATTTGGCTTTTCAATGATGGGCTCCATTAGAGACTCTTTAGCCATGGGTCCAGGTCTTTTTCGTAGGACTCAATCTAGCTTTCTCATATTGAGGCTTTCTTCTTCTTCAGATGACAATGTTCTTGCTTGTTCTTCTTCTTCTTCGCCTCTTCTTCTTCATCTTCAAAGTGGGTAAGAATAACTTGATAGCCAGCCTTTTCATATTTTGCGACTTCCTTCTTCAATATGGAGATTCTTGATTCATGTATAGGCATCGTTTGCACTTGAGTCAAACATTTTTCCTACTAATGACTTCTACTAGTTTGTCTAGCATATGAGTTTCTTGTGGTATAGACTCCTGTTTTCTTTTTTCCTTCTTTCTTGACCTTGAGGAGGTAAATCAATTCTTCCTCCTCTAGTTCTCAGTCTCACTTTCCAGGAGAGTTAATTTTCTCTTTCCTTTGGCCATCTCCTTTAGAGACTCGATCTCCTTGTAGGCTTTTCTGGCTTGATCTCCCTTTTTCTAGGACTCTTCTTTGTTGGTTTAGATCCTACGATAGTGGACTTCTTCCTTAAGGTTTTGAAAGAGGAAGGTGTGAATATAGTTCCTTCCATGAATTCATACCTTTCTGACGAGGAAACCTCATGTTAGAAGAGTCTTGTGCACAGCATTCCATATGGGACACTCAGCTGTTGTTTTTCTTTTGAGGTGGCGCTGATCATGTAGTCCAGGATAAGTCTTAGCAGGTTCACTTTTCTCTTTGCTATTAGACAGGATAGGAGCATGCAATCCATGCCAACAAGCATATATGTGCTTTCTAAACCGGGTAGAATGGAGAATTGTACCACTGTATGTACTTTCCTAGCCCTAGGAATTAGCATGACAGTAGCGATTTTATTTGGTTTGTGAAGAATCGAATCAGTAGACCTGGACATGTCTCATTCATTTATCCCTTAGGAGTGAACCCAATTTGGTGAGGAGCTCCAGATGATTCTAGCATTTGGTGCCTTAATGATTTGAGAGAGCCTTGGAAAAGTGATCTTGATGGCATAATCTCTTATTATAGACTTTAAGGAAGAAGCTGAGTTTCCTTCCAAATGGGAGTAAAAGGCAGGGTAGCCCTTGAAGACTCGTTCATTTATCTCTAGATATTCTTCCTATTTTTGAAATGAAAATACTTCATCAATAATGGTTATTTCTTCACAAAGATCCTTGCGCAAAGACTTCCCTAGTGCTATTTTTCTTCATGTGAAGTGCTTTTCATAATGATTCTGCATTTGTGGATCATCGTACATGTGAAAAGAAACTCTCTCTTAGCAGATTGGTCGCGTTTTTCTTTTCAAGCCATTGTAGAGAAGTTTGTGTGTGAGGTAGAAGAAGAAAGATTAATTTGAAGATGTTAAGAGGTAGGGAATGAAAGGAGTTTGTATGAAAAAGAGAGCGGTTAAGGTTGCAAGATGATAGTTTGAGAAGATGATGAGAGTTCAGAAAGTTTGAGAGTGAAGGAATATGAAACGGTTGATGAAGCGTGTGGTGGAAGATGATAGCTAAAGAGTGACATGTATGGAGCATTGGAAGGTTATTTAAGTAATGGGACGTGGCTGACTGAAAAGTGAAGCGACATGGGAAAGAGAAACTTAAACTAAGTGAGGATTGTCCCGCCTTTTCATGTTGTTCAGAAAGAGCGATTTTTGATGCTTGGGGATCACTTTCTAAAGGTTTTACTTTCTAACTTATTGGAGTCTCACCATTTCTTCTGTCATACATTCATCTTCATATTCTGAACTTCATGTGACCATGATATCCTATTTTCTAACCCTTTTCTCATCTTTCTAATAGCTATATTTCATATGTGATCATGTAATCCTGACTTTTGAAATACATTAGTGATCTTGCAAACTAGCCTTCTGATCTTCCAACTGATTGACTGTTCTTGAAAACTAATGTCTTTTGAATTTGTAACTGATGACTTTGCTAGGTCTTCAGGGAGGATGCTTAGAGATGTTTGTGCATGAATGCTTATGCAAATTTTATAAAAACATTAAGTTTAAAAGCTTTTTCAAAACACAAGAGATCTTCAGTTAATGGCTTTGTAAATATATCTGACACTTGGTTTTTAGTATTCACAACTATTATCTCAACATCCCCTTTTTTAATATGATCTTGAATAAAAAAAAAGGATTTATAGCAAGAGCTTGGACTTTGAGTACTGAATATGATTCTTAACAAGATTGATAGTACTAGTATTACCACAAGGATAGGAGTTTTAGCATACCTCAAGTTATAATCTTTTAGTTGATCCCTTATCCATAGCATCTGGGTGCAACAAATAGCAGCTACATATTCAGCCTTCCAGTAGAGAGAGCAATTGTATTCTGCCTTTTGCATGACCATGTGATTAGGCTTTTTCCAAAGAAATAGTAGCAACCACTAGTACTTTTTCTCTCTACTCTCATGACAATAACCTTTCTTGAACCCATTCTTTAATAAGAAGGTACCAGTCTATCATACCAAGCTTGAGGAGCTTTTAGACCAAAGAAAGCCTTCGTTATCATGAAGACATAGTTGGGAAGATCTTCACTCTCAAAACCAGGAGATTGCTTTATATATACTTCCTTAGAGGAATCCATTTAGAAATGCATACTTAACATCCATTTGGTAGAGAGTGAGTCCCTTGAAAGCAGCAAAAGCAAGTAGCATTCTAATAGCTTCAAGCCTAGCTAGGTGTAAAGTTTCGTTATAATCAATTTCCTCTTGTTGATTGTGCAACTAACCTTGCTTTGTTCCATGTGATGGTATCAGCTTCATCGAGCTTGTTCTTGAATATCTCCTTTGTATTGATGATGGTTTTTCAACTAGTCATCCAACTTTGCCTTTCTTGAACTTTGTCACTCTTTGCATAGTATCCACCTAACTTTGATCACTCAAAGCTTCTTTAATGCATTCAGGTTCAAAGGTGGAGATGAAAACACAATTTGACAAATTTCTAAGGGATGACCTGATTCTCACACCTTTGGAAATGTCTCCATGAACTTTGTTTTGAGAAATTATCTTTAAAACAAAAACTCCCTTGTAGTTTCGGTATCATTGAGATTCCTCATGTTCTCTTTCATCTTCATATTACTTATCTTCGTGTCCAAAAATGTTACTTTCTAATCGCTTTGGAGTTCTGAGCATGCTTTCTGAAGAGTTGATGTTTTGGAGCTCACTTTCTAAAGGTTTGGCTTTCATCTACTTACTTTTGGAACTTCCTTGAGACTCATTTTCTCAGGACTTTCTTCTAGTTCTTTTAAAATCATCAGCAAAGTTCTTGTGACAATAGAGTAAGCTACTGGTCATGGTAAGAGCTTGGGAAGGCTACCTAAAGACTATCTAACTTTCTCGGGTTTAGGTTTTAGTGGAACTCAACTATGGTGAGAACTAGATGTAGGTAGGTTGACCAACCTAGTATAAAAAACTCCTGAGTATCTCCCTTAACTCTTTATTTTTCTGCCTTGTGCTATTTATATTGTGTTTTCTAAAACTTTTTAATCGCATTGTTACATCAGTATTATAGTTTAGAAAGGTACTTTCTAACATATTCTAACATTGTTTCTGCTGCACTTCAAGTTTAAAACTCGATAGTATTTGTCCTAAGTTTTCAGAAAAAAAAAGAAATAAAAGGCGAAGCACGATTCAACCCTCCCTTCTTGTGCACTTTTCTACCTACAATAATTTCAAAAATTGGGAAAATATATTCTATAACATGCAAGGTATCAAATATGGTCCCATGAGCTTTCTAAAATAAGGTTTTCATGATAACTGGAAAAGAATAATTTATTTTCTGAAAATTGGCATAATTGTGAAAGCATGTATTTGGCATAAGTCATTCTATAATTTCAAAAATAATTTATATAATGCTGGAAAAATTCAAATAATGACCAAAAGTATGGCCATAAGCTTAAACCCACTCATCATTTGTTACCGAGAATTTCTGACCACTGCCTACATGATACTTGGGAATTGGAATGACACTCTCAACTGCCATGGAATTATAAACAAGAATCAAGAATGATTTGGAGTTGAATGAGAAGAGAAAACTATACCACAATTACCTAAAGATTTGCTAAACTCATAACCATGTAAGGATAGGAGTGAGAGCACTTACCGAAGAGATTAATCAAGAAGGTTGAGAGAAATTGCATCTTTCTCTCTAGGGAAAATTCCTTGGGTGACTAGGGTTCTTAAAAGCATATTTAGATATACTATAATGTGTCAAAAATATATACCATGAGATGAAGGATATCATTAACAAATTTTATTTTTTTTATTTTTCCCTTTTTTTAACTTTTCTTAAGTCTTTAACTTCTACTATGGTTATAATTTGGCCTCAAGGCTAGAAATAACATTTGTAGATAATTGAGTTAGCTTTCTAATGCTAAGAAAATCGTGTCAATCGAACATCTAAAACTCAAGATATTTGTAAAATACTAAACAGGAGTCATACTTACAGCACAAGAACAAGGCTATGTTAAAGGTCTTTTATAGATATATTCTAACTAACTGTGATATCAGGAATAATGAAATAAGGATAATAGCTAGACTAAATCTAACCGTATTTTTTGTAACTACTTGCACAATTCAATTTCAAACTACCACAACATATCACTTAATTATTTTTTATATTACGATATATCTGTATATATATTGTAATGAAAAGTTAATGAGGTTTTTAAAACAAATAACATATATCTTGGTGTATTCAAATTATGTACTTGTTTCTCTTTTGAAATAATAATAATAATAATTTAAATGATGAACAAATTTTGCACTCAATTTTAATAATTAATAACTTCTTAAAAAATATCAAATAATTCTCTATAAAAATAATATCTAACAAATTATTTTCATAATACATGTTAAATATAAATTGTAACACCCTAATATTTAACTCAACATGCCTAGGACGCATCTAAGTTAATTATTGGATATTACTTTTTTGTTTCAATTCTAATATTTAACTTTAGGAAATACTTTAGTAAAACTTCGGGTAAATTTTTTTTGGGATTAAAAACAAAACGTGAGCCACACGCACTAAATAAAACACGACATTCGTCTCATACCATAAAGAAAATAAACACATATCACGAGCATACATAAATAATTCAAATATAACCACATCATGAGCATAACATGTAATCATATATGTGTGTGTGTGTGTGTGTGTGTGTGTGTGTGTAAGTGATCATATGTATCAACGGTTCCATATCACGCACCAAAACAAAATAACTAAATAGTATCATGCCCACCAAGAGAGGTTAGCTAAGTACATTCTATAGAAATATAGTTAGAATAAAATAGTCGATATGAACAGCCTACTAAAACCTCCCATCTCACTACTCCTATCATGATGTGCCTAGGAGATAACCCATGATATAATAACAAAAGAAGGCTATCCTCTTGACGAAGTATGCACATACGCTCTATGTGATCTACTACCGACTCCTAAGTGTTTCGCCCCGCGAAGGAAGAAGGTATCCGAGCACGTGGCCAAGATCGGTAGGTGTAGCAAGATGACTAAGAGAATGAACGTGAGCACCACAACACAGATGAGAAGCTCCTCTACGAACAAACTGGACTCCCCTCAAGGCGCGTCACCGTAGTCTCTATCACTACCACTCCCCATCTCCATAAGGACCGTGGGTGCTAAGTCACCCAGGAATGTTGGAAGGTGACCCTCAGACGGGCCAGACCATGAGGAGTGGGCGAGGTGGCAATCGGTGCATGTACTCTGGAAAGTCTCTTACAACTTAGGCAACGAGTGAGCAAGAGGAATCTCTTTACACGAGGGCAAGCCCGCTCGAAGGCAAAATCATCATTAAAGGGAATGACCTGAAAACCAAAAGCTAGTATAGGGTGTACAAAAGGACAATCCAAGAACATGAACAGCGGACAACACAACAACTCATGAAGTGATATAACTGGTTGCTCGGGTCGTAGTGCATCTCCTAAGTGAATGCATCAATGTAGATCACGGAAGTGGCCATCAACCTCTAAAGACAAGATGGAAAAGAAAGAGAGAAGGAATGAGAAACTTGTACAAAAATCTCAGGAGGACTTTCGTCTCCAAACAAATGTTATCATCTTTGCCCTCAAGAATTCTCGGGTTTCATTATGAAAACAGTGGACATAAATGAGGTTCATTTATTAAGTTTAAAAGTCATTAGCTAAGGTCCGTGTTTTAGTATGAGTCTTAATATCATGGATGCATCGTACCACGTTATGAATGTATGTCAATGCCTTATGCAACATATCACAAGAATCATAATAAATTAACATAGCATAAGGAACATAAAATCTCTTAACATAACTTTTCTTTCCTATCTCTTAGGTGACTTAGGGCCTGGATTGAGTTTTCAGTTTCAGCTTTCATTTTCAGTTTTGAGTTTTCCAGGATTTGTGAAGGAAAAACTGAAAATTCTAAACTGGAATTTGTAGTTTTCAAAATTTTCAGTTTTTCTTTCACAAATTCTAGAAAACTGAAATCTAAAATGAAACTGAAACTGAAACTCAAACCAAATAGGCCCTTAACCTTCTTATCTTTTTCTAAGGGTTGTCCTAATACTTTCTTCTCTTGAGAGTTCTAGATTATGAACTCATACCTAACTAGTCATCACTAGTCTACATTTATCCTCTCATAAGCTAAATTCCTGACTTCCAGAGTGTGGGATAGGGGGCATAGGGTCATATTTCATAATCATTAATTTATAGAGTCTAAAGAAACCCCTTATTAGATCACCTATCATAACCATTAATTACTGGAGTCTAGAGGATCATTTCCATGTGTCTTATGTCACCTTTAATCTTAGCATGTCATTTAGAGATGCAAACATGAACATATAAACATGACCATCATCATAACTTATCATTCAATATTTCATGCTCACAATTTCATAATTTTTCTAAGTCCACAAATTTGGCGGAAATCCATAGCATAATGAATTAAACGGAGTTTCCCAAATTTGTTTCATGCCATGGAACATAACAATCATGCATCTCAATTATACATTTGTAACCAGAACATGCCACAATTCATCATGTATTTGATCACATAAGCATGCATCATATTCTTGGCATATATCCATAAGCATATTAGTATCAATGTATAATTGAAAAGTAAATATGCTCCTACCCAGGATGCGGAAATCAAGGACTAGACTCAGCTAATGCATATGTTATACTCAACAGGATATATGTACAACATAGGCAGTAATCATTACTTGCATAATTAAAGAATCAAGCATGTATAGTCATCAACTCATAATTTTGCATAATCACCTCAAGTCATATAATTTCCAGACAATTTGTATGAACATAGCTCTCATAACATATCATTCACATTAATATCATCAAGTTATTTGATAATTACACTTTAGCCCAAAAAGGGTAAAACTAATTTCTAAAAGTTTGTGGATCAAAATGTAAATTTCCCAATTAATGCATTTTCTCAAAACTAATGATTCCCACAATTAATTTACACTTTTAAGATACTCATAACACTTAGAAATTATTTAAATTCATCATAAAAACCATTTTGGACCACTGGACGAATTTTGTTAGATGTTAGGGATCAAAATGCAAAGTTTCACGATTTGATACTTAGCAAATGTCAATGCTTCTAAAAAATCATTCTTAACATCATAAATGGTATGTTGAATACATAGATATATTCAAAATCATGATTAACTCTGATTTAACTCATTTGGCCAAAATTCTATAATGAGAAGTTCAAGACACAATTTTTCGCATTTTGCAAAACGGTCCAATTTGACACTTGCAATTATCCTTTTAAGCACCTAAGACACTAAAAGTAATTTTTATAACAATTATCATTAATTTTTAAGCACGTGAACAATACCACACAAAACTATACATGCTGGACACTATGAGGAAATTCAATTTTAAAAGCTTTAGAAGTTACAATTTTGACCCTTTCTAGTTACTAGTTTTTCCTAATATGCTAAAAATAACTTTTACAACAATTATTAATAATTTTTATACATGTGAACAATGCCACACAGTATTGTACATGCTAAACAGTGTCCAATAGTACCAGAAATTAAAATTACAAAAGTTTTAGAAATTACATTTTTGACCATTTTCAATTACTAGTTTTCCCAAAGGCCATTCTAAGACATTTAAGACATATGAAACAATTTTTAACACATTTTTAATGACGTGAATAGTGCCAAATAGTGTCCTATAGTGTTAAACAATGTCAAATAGTGCCAAAATTAAATTACCAAAAAGTTTAGAAATTGCATTTTTAACATTTTTTAATTACTAGTTTTCTCAAAAACTATTCCAAGACACTTAAAACACTTGAAATCATTTTGTCCCTCTTAGAAATTAATCATTATCATTTAAATCAGTAGAAAAGCTTAAAAATTTATAAATAAGGTTTTACTTATTTAAAAATCACATTTTTGCTCCTTTTAAATTTCTATCTCTTTCAAAATTTCTTTGTACACTCAAGTCACAAGATTCAAGTCTTAAAATAAAATAAAACCAACTTCAAATCCAAGATCACTATATGGCCAAAATATATATATATCTGTGTGTGTGTCCATGATCAAAATTTCCATTTAAGATCAAATGGGCAAGTATTGAGCTTTAGAGACATAGGTTGTAACATCCTAATTTTCTAACCCAATTTTCTTTAGAAATTAATTGAGGTTTTGTTAATAAGAATATTAAGTTTCTAAAGGCATAGGAATGATGAGAACAACTTTAGGTTCAAACAAAAAAAATGAATAGTATTTTGCGGGCACAGGCTTGGAACAAACCTGAAATCCTGGAAAAAGCCCCGAACTGAAAAGAGAGGGTTAAAGTTAGAAATAGTTATGAATAAGGATTTTATACCTGAATTTAATTTTCGGGAGATATTGGTTTAATCGGTACGGTATTTTACTAGTTCGGCAAAATTTCGGTATGCGATTTTTAACACCGAAATCTATTTTAATCTTTATAAAGTGAAGGAGTTTATCCATCTACATCAAGTGAATGGCTAAGATTCAATCTTGAATTACAAGATTGAATCATAGCCATCCAATTTACTTTCTTGGAGTCAAGATTATCCAATTACAAAATATCTTAGTCATTCATTAATGACAAGATAAATACAAGCTTTTTCTTCCTCAAAAAGGCAAGCACAATTCGGCCAGCTTCCAAGGGAAATAACAGCAGCCATACCTCCATTTTCAAGAGCTCATGTTTCCATTTCAAAGCCATAAACACTAGCTTGGTGTTAGTGAAACTCCAAAATTCCTTCACTAAACTTGTTCTACACCTTGATCTCTACAAATCTAACCGAACAAAATCTCTATTCCTCATCAAATCCTACCTTGCTAATTCACCCTCACTGAGTTAAGAAGGAGTTTGGACTGATTTGAGGAGTTTTGGGGAGCAAGAGGGCAAGCTTAGAGCACCTGGGGTCAAGAAGTCATTAGCTCACTAAAAGTAGGGTTTTCTGCGCCTTTCTTGTGAAATTTTTCAATTCTGTTTTAGCTTGCCCTAATTCCGAAAATTTTGATGATATTGATGATTAACATATTGATATTGATGTATTAATTTTTGTGTTGTGTTTGGATGGTTTAAAATGGGTTTTCTCTCAAGTGAAATTGGAACTAGGTTGCTGGATTTTCTGGTCTCTTGCAGGCGTGCATGGTCACGATTTTTCTGGGCATGTTGTGGTCATTTTCATGAGCTGAAAAATTTATATATTCAATTTAACATCTTTGACTAGCTCCACGAATTTTCTTGGGTTCTGATTTTGAGTCAAACTGCTTTAGAAAAATCAGTAACCGAAATTTTAGAGATGCTGCCTGAACTTGGAATTGAGGCTGAAATTATATAATTTTATTAACACATCAAATGATTGAGTTATCCTTTGAAATTTTTATAGGAAGTGTATAACACATGGAACTATTACTGTAAATTTTATTGTGAGTTATTTCAATCAGTTTATAGGGTTAAAAATTGTGAGAACTCTGGCCTGACCTGAATTGGGGTCTCTAGCCACTAAATTTGTATAATTTCCTGATGGGGTTTGAGAGCTCCAGGAGTGTTGAAATTTTTACAGGGCATCCTAGACACATTGAAGTGTCATGGAAAATTTTTGTGGCTCTTGAACCAACCATTAGACAAGTACATTAAATATTGGTACTGAAATGATAAATCTGCTCATGTGCTGAAAGGCGAAAAAGCCTTAAATTAATGATGACATAGTATATAGTTCAAGTATCTAGTATATGAATGTATACTAATTGTTTTAAAGGTTTGTTCACAAAGCATGAATGAGACTCCAATGTAATTGAATGCCTACATGTATGGTGAGCATGCCTTGGAAAAAGAGAAAATTGCATGATGCATTTATACGAGAAAAGAGAATGTATAAGTTTCACTTGTGCATGTTTTAACATATGGGAAAACAGAGACAAGGCTTATATGGGTTGAAGGGGGAAGACAAGAATAAGGACTTCCCTAGAAACTTTATGAGTCGGTAGATGTATCGGCTAGGAATAGAACTGTGTGAGATTTGGAAATGAAAAAATGAAGTCCGATGATCAGAGTAGGAATGAGCTCATGTCCTAGTAGTCTATTGTCCTTCGTGGAATGATCCACTAGATATATACACTTCTTGATGTGACATTAAGCCTTCCCTATGTTAAATAAAAGAGAAAATGGCACCAAAGTGAGTTCCTAGTTGACAAGGGAAAATGTATAACTTTATCACGTCTTTATTATTACTTTTGCATGCGACATCTCATGATATTACTTACATGGATGAAATTGCTAGTTATGTCTGTCATACTTAAGGAGTACTCTCTGAGAATTTTATAATATTCTCATCCCTATGTGTATATATGTTGTATTATATTCAGATTCCACAGATGCCGTTGGTGATCTTCTTCCTTGATTCACCCCGTGGCAGTGGCATTGTGACCGATCTGATCCACTGGACGCGGAGCAGTTAGTAGTAGAGCCTGCCTGTAAACGGATCCCATTAGATGTTGTTGGGGTCTATTTCTATTTGTATGAAATTTTGTTGGGCTTCGACTTTGAACAGGATAGATCAAATGCGGGTTGTTTATTTTGTACACTGAGTTTCGACTAGTTCGGAAGCTAACTAGTTTGCATACTAGTATGATATTGTGTTGTAAGCTACACTATGATGTTCATAAATGTAAATATGGGCTTTCCAACATATATGTCTAAATTCCCTTATGCGTTGTATTTCGACTAATATAAATTGAACGTACGTGATACCCTTCTAATCATTGTGTTAATACTCGAGTAAGATATAGTAATTAGGAGGGTGTTACATTATGGTATCAAGACGGACTATCCTATCAGCCTTAGCATTGGACCGGCTATGTTTCCGTAGTAACTGTCATGCATTATGATGCATATATGTATATGTGTGTATGTATAACTCTGGTTAGACATGTTGTGGGTTACTGCCACACTTGGATTGGTATTGAGCTTATCAACTCAATATTTTGCTTGGTGTGACAGGAATCGATGACTTTCAATCGGCATACTAGAAGTGGAGCAGGAAATAACATGAAATGATGAACACCTTTCGTGAGATGGCGCGGCAATGAGGGAGCAAGCCGCGGTTGCCAACCGAATGATGGAAAGATTACACCGCAATGAAGGGCAGGACCAGTTGGTAACCCGAGGAAATGAAGTGGATGGGGAATACCATAAATTTACTAAATTTAGAAAAGCAAACCCCCTGCCTTTTCGAGGAGCTTTCAACCCCTGAAGGCAGAAGAATGGATCAAGGCAATGGAAGATTTTTTCAGCTCTCCCTGATAGAGATTCAAAAGGTGGCTTTTGCCACATATATGCTAGAAGGAGATGTAAATCCGGTGGGTGGGTACTAGAGGATTATTTGAAGCTTCCCAAATGAGGTTACTTGGGATGTCTTTAAGGAGGCATTCTATCATAAGTACTTCCCCTTCTGAGGAATGCAAAGGAGTTAGAATTTATGGCTCTTAGGCAAGGGCCTATGAGTGTGGCAGAATATACCGCCAAGTTTGAGGAACTTTGCAAATTTTTACGATTTACCAACGTGACCCGGATGAAGTCTGGAAATGCATGAAATATGAAGGGGGTCCACGTGAGATATTGAAGCTGCTGTGAGCCTCTTGGAGATCTAAGATTACCCTACCTTGGTGAATAAGTGTCGACGCTGAGAGTCTAACAAGAAGCTGGCAAACCTCAAGTATGCACAAAACAATGTCAGGAGAGGACTAGCACCCCAAGGCCCTCGATTCAAGCTTGTACACCGAGTCTAGGGAAGATTTCCATCTAACAACAACAACAGAGGTAACAGATTCAATCCCCAAGACCAGAGATAAGAAGAGAGTGCCCTAAATGTGGGAGATATCACGGGAACCGACCATGTTGGACCACGCAAATTACATGCTTAGCTGTGAAACCAGGACACAAGATATTTGAGTGTCCCAACAAGAAAGTTCAGCGGCTCATCCCCAGGCCACAACAACAAGGGCGCGTCTTTTGCCTGAGTACGAAGGAAGCTTCTAATCTGTCGATTCTGATCCGAGGTAAGTGTGAAATAAATGGAAATACCTTAGACGTACCTGTATGATTCGGGTGCCTCTCATTCTTTCATATCCTATGACTGTGTACAAAGGTTAGGATTACTTGTGTCTGAGTTATTGTATGACCTTCTCGTATCCACCCTACGGGTCCTATTAGGACTTGTCAGGCATGCATGAACCTTTCTCTTCTTATAAATACTAGAGAATTTACTGCTAATTTGTTTTGCCTACCTTTATCTGGTTTAGAAGTCATTTTAGGTATGGATAACTGGTACCAAACTATGTGATTTTACATTGTCCAACTAGAACTTATATTTCTTCGCATGTCTTCCTCTCTTTCCGTGATTCCCTTTTCTTTTTACTTAAACCTAGTGACACCTAACCCTAGTAAGGTGGACCGTAGGAATATGTTCTCCTCTGGCTAGTGAAACTAAAAGTAACCATGAAGTGAATGCGATTCCAGTGGTGAGAGAGTATCGAGATGTGTTCCTAGAGGATATTCCAGGTTTCCGCCCGAAAGGGAAGTCGAATTATCCATTGAATTGGTCCTAGGGATGGTCCTATTTCAATTGCTCCTTATAGGATGTCCCTTTAGAGTTGAAAGAATTAAAGTCCCAGATTGAAGAGCTACTAGGGAAACACTTCATTAGACCAAGTGCCTCGCCGTGGGGAGCCCCGTTCTTTTGGTAAAGAAAAAGATGGGGGTATGAGACTTTGTGTGGACTATCGGTAGTTGAATAAGGTGACGATCAAGAACAAGTACCCTCTGCCAAGAATTGATGACCTTTGGATCAATTACGTGGGGCAACCGTTTTTTCAAAGATTGATCTTAGAGTCAGGTTACCATTAGATTTGAGTTCGGGATGAGGATATCCCCAAGACGCTTTTAGAACTCGGTATGGACATTATGAGTATAAGGTGATGTCTTTTGGACTAACCAATGTTCGACGGTATTCATGGATTATATGAACCAATCTTCCGCCGTTCTTAGATAGATTAGTAGTTGTCTTTATAGATGACATACTTATCTATTCAAGAACTGAAGAGGAACATGCGGAGCATCTTAGGGTTGTGTTACAGATCTTAAGGGAGAGGAAGTTGTATGCTAAATTGTCCAAGTGTGAGTTCTGGATAGGAGAGGTTAAGTTTCTTGGCCATGTAGTATCACGAGAAGGAGTCTTCAGATCCTAGCAAAGTAGAATCGTACTTAATTGGGGACGGCCACCATAGTGATTGAGATTCAAAGTTTTCTGGATTAGCTGGATACTATAGGCAATTTATTATGGGTTTCTCCAGTTAGCCCTACCTTTGACAAAGTTAACCCGAAAGAATGCTAACTTCAAATGGACGCCAGAATGTGAAAGTAGTTTTCAAGAGTTGAAGCAAAAGTTGACCACGGCTCCTGTCTTAGTGTTACATTATGGTGTAACACTCGGGACGAGGCAGGGAGTGATCGATGCGAGAAGGTACGGACAAGGAGTGGCTCTGCCTCCAAGTGGAGGGGTACATGAATGAACCGATTACACACCCGAATGAGAGGATCTGACCTATAGGTATGGGACTATAGTTAAGGAAGGCTTATATGAATTGATTGGTACTACTATGCCACAAAGATGCATCTTTCTTTTCGGTAAGCCATCACAAAAGAACTCAGCGAGCGTGCTTGACTTGGGATAATTTTGGGATGGGTGACCTCCTGAAGTTTTCCTAGGAAGCATGTGAGTGAGGACCTATGTCTGAAAAGACTCGTGTTGGTTTGTGGGAAGCGGCAATCCATAAAGCAGGAGATGTTACAAATGGTATCAGAGCCGCACCTCTCCCAGGGTGTGGTTCGGGACGAACCAAGCGGAAGCTGGTGGGCATGTAACCCCCGGGACGAGGCAGGGAGTAATCGCCGGTGCGAGAAAGCATGGACAAGGAGCAGCTCCCTCCAAGCGGAGGGGTACATGAATGAACCGATTACACACCCGATGAGAGGAATCCTGAGTCTGTATAGGTATGGGACTATACAGTTAAGGAAGGCTTATATGAATTGATTGGTACTACCTATGCCACAAAGATGCATCTTTCTTTCGGTAGGCCATCACAAAAGAACTCAGTTAAGCGTGCTTGACTTGGGGTAATTTTGGGATGGGTGATCTCCTGGGAAGTTTTCCTAGGAAGCATGTGAGTGAGGACAAAGCATGCTGAAAGACTCGTGTTGGTTTGTGGGGGCAGGGAATTCATAAAGCAGGAGAGGATGTTACATAGGTGATGACTGAAATCATAAATATATCGTGCAATCTTATTTTAAGTCCTTAACATTATAAGGTGACAACTTGGAAATATAAATATGATATGCAAGACTTGAAATTTAAACATGAGATGTAAACCCATTTTAAAGTCTTCAAGATTACAATGTGACAACTTGAAATATAAACATGAAATGCAAGATATTGGAATATAAACATGAAAATAAAAGTTCTTTTTTATGACTTTAAGATTATAAAGTGACAACTTAGACCATAAACATGATATGCAAGACATTGAAATATAAACATGAAAATGCAAGACTTGAAACATAAACATGAATGCAAGTCCATTTTTATATCTTATTAGAGCTCAAAAACTCAAGACTTTAAAGAGTGAGACTTGCAACCGCATCAATCGTAATAAATGAAAATGAGTTTTAGAGTTCTTCATTCTCATGTTTCAAAGAACCTCATTTCTTGGACTTACCATCAAGCTAAAAAACAACAAAGAAACCAAATGAACATTCTTTCTTCTTTTTTTTTTTTTTTTGAAACCAAAGATCAAGCCTTAAGCTTTAGAGGTCATACATATGATGATCTTACAACTATCATCAAGAACACTCATCATCAAGTTATGGCTTTGATCACCACCAAAAACAAAAGAAAAAAGTAGAAATGAAAAGAAAACTCAAGAATAAAATCCCTACCAAGGTGGTTTTTTCTTGCAAGATGAAAAACACTTGTTCTTGTGAAAGGAAGAGAAGAAAAATCTTCTCTTTGAGGGAAAGAGGGTTTTGGCCAAGTGGGGATAAAATGGAGGAAGGATTTTTATTGTGTTCTTGTGTATGGAGATGAAAAGGTCAAGTGTTTAGGAGTTGATTTATGGTGGTGGTGTGTTGGTTTAGTGTTTGTAGCTTGAATGAAGATCAAGAATGAAGTTTCTTGAAGGTGGAAGAGAGAGAAAGAAGAGAGTTTGAATTTAGAGAGAGCAAGAGTGTTTTTTTGACACAATCTTGGTGGACAAGACTTCATCAAAAAAGTATCTAGTAAGAATGAGGGTGTATTGAAAAATCAAAATAAGAGAGAGAAGGAGGGCATGTGGCCCCACCCACTCAAGGGAATTTTGGGGGGGTGGAAATTGTTTCATTTGGGTGTGGAAATTAGGGTTTTTGAGTAATTTTGATTATGGGAAAGGTTAGGAATTGATAATTAGGTGTTTAGGTTAATAACCATGTGTTTAAAACTTTTAGGACAATGTTAAGGAGTTGTCTTTCAAGGTTAGTTGGGCTAAGTTTGATTAATTCAAATTTCAAACACCAACACACTCCTAATCTTAAGGAAAAGAAAGAGAGAATGTACTTTTGTCCCATATTTTTTACGTTTTGGTCTTGAAACATCTCTGAATAAAAATGAGATTAAACTTTCTCTAAGCAATCTTGAGCCTTAATTAACTTTAAATAATTATTTGGACTAAAAAGTAATTAATAAAAATAATTTATCTTTAATTAGAGTATAATATTTTCCTTAATAACTTTAATTAGGCTTATTTAGCACTAACTAGGGGCAAAATAGTAATTTTATACAAAAATTTCCTGGACCTCCAGACCCTCCAGATATCACTTATCCCCTCTAATTGGCATATTTAACTCTTGGGTGATGACGGGTTTTATCACTTAATCCCGTGTTAAATTATCTTAGGGTATTCTTAATTTTTCGCATGGAAAAAACTAAGAATTGAGATTTTCACATATATTGCCATCCAAAACACATCTAGTCTCCTTCAAACATCAAACTAAACTCTTGAGGATAGTCGGGATTGGTCATCCTCATTTTCCAGGCAAAATAACCTCAGGCATTTTGGTCATTTTGCAAGCAGAAAATCAGGGATTGCGATTTTTGCAGATTGTTATCTAACCACATATAGCCTCATCTTAATATTAAAATACCTCATTAAGAATGGCCTAGACCGGCCATCCTTGATTCTCATGCAAAAATGACCTCAGGGCATTTTGGTTGTAACCTTTCATTTTTTTCTATTTGAGTACAAATGACCGAAATGCCCCTAAGGTCATTTTTACCCGAATTTGAGGAGCAACCGAATCCTCGAATGGGTCAACTCAATGTTTGAAGGGGATTATATCTGTTATGTTTGATATCCGAGGTGAAAATCTCGTTTTCGAACTTTCAATTTAAAATGACCAAAATACCCCCAGCATTCTACGCGGTAAAGGTGCCGTTTGAGCCAGGAAGTTTGGAATGATGTTTATGAGTGGTTTTTGATGTTTAGTTGGGCCCAGGAGGTCCGAGCAATTGTAGTGCAAAATTATCATTTTGCCCCTAGAATAGTGCAGTAAGCCTAATGACGTAATTAAGCAAACCTAAGCAATATTAGGCTCTAATCGAAGATTAATTTATTTCGATAATTAATCTAGAGTCAAAATAATTTATAAAGGTTAATTAGAGCCTAATATTGCTTGGTTAAACTCTAATTATATCTTTTGATTCAAGATTCCTAGTCATGGAATCTTTAATAGTTTTTCTCTCCAATTCCTTAAATTAAGGAATTGTGCCCATACCTTCATTTGACTAAAGAATGGTTTTAATTTGTTAATCTAGCAAGATCACTCCCCTAATCAAGTCTTGACAATCTTAATTAACCATTACCTCACCTAAACACTTTCTTACAAACTCCTAATCAAAACCTTAATCAAGAAACACCTAAACACATCACTAAACCATAATTACATGAACAAATCATCCTCTCCCTTGGCTGCACAAAGCTGGCTGAATTCTCCCTCCATAATTCATCACATGTTGATTTTGTTTCACTCCAAAGACCATACCTTGAGCCATACTTTGGACCATACTTGAAGTCATACCTCAGCATCTTGCCCATATTCACAACCATACCAATCAAGAGATATTTTCCTCCCCAAATGGCCAAGAAGCCATCAGCCACTCCTCCTCAAATCAGCCTTTATATTGCAAAATTTCTATAAATACCAAGCCTTGAAGAACTTTGTTACATTTTAGAAGCCTAGCCAAGTTTAAGCTTTCTTGCATTTTCTCTCATTTGCTCTCAATTTCTCTTCATCTTACTCTTCTTCCTCCACCATCAAAGAAACCTTTCCACCACTACAATCCACCACAAACAATCTTAAACCACCACTCCCTCACCTCAAACCACCTCTCAAACACCAAACCTTTCCATTTCCAAGCTTGCATTCTCAAGGAAAATTCATCCTCCTTGAGAACCTTTGTTGGCCGAATCCTCCTCCTCCTCCAAGAGAAGATTTTGTCTTCTCATTCTTTCAAGAACATAAGCTTCCTCTCATTTCTTTCAAGACTTCCTTAGGTAGGGGTTTTATTTCAAAGTTTTCTTTACTTTCTTTGAGAAGAGTTCTAGATTTCTCTTGGTTTTCAAGCTTTTCCTTTCCTCCTTTCATTTTTGGCCTTGGAGCCTTTTCATATGAAAAACTTTAGCTTGATGATGAGGTTTCAAGATAATGGTCTTGTGATGCCATGTGAGAAACCTCTAAAGGTTGAAAAGCTTGGTCTTGGATCATATATGTTTTTGGTTTCTTTCCCTTTTCTTTGCTCAAAGTTTTCAGTTCTCTTTCTTTTTCCTTGATGATTTCGATTTTCACTTCCTTATTTGAGCAAAGTTTGCTAAAAATGTTAAGTAGATCACTAAAAGTTTTGTTAAGAAAATTAATCTTATGTTTTCAAAGTGCTCTAAGCTTACCCTTGCCAACCTTAAAGTTGGTCGGCCGTTCTAAGAGTTTACTCTAGATTGAAGCCCTTGAGCAATAAAATAAAGAATATGAGTAGTTCTTTGTATGCTTGTTTAGATAAATGTTGAGGTTTATGTCTTAGTCCATTTTCTTGAGCTTGATGATGAAGTTCAAAACCAAAGGCTTCTTTGAAGACTTGGTGCTAAGAACTCTAAAGCTCACTTTATGTTGTAAAGATACAAATTGGGTTAAGGTTATAATGTTTCTCTAAAGTCTTGTAAGAGCTCTAGTTAAGATAAAATGAGTTGCATTCATGTTTATATTTATGCCTTGCATAGCATGTTTATTTTGATGCTATCACTAAGCTCTCAAGAATAACTAAATGAACTTGCATTATCATGTTTAAATTTTTAAGCTTGCATTTCATGTTTATATTTCAAGTCATCACTTAATCTTTAAAGATAAAAATGAGGTTGTATCTCATATTTATTTTATACTCTCACTTTATTTTATAATGAAGAGTAAAACAAGTGCATAACATGTTTAAGTTTATGCCATCACTTAAATATCCTAGAGCTCAAAGACTTGCCCAAGTATCACAAGTAAAGTTTTAGAAAATGGAGGCATCCCAAGGAAGCCATTTCGGCCTTGTGATGATGATGATGGACTTGAGATGAATTCATCTAATCATAAGTGCCCATAACCTATGTCTTGAAATTTTTTAAAGAATATTACAAGCAAGTTTTTGAGTCTTAAAACTATTTTATGAACTAATTAATTTAGCTACTGACCTCACTTGTATTTTCATGATATCAATGAGATAAATTGGTTTCTAAAGGAGTTTTGAGTTCCTAAAATGATTCAAAGAGAAAACTAGTAACTTATATGCTTTTAAATCATGAATCTATGTGATTATATGATGCTTGCTTTTCGATTCTGCCTTGTGTACTTGGCCACTTTATAAATTCTATTTTATGGTGTTAAAATGTGTAAAATTATGTTTGAGTGAAGCAAGGATCGATTTAGGGAAGTTAGGAAAGAACAAGTAACTAGAAAGGACTTAGGATGAGAATTTTAGAACACTTAGATACAAGAAATGCAAATTCTGTTCCAGCATAATTAAACTTAAGGAAAATGGTTTATAATTAATGGATAAGTGTAGGAATCCCTAATATATGGTTTAGGAATCAAATATAGAGCCTAGGCGAAGACGGAACTTAGAAATGGTCAAAGACGGAGATTCTAGAACCCCGTAATCATATGATAATTTTCTGCCCAAAGTGATGCAATGCTGTTTGGTCATGTTAGTAAGCATAAATATTAGAGGAAATTATAGGTAATGATCCCTTAGGTGAAATAAAGATCCATAATGAATATTAGGATAATTAGAACACAAGTTTAAGAAGTAAGGGTCAAAGCATAAAACACTATAAGATAGGAGGTGTGATGTGAGAATGAGTTCGAGTGAGTAAATTTATGATTTATGGGAATATATTACATGCCATGAGTATGAAGATGTGTGGATGTATAACTTGATGTTTTCGATGAAGTGGAATGTTGTAATTAAGATGCATGAGAATATGAAATGTGAATATCACAGGAAAATATGCTTCAATGATTGAGAGATTTACTTGATTGAGAAAATTGCATGAGAACAACATGTGTTATTTGAGTTATGTGGCATGACTCAAATTTGAGAAATTTGGGCAGGCATTATGCTCGAAATTCGTCAAATTTGAGGGACTTAAAGAAAGTTTGAAAAGAAAGATTTTATATGTGACATGTCGAGATGCATTTCTCCTGCTATGGTAAGGAGAAAGGAAACCCGGGGGGTATGGTCGTGGAGCCATATCAAAGTAGACAATGTCACTGGTTTTAACCAAATGATGCGTTTCGCAGACGACGTACTTCTCCTGTGAGGAAGGTAAAGTGAGGGCATCAACATTAGCCTGCCAAAGTGGACAAAATCACTGGTCTTAACTAATTGATGCATTTCTGAGAAGGAAAAAGTCTCATGATGGGGTCCGTACTGATCGGGATTATTATTTTTATGATTATGATAAGCTTATCAAGAGGATAAGTAAGAACTAGTGACAACTAGTTGAGGTATGAGCTCATAGCCTAGTATCAGGGTTGGTTACTATTTTTAAATACCATGATGTCACAAGTTTGAGAAACGAGAAAAGATGTGAAGCATTTGGCTTATGAAAGAGAAAAGTTGATTATGAGAAAGTACATGCCACTTATTTGATGATGAATTATTAATGACGTGTTTTATTGTTTTGCTTGCATAAAGTATTGCCATGCATTCATATTTTGCTATGCTGCATATATGCATTAAGATTCATCATAAAAGACACGGACCTTGGATAATTACTTTTATAAAACTTTATAATGAACCTTTGCATGTTTAACTTTTTCATAATAAACCCAAGGTTCTTGGGACGTAAACGATGACACTAGGATAGAGGATTCTCCTATGAGATTTGTTAGCAAGATTCTCACCCTCTTTCTTCTTTTCCCGTTATGTCTTCAGATTCGATGGCGTCGTTCGTGATCTTCGTTGATACGCCCATTTGGGAGATGCACTATGACCAGCACCAGTCATATCACTTTGAGGGTCATTGTGCTGCGTATTTTTGTATACATGGGACGTCCGTTGCATTCCTGGTCTCCAGCTTCATTTACCCCACCTCTCCCTTAGCGACGATTTGATCTTTGAGAGGACACGCCCTCGCGATGAGAGACTCGTCGTGCCCGCCTTCGGCGATGCACGACTACCCGAGTAAGTTCTTCGCCAAAGGCATTCAGAGACGACCCGTCGAGGATTCCCCTACTCATATCTTTTCGGAGGATCTGTCCCCAGTTCCCATGGACATTGAGAGGGGGGCGAGGATACGGTGATGAGCAGAGGCTAGCTCGACGCCGGAGATGTGCTCACGTCGAGGAGGTCATGTCCGTCCACCTTTTCGCTTGCACACACTTGAGGAGCTCGCACAATTCATTGGGTATATACCTTCGAGGGACGAGGAGCGCGTTATCAGGAGTTTGAGGGAGGGGTAGCCATGGCTTGGGTTTGATCTTTTAAGGCTTTCCATGTATTTGTTGTTTATGTTTCCTATTTCTTTTCCTGTATTTTTTGTTTCCTGTACTTCAAGCTCTCCGATTATATGGGCATGACTTTATGACTTTTTATATTTCAGTCGTTGTATTAAACTATGATATTTAATATTATGATGGTTGTTCCTATGATTGAAGTGTTCTTAATAGCTTTTGTATTGCATGATTTATTTTCTCTTTTGCTTTACGTTTTTGTTTATGTAGTATTTGATGGCTCACAATTTGTTTTACATATTTCAAAAAAAAATTTTACCCGTATTTTTCGCTAAGTAATTTTTACAAATGAGTTTAAAGGGAAGTAATAACTAATAATTAATCTTAATATGTCATAGGCGTGTTAGGTTAAATATTAGGGTGTTGCATTGGTCATTTTGCACAGTAGGAAAAATTGAGGCATTATATAAATAATATCTAATACCTAAGTAAGGATTATTATAATTCAGCAATGCCTAAAAAATTATTTTCAAATCACAATGGTTATGATTTTGGTTAACTGTCAATCATTTTGAAAATATTCAACTATCAATTTATCTATTTAAATTTTCATAAGACTGATATGTATATATGGAAATATATTTTCTAACATATTCATTTAATTCTATATATTTATATTTTTGAAAGTATTTTACAATTCTATAACTACTTAAAAAAATTAATCTATTATCAATATAAAATACTTTATGCTAACATCATTATTACAAAACTGTATATGTGAATACTATATATATATATATTCAAATCCTAATTGATATTTACACCATAAATATAAATGATAGATATCTAAATAAATCCTAACATAATCTTAGAAATGATATAAAAATTAATTTATAAAGTGTATATGTGATAAAAGGAAAATTTAGTAAGCTATATCCTTTTTAATTCTAATAAATATTAATATCAACGATAATTATAAACAATATTGAATCTAATAGATTTGATAAGATAATATTTTCAAAGTGTTAATATCAAACAATATCAATTATTATAAACAATATTGAATCTATTTCGATAAGATAATATTTTCAAAATTTAAAATCAAACGTTGTAATACAAACTGAATATCATATTATATAAAAAAGATTAAATATCTAATTCAAATAAAAATTGAATATTGACATAGAAAAAGATTGATGTATAAAATTATTATTAATTTTATATTTTATTTTCTCTTTTTAGGATTGATATTTTCTTTTATAATTTAAAATTTACATGATTTACTATTTCACATAAATTTAAAATAGAGATTTATATCTATTCATTCTTTTGATTCATTTATTTTCAATATACAACCTCTTTTCTTTTTTTAAGGTATTTAAATATCACTTAAGTTTTATCCAACCATTTCTAAGTTTAGATATATCCTTCCTAAAGGTATCTACTTTTGGAATATTACAATTACAATCCTCTCATATTCATCTTGTTCATGATTTTGTCATGTATGATCTCTTACCACTAATTTTGAAAAATGGTGAGTGGTCACACACGATCGTGTCATATGAAATATCAATATAAAATGATTCATTCCTTATAAATAGAATGATTTGATGATATGATAGCTTTATACTATTATTGCATTAATTAAAATTAGACAAAACTATCAAATTTGTCCTTCTAAAATTTTGCATTGACCAAATTGGTCTTTAAAAAAAAAATTTCTCAAATTGGTCAATGGAAAATTAAATAGTTAGATAAATTAGTCTTACAAAAAAATCTCAAATTAGTTCTATAAAAGTTAATTATTCAAGTTAGTTTTTTGCCTAACTTATTGGAGGGATTAATTTGATTATTAAATTTTGTATGAACCAATTTATCCAATTCAAAGTTTTTACAAGGATCAATTTGAGAAATTTATCTTTTAGAGACCAATTTATCCTACTATTCAATTTTATAAGGCCAATTAAAAAGTTTTTTAACATCTACTAATTTAATCGGCGTGAAATTATGAGGGACAAATTTAATAGTTTTATCTGAAAAATAAACTCATGTGAACATATAAGGAAGCAAAGGAAAAAGCTTACGATGATCATTCCACGGGGCCGCTCACATGCTCCTAATTTTTCCCTGTCAAAGAAAATGAAAAAGACAGAAAAAGTACGAATAAAAACGTTCTTTTGTTCGCCCAGAAAATTTTATGTTGCGAGGCAATTCGGCATTTGCCGTTTGGTACACAAGACATTTTAAATTGGAAGGAAATTCGGCATTTGCCATTTGGTCACTCTCCCTCTCTCTCTCTCTCTCTTTCTCTCTCGCGCACACACACACACACACACAGAGCCAACCAACCTGGTTATTGTCATTCCTCCGACGACAAGACATTTGCTCACACACAAACACAGTTGCGGAGGTTTCTCTGTCTACTTGGTTTTTCAGACACTGATCATCTTTCTCCCAAAACTCATTGCTCTATTCACCCACTCATTCACAGTCTCAGATCGGTGTTTCACAAGGTAGTTTCAATTATTCTTTCCTTTTTCTTTTCCTTCTTTTTTTATTCTCACCTTAACAGAACATTATTTCTCAAACCACACTCTTTCTTCTTCTCCCTGAATGTTGTTTTTTTCTTCTCTTTGATATTATTTATGGTTTTTCAAAATTCTGAACTTTGTCACTGCATTTGACGAACAAATACTTGGGTTGTGTTGGGTCTGATCTCGTTCCTGTTGAACTGTCGCTCTGAATTTGTTGCATGCAACCGTCTCTTCTTTCTGCTTTCATCCTCTGTTCTTGAATTTGTTTACTGAAAAAGTTTGTTTTTTGAAAATCTTTGGTATGCGTGCTTTTTATTTTTATTTTATTTTTAAAAAGACTCTTCTTATGTGTCTTAATTGATTCTTTTGTTTTTTGTTTTTTTTTGTTTTTGATTGAAATTGTCATGCTTCTGTATCTTCTAATTAAGGTTTTTTTTTTTTCCTTTTCAACTTTTATGGGAAAATGAGCCGTAATGTTCTCTGACGAAAGGGTTTTGGAGCAGAAGTTCGAAGGGCCATTTTGTGGTTTTGAATGGGTGGTTTAGGGTTTCAATGGGAATTTTGTTAAGGTAGTTGCGTCTTTGATCCTGCATGCAATGAATCAAGCTTCATAATGCCTTTTTTCATGTTTATCCGTTTTTGTGGAATTTTTTTTTTTAATTTCAACTTTTTGTCTCTGAGAATGATAATGATAACTGTAAGGTTATTGATCTTCATTTGATTATTTTTACGTCTTCAGTGAAATGTCAGTCCTCCTTTTCAAGCTTAAAGGTTTAGTTTTCTAGTTGATTCTGTTACTGTTTCTGGGTTTTCATTTTGTTTTTTTAAATTCATGTTGTTAAAGGGGTAAAAAAGAGATTTACATTATATTAATTAATGTCCCCGTTTCTTAAAATTTTTATACCTCACTTCCCTTCACTGGACTCTTTTTTTTTTTTTTTTCTTTTATTAGAATGCATGCAATGCTTGCAGAGTTGTAGGTTACTGCAGACCATATGAACTTTATGTTGATCTGCACAAAAATGTTAATTTTAAATTGTTTTTCAGGACCTGATTTTGTGGGCTTATAGTTGAAGATTTGGATCTGTTGGTTTTAGTCTTTCAGTGCTAAATGGTTGTTAAGCATGGAGTGAGTTTTTAGCACTGATAATTGGTTACTGTGATCCAAACTATGGGGTCTCAAGGTGTTGGTGAGAGTAATGGTAAACATTCACAGCTCCAGCCTTTGGTGCGGCAAAACTCGATGTACAGTCTCACACTTGATGAGGTTCAGAATCAGTTAGGTGACTTAGGAAAGCCACTAAGTAGTATGAACCTTGACGAGCTTCTAAAAAATGTATGGACTGCTGAGGCAAATCAGTCCATAGGTATGGACATTGAGGGCACGGCGCAAACTAATCAAGCCACACTACAGTGTCAGGCTAGTCTGTCATTAACTGGCTTACTAGGAAAGAAGACAGTTGATGAGGTTTGGAGAGATATCCAGCAAAGCAAAGATAAAAAGGAGAAGAAGTCTCAGAGAGACATGCTACGTTGGGAGAGATGACATTGGAGGATTTCTTGGTGAAAGCAGGGGTTGTTGCTGATGCATCTAGTAATAGAAAAAACACTGGTCCTGTAGCTGGTGTTGATTCAAATGTAGCAGCACCACAGTTTCCTCCACAAGGTCCATGGATACAGTATCCACAACCACAATATCAACATCCACAACAAAGTATAATGGGGATGTATATGCCTAGCCAGAATATAGCACAGCCATTGCACATGGGGGCTGGTGCTGCCGTGGATGTTCCATATGCTGATGGTCAGGTGGCATTGCCTTCACCTTTGATGGGAACATTGTCAGATACAAAGACACCTGGGAGAAAAAGGGGCACACCAGAGGACATGATTGAGAAGACTGTTGAGAGGAGGCAGAAACGGATGATCAAGAATCGAGAATCTGCTGCCCGTTCAAGAGCAAGGAAACAGGTGAGCTTTCTCTTTCTGTTGAGTGCTATGTCATCTAATCGAAGTTCTTATTTTATATTAAGCTTTTCGCTTTGAGATATTTCCTAACCTTAATGATAACTTTAAACAGGCGTACACAAATGAGTTGGAGAATAAAGTCTCGCGTCTGGAAGAGGAAAATGAAAAGCTGAGGAAACGGAAGGTTAGATTCTGCTTTGATGTTCTAGTGTGCTTCCTTTCAAAATGTTTTTTTCTGTTAATTCAAAGAGCTGAATAAATTCTGCTGTCTTTTGATTGAGTAATATCTCCTTTTCATCGAGTACATTTTTGAGAATAAGATCTGAACAATCATAGGAGCTGTCAGTTTCAAAAATATTTTCTGTTTTTATTTTCCGTTTTCAAATTAGTTACAAAATAGCTAGCTTGTTTTCATTTCGTTTCCTATTTTCAGGATTTTGTGAACGAAACGGTGAAAACTAAAGGTTGAAAACATGAAATAGAAAAGGCTCAAAAACATGAAGTAGAATGGAAAAGAAATGACATTTTCATAATTAATATTGAAAAATGAAAAGAAAAATATAAAACAAGAAATGTATTATGAAACCTAACAGACCTTTAGTTTATATTCTTAATTTTTTAAATCTTACATCTTATGACTAAGGATGCCGAACACAATTTTACTGTTTTCTAGTTTCAATAATTGCTTAGAATTTTCGTTGACCATTAAATACTATTCCATGCATCCTTTGCTCTTTCAAGTAAAAGTGCAATGCAACAAACAACGTTGTTTCTTACATGGTTTTGGGAGTAAATTTGTTATTTGAGCCAATGAGCTTGTAGTGCAATTGGCATCAGACCAAGTCCTTTGGGGTGTGATGGGGATGAGGTCTGATTGTCTACCAAGCTACCTATCCCACTCTCCAATTCAAGTGTGTCCATTGCACCTCCAATGAAACCCATAAGAGACAAAAACCTGCTATTTGAATACTTTTACAGGTTTCACAGCAATTTGAACACTGCTTAGTAAGTTGCAGGAAACTCTTAATTGACATTTCAGAAACCTTTGGTAAATTTGTGTGGCACTTTGAATGAAAAGAAAATTTAATATTCACAGAAAACTGCTAGTTCTATAATTTGTATGGGAGGATTTGTGTAGTGAGAATTGAAATGGACTTGTTCTTAGTGAAAGGCCTCATCTTTTGGGACAGTGGTTGGAGCAATTGAATTTTTCCTTTATTCGTCCATTTCATTTCTGATTTTTCAAATGTGTATATGCATCAGTCAATTCATTTTAAACATATTTTTATGCAAAGGTCCCTCTCAAGACTAAGGAGAACCGTGCCTTACATATATGAATATGACTCTTAACATGTTTTAATGGGCATGATGCCAAGATTGTGTTTTTCTCTTCCAGTTATGTCCTGTTTTTATTTATGGGAAAAGGCTTCTCTTGTTTCCTTCGCAGCTTTGCATTTTTCGTTTCTATTTTTCAGGATTTTTGAGAAACAATTTGTTTATTTGGACCATGGTACATGATGCTTCCATAGGAATTTCGGGTTGCCTTTCAGCTGGTATTAGAGCAAGAGATGAAGAGAAAATATGTTGTATATTGCTGATATGGATTTGAATTTCAGTGGGAAATCAGCTTGGATCACGTATACAAGCTAGAGAAACAAAAGATAAATAAAAGAACACTCTTGAGCAATTTGAGGAGCCCCAAAATTCCCAAGCCCACTCCACAGTTTCCAACATCCCCTCACTTTCTCACACCCATACAAATATGACGAACTCCCCAAATCCCGTTAAATCCTCCATTCCTCCAAATTTTCATGCCAGCTCAACAAGTAGCTCAATATGTAGTTAGGCACTATAAGGGTTGTGCCATTGGACCTGGCCCTTTTTTGGCTTCCCCACCTCCTGCTTTCAAAATCCACCTTGTCCTTCTCAAGGTGGAGCTCAGGAAACTACTCTTGGATGTCTGCACTCCATGTTAAGTCACACTTGTCCAACCTACCTTGTGGGGCAATTATTTTCTATGATCAACCTGCAAAGTTGCCAGCTCACCACTTTGAATCAAACCTAAACTCCAACAACTGGTAAAATTTGATGCAGGGAAGCAATCGTTTGCACACCTCATTCAATGCTTGAAACTCATGTCAAATAGGAAACCATGGTGAGTGGCCAGCACAATAGGAGGACCAGATTTTGAATTTGTTGCAGGTTGTTAGGACCCCAAATAATATACCTAATGCTGGATTTACATCTGGCCTTGATAATGTTACCCCAAATAATATTGTTTTACCCTTTGCTAAGGTTTATAGTAGAAGAAATAAAAAGGGAAGGATGACACGAGTGAAACATGTGCTCGTGAGGGAGGGGTAAGGGTGCATAACTAACTTTGCCTAGCTGGCAAGGTTAGTGAGGTGGGCTGGAGGCATGATGATTCTGTTATGGGAAGAAGGTGGGTAATATAGGGGAGGGGCAGAATATGGGGGGTATTCGGAGTAGTTGGAAGAATTGGAAATTGGGAGAGTGCTGGACCTCTCGAATGTCTAGCTAAACACTCATTGTTTTTTTTTTTTTTTTGATATTCACGCTATTCCCAACAAGGGGAAGGGCCATATTTCACTGGTATTGCTTTTTCCTAAAAGTTCTTCAGTTTCAGCATTATTTTCCTTATACTTATACCGGTTCTTACTGGTCTTAGAGCTCTCGACCTTGGGAGCTCTGTGCATGGTGACCACGCGTGCTGCAATGGAGGCTCGGTTAGGGGACACGGAGCGAAGGTTGACGAGATGCACGAGGAGAATGTGCGAGCAATGGCCACCCTGACTCGTCAATGGAGCGCTGAGGTGGGCAGGAGCTCGAATGGGTCGCGTAGTCGAAGGAGTGACGGCGACCTGGAATCCTTATCACGGCGAAGGGAAGATCGACGCCGGAGGTCAGCGGAGTATGACTCGTTGTCGTCACAACAAGATGGGGATTCTCGCGAAGATAGCGATGACGAAGACGATTCCTATGAGGTAAGGAGACATGGAATCGACCGAGACGAATGGAGGTAAGTGGAGGGTGGATCTTCCCATTTTTTCCGATGATGCGTATGGGTGGCTCGTGCAGCCAAGCGATCTTCGGTGGCGCAAGTCAGTTGCGCGATCGGCTCGGTCTGGTCCTGGTGGCTATGGAGGGCGAGGCGTTGACCTGGTATGAGTGGTGGGAGGAGCAACAGAGTTCCCTCGTGGCTGAAGTTCAAGGAAGACTTGCTCAACGATTCAGGGGAGGCTCAGAACCCCATGGGGCCGCTACTAGAAGTGAGCGACCGGCTCAGTAATGCGGTCCAGAGGAGTTCGAGCTAGTGGCACGAACGAAGAAGAATCTAGAACCTGAAATTCTCATGTGCATTTTTTTGAATGGGCTTAAGAAGGAAGTGAAGACGGAGATGACGTGGGGATTTCCGGAACCTCTCGGCGATGATGGATCGTGCTCTGGAATTAGAGCAAAGAAATTTAGCTTGGGTGGAGGCTGGGATACAACCAGGGGGAGGAGTGCAGGTGGATCCTCTAGGGGGCCAAATCCATTTCGGGCTCAAGTTTCAACAGGCCAAATGTTGGATACATGCATGGAAATGGGCCAAGAAGTGATGTTGGTCAACTCTTAAACCACAAACGGGGTAAGGAGTAACTCCAATGGGGCCCGCGTGAATGGAGTAAGTGGCACTATGAGTGGACCGCTAGAGCAGGACTAGTGACATACGAAGATTATCCCACGAAGAGTGGCAAGAGGCGAGAAAAGGGCTTTGTTTTCGTGGGAAAAATGGAATCCGGAGCATGATGTCAACTACGCCATCAACAAATCATCTTAATGGAGGAAGGAGAGGAAGGGGCGGTAGTGGATGAAGAACCTGAAGTCCCCATCGAAGGAGCTGGAAAATGAGGTAAAGGAATTACAACTGTCATCCCTTAGCTCCTGGGGTTTAACCTCGAATAAGTCTCTTAGCTGGGGGAGATTCAAGGGAAACAAGTGGTGATCTTGATAGATTCAGGTGCCACTGCCAATTTTATCTCGGCGAAGGTGAGGCGCTCCAGTTACCGGTAAAAGGAAAAAGGGTTCACGTGGAGGTTGGGAATGGGGCAATTGAGAAAGGTTTTGGAGTTTGTAAGGGAGTGGAATTGAACGTGCAAGGAGTAAAAATTGTCCAGAATTTTTTTGTGGTGGAGTTAGGAAGACCTGAAGTAGTGTTAGGAGCAGATTGGTTAGAGAGTTTGGGAGATTTCCAGGGAATTTTAGGAATATGACACTTAGTTGGATGGAAAATGGCAACCAAGTGTTAATGAAGGGTGATCCCAAGTTATGTAAGAGCAAGGCGTCATGGAGGGCAGCTTTGAAGGCTCGAGGCGGACGGGGAGGGTTATTTGGTGACTCCCATGAAGATTGAAGGAAGCGATGAGGAGGAGCTGGAGCTTCAAAGGGTTAGAAGGTTCCTGGATGAATATGGAGAACTATTCCAGCTTCCTTCAGGGTTGCCACCAACTAGGGAGAGGATCATGCCATAGTATTGAAGGAAGGGGCTCAAATTCCTAACATTCGACCTTACAGGTATCCTCATTATCAAAACTGAAATTGAGAAGATCATAGATGAGATGCTAGTCGGGAATTGTAAGGCCTAGTACTAGCCCTTTTTCTAGCCCAGTGATTTTAGTTAAGAAAAAAGATGGTGGATGGCGTTTCTGTGTGGATTATAGGGCCTTAAATCAGATAACCATTCCTAATAAATTTCCTATCCCTGTTATTGATGAGTTATTAGATGAGTTGGGAGGTGCAAAGGTCTTTTCTAAGCTGGATCTGAAATCTGGTTATCACCAGATAAGGATGAGGACAGAAGACATCCCTAAAACAGCCTTCAGGACACATGAGGGCATTATGAGTTCCTTGTCATGCCTTTTGGACTCACAAATGCCCCCTCAACCTTCCAAGCCCTTATGAATAAGGTCCTGAAACCTTTTTTAAGAAAGTTTGCCCTTGTGTTCTTCGATGACATATTAATATATAGCTCAAACTTTGAGCTCCATCGCACGCATCTTCAAGGTTTTTGAAGTATTGAGGGTTCATGAGTTATATGTCAACAAGAAAAAGTGCTGTTTTGAGCAACTCCAAGTGGAATATTTGGGGCACATTATTTCAGGCGAAGGAGTGGCAGCTGACCCAAAAAAAATTCAAGACATGGTAGATTGGCCGGTACCTAAGGATTTGAAGGGACTTAGGGGATTTTTGGGATTGACAGGGTATTATTGGAGATTCGTAAAGAATTATGGAAGGGTTGCATGGGCGCTTACCCAACTCCTTAAGAAGGATAATTTTTGGGGAGAGGAGGCTCAAACAGCTTTTGAGAATTTGAAGAAGGCTATGACTTCCTTACCATGTTGGCTGTTCCTTCTTTTACCAAACAGTTTGAGATGGAAACAGATGCATCTGATAAAGGAATTGGAGCTGTTCTGATGCAAGAGGGAAGGCCCATTGCCTATATGAGCCAACTTCTCCTGAAGGCGCCCGAAGAAGTCCATTTATGAGAGGGAATTGATGGCCATAGTGCTGGCAGTGCAGAAATGGCGTCACTATTTGGGACAGCACTTTGTAGTGCACACAGACCAGAAAAGCCTGAAATATTTGCTGGATCAGAGAGTTGTAGGTGAGGAACAGCAGAAATGGGTGACAAAGCTTCTTGGATATGATTTTGAAGTTAGGTATAAGGTGGGGAATGAGAATAGGGTGGCTGACGCCCTTTCTAGGAAGCTTCAATATTCTGCAATTTCTACTATTAATGTTGCTGAATGGGCTGATTTAGAGGCAGAAGTTCAAGCAGATGCAAGGTTAAGGGGTATTATTCAAGATTTACTGCAAGGGAAGACTTCCATCCGGGTTTCACATTAAGGAAAGGCAGGTTGTACTATAAAGGCAGGGTTGTGATTGCTAAGGAATCAGCAAAAATCCCTCAAATACTGCGAGAATTTCATGACTCCAGCATTGGGTCATTCTAGTTTCTTTCGCACTTACAAGAGAATTTCGGGCTTATTATATTGGGAGGGCATGAAGGCACACATTCAGAAGTACATTAGAGAGTGTGATGTATGCCAGAGGAACAAACACCAAACTCTCTCCCCAGCGGATCCTGCAACCGCTTCCTATTCCCAGCAATACCTGGTCAGAGGTCGCCATGGATTTTATGGGGGCCTGCCTAAGGCAATGGGAATGGACACCATTATGGTAGTGGTTGACCGGATGTCAAATACGCCCATTTCTCCCTCTATCCCACCCATTCACTGCCAAGGAAGTGGCTCCTGTTTTTGTTAGAGAAGTAGTTCGCCTTCATGGGTTTCCCACTTCAATTGTCTCAGATAGGGACAGGGTGTTCATGAGCAATTTTTGGACAGAATTATTTAGGATGGAGGAACTAAATTAAAGTATAGTTCCGCTTACCATCCTAAACCGATGGGCAGAGTGAAGCGGTTAATAAGTGTCTTGAAACTTATCTCCGTTGTGTTAGAGGTTCTAAACCTCGACAGTGGCCCAAGTGGCTCCTTTGGGCTGAATATTGGTACAATACCAACTATCATGGCGCCATCCGTATGACTCCTTTCAAGGCACTTTGTGGAAGAGATCCTCCTGCACTTTTAAGGGAGGAAAGGAGTCCAGTTGAGGAAGTCCAGGCACTTATGGAGGAAAGGAATCAGATGTTGGATGAGTTGAAATTCCAACTAGAAAGGGCTCAAAACGAATGAAGTCTTATGCTGATCTTAAACGACGAGAAGTAGAATATATGGTGGGGGATAAAGTTTACCTGAAGCTACAGCCTTATAGACTCAAGACACTTGCCAAAAGGACCAACCAAAAGCTGAGTCCTAGATATTATGGGCCCTACGACATAATAGAAAAAATAGGACCTGTTGCTTACAAATTAAGCCTCCTGATGACTCCAGAGTGCATCCTGTTTTTCACATTTCCTTGCTTAAAAAATGTGTTGCTCCTGTGCAGACTCAACCACTTCCAGCTGCTCTTTCAGAAGATTGGGAACTTTAGGTGCAACGGAAGAGGTCCTTGCTGTCCGCACCAACTCAAGGCCAACTTGAAGTTTTGATTATGTGGCATGCCCCAGCATTCGAAAATTCCTGGGAGTTGGCAGGACATCCAGAAGCCGTTTCCTTCTTTCCACCTTGAGGACAAGGTGGATTTTGAAGGGGGGTGTTGTTAGGACCCCAAATAATATACCTAATGCTGGATTTACATCTGGCCTTGATAATGTTACCCCCAAATAATATTGTTTTACCCTATGCTAAGGTTTATAGTAGAAGAAATAAAAAGGGAAGGATGACACGAGTGAAACATGTGCTCGTGAGGGAGGGGTAAGGGTGCATAACTAACTTTGCCTAGCTGGCAAGGTTAGTGAGGTGGGCTGGAGGCATGATGATTCTGTTATGGGAAGAAGGTGGGTAATATAGGGGAGGGCAGAACATGAGGGGTATTCGGAGTAGTTGGAAGAATTGGAAATTGGGAGAGTGCTGGACCTCTCGAATGTCTAGCTAAACACTCATTGTTTTTTTCTAATATTCACGCTATTCACAACAAGGGGAAGGGCCATATTTCACTGGTATTGCTCTTTCCTAAAAGTTCTTCTTTAGTTTCAGCATTATTTTCCTTATACTGATACCAGTTCTTACAGATATAACTTCATTGTTCCACATCCTTATTAGTTGCTGAGTTAGGACCTGAAGAAACTAAACAAGCCAATTAATCATGAAGGAGATAGGTTTGGTTGAATAAGGACCATTGATAAAAGGATAATATTTTTTGTCACTAGCAACAATGTCCAGCACTCATCAAAGTCTACAAAGCTGGAGATACTGTCATCATGGTAGCCATCAGTTATCTCTCATGCTTTGTCAAAATCTCAGACATCTATCTTCACACCCAACTGCCTAGAAATTTGCATAGCCAGCTAAGACAGACTTTGCCTGACAAACCAAAGTGTTTGAGGGCCCTCGTGCAGTCAATTTCTATTTCTTTTATCATGTATGTGTTTCCTACCTCTACAATGTCATTTACAACATGTTCTCTTGGGTATGCTTTCGAAAGAATAGGTGAAGTATCTTCTAAACCTTTTTGGCTGAATATCCTCATGGAATGTTGAGCGCTGCACAATGTTATTAAAAATTGGCCATGGCGTGGTGGAAATCAAGCCCGTCGCAATGGAAAGGTGGATGGCGTGGCGGTCATGGCGGCCGAAATGGCGGTGGTGCCATGGCAGTTTGGTGGCGGCCATGTCGGAAACCTGGCCCAAAACCCCTTTTTTTGGTTGTTTTTTAGAGGGTATTCTCGGGTTTCATCATTCCCTCATTAAACCATAATGAGAGACCCGAGTACCGAACCATTTTCGCCTTTAGCCTTTCCATTTCTCACGCTTCACGTGCTTCTCTTTTGCTTCGCTGCCTGGCTGCTTCTCGCATGCTGCGACGGCGCACCAGCGCACCACGTGCCGGCGCACCACATCGGCGGCGGCGGCGGTGCCAGCGCACCACACCGCAATGGCGGCCGGGTGCTGTTTCTTTGCTTCCTTTCGTCTCTCGTTTCTCAAAGTGTCTCTCTTCTCTCGCGGCTTTGACGGACCACCACATTGGTGGCGGTGGTAGATCTCACCGCGCAGCCGGCTGGAGCACCCCCATCGCGTCTCCTGCCCTCGTTTGCTTTTTGTCTCTCTTCTTTCTTTTTAATTTTTTGGGGTCAGGATTCAGATCTCAGATCTAGTTTTATTTCTCTCTCATTGGTTTTGCATGGCTTGGTGAGTGGGTGGATCTTGAACACGTGTGTGGGTTATATTTTTGAGTGAGTGTGGGTTTTTCAGTCAAGGTCATGGGCATGGGTTAGGGTGTGTGGGTTTTCTTGGGCTTTCATTTTTGTATTTGGGTGTGGGCCGTGTGTCTTGTGTTAGTGTTCTTTTTTGTTTTTTGGGTAGAATACTGTTTCTGTTTTATTAAGATTAAAGCTTTTTCTGACCTGAAAAAAAATTAAAAACTACCACATATTTTTGCTCATTTTTTATTAGGTGTTATTTGAAGACAAAAAATATGTCAAGGGGAGGAGCTAATGAATGAATTAGTATGTTAATTGTGTATTTGTGACTTTGATTACGCATTGTCTTTATATTTTATTTTTTTTATATATTCTTTAGTCCGCCACGGTTTCTGCCATAACCCGCAACACCATCTGCCATATTTTTATGGTGGTTTTTTGGCTCACCACCATCCGCCATTGACAACCTTGGCGCTGCAAGCTTTCAAAGAACAAGAAGTCTTCAAACTTCCCAACTTATCAGTATTGATGTTTCCTTCACCGCAGAAGCTGGAAGCTTCTCAATCACTATGCTCTTGGAAATTGCGACCTTAGCAGTATCCCCAACACAATTTTAAATTTGAATTTCTGCTTATCGCTTGCGTTAGGAATACTTCCGGTTCGGGCAAGTTTATTCTAGGAGGAACATAATTCGGCTTGTTATTGGGCTAGAAATGGAAATGCAATAGCAACTACAGCTGGTTAAGTGAATAAATGAGAGGGAATGTTAGTTAGGGAGGGGATAGAAGAGTATAAATAGGAGAGGAATAACGGTAGTTAGTGTGGATTTCATTCATTTGTAACTAGTTCTGAGATTGAGAAATTCTCTTTCTCTTGGGTTCTTCTTGTACAAACACATTTGGATCCTTGGAGATTGTCCAGGCCTAGTAATCAATAAAGCATACCTATTTTTGTTATTCTTCAATATCAGTCTCATCATCTCAGATTCATGTTAATCGTGGAGAGCTTCAATGGCTACCAAATTGGAGAAGTGCAACTCATTGGAAGCAACCTTGATACTCTTGCAATTGCAGTGTGAAGAGGATCGCGAACGGTTGTAGCTGCAACGCGACAAGGATCGCGCGCGAGTGAAGGTTTGGTGGTAGCGATCGCAATTGACGCAATCGGTGAAAAGATTGGTACCGAATCGCGAGCGTGCAAGGGCGATTCGCATTGCGATGGACATCGCACGGCGAGGCACAACGGCACGATAACCACTGTGAGCGAAGGCATGACGATGCTTACGGAAGTTTTGGCGACGACGATGGCTCTCCGATTGGGAATCAGCGACAATGTCCACTCGAATAGTGGCGCCGTATTGATGTGCCTTTGTTTCATAGTGACGGTGCGTATGCTTGGATCAATGCGATTGAAAGATATTTTTAGGTCCGTGAGGTCCTGAGCCTCAGTGGGTTTTTGTGGTCAAGGTGGTGATGGAAAGGAAGGCCCTGTTTGGTACCCTTGGTGGGAAAGCTCTGCACCATATCTGAGTTGGATAAGCTTCAAAGATGTAGTTGTGCAACGTTTTCAACAGGAAATGGATCAAAGTCCATTCGAGATGTTGTTTGACCTGAAACAAGATGGTTCGGTGCGGGAATATCGGGAAAATTTTGAGCTTCTTTGTAGCCCCATTAAGATTTCAGAAAGGAGATTTTTGCTTGGCATCTTCCTCAATGGATTAAAACTTGAGGTACGAGCTGAACTCAAGTTACAATCCTTCTTAACTCTAGATGAATTAACGAATAGAGCGGAATTAGTAGAAGGTCGCAATAAAATGTTGCTAAAAGTAGTGAATAGACCTATTTCTTGATTTGGTAATGTGGGCAGCATGTTTGGGCAAGGTCGAGGACTAGTTTCAAGGGGTTTTGCACCTACTACCAGCATCCATGGTAGTAAGGAGGATGGTAAAAATGGACTAGGTCCTGGTCGCAGAGGGTTTCAGACCCTATCAGATTGTGAATATAGGGACATTGGAGACAGGTTCTCTATGTCGAGGGAGATTGGGTTTATTTGAAATTCCAGCCTTATCGAATGAAGTCCTTGGCAAAATGACCCAATGAGAAGCTGAGTCCTTGGCTCTACGGTCCATATCAAGCACTTGAGAGGATTGGACCAGTGGCATATAAGTTGGCACATCCACCATCTTGCAACCTTCACCCGGTTTTTCATGTGAGTAGGCTCAGAAAGCTCTTCCCCAGATTCAACCCTTTGCTTCCAGCAGACTTGACAGAAGATGGTGTGTTGCATGCTGAACCCGAGGATGTGCTCCAGGTCCAAGTGAATGATATGAGTGCTATGGAGGTTTTAGTTAAGTGGGCCAGTTTGCCTTCGCATGACAACTCCTGGGAGGTCCTCAGCACCTTGGTGAGCTTCCCCATGCACATCTTGAGTACAAGGTGGATTTACGCCCTCCCGGTTTGGGCAAGTTTATTCCAGGAGGAACAGAATTGGGCCTATTATTAGGCCAGAAATGGAATGCAGCGGTAACTATAGTTGGTTAAGTGAATAAATGAGAGGGAATGTTAGTTGGGGAGGGGATTGAAGAGTATAAATAGGAGAGGCATAAAGGTAGGTAGTGTGGATTTCATTCATTTGTAACTAGTTCTGAGATTGAGAAATTCTCCTTTTCTCTGGGTTCTTCTTGTACAAACGCATTTGGATCCTTGGAGATTTTCCAGGTCTAGTAATCAATAAAGTATGCTTGTTTTTGTTATTCTTCAGATATCAGTCTCATCAGCTTGTCCCAATGAGCTTGCTCTAATACCAAAAATGTTTTCCTGCTGAACAGGCATTCCAATTCCTTTAGGAATAATCCTTTCTTAGCCATCAAACCGTTAATATTCTCTTTGCTTCACATGACTAGAAATCAGGCGAGACAACTTTGTTTGATCTATCACCAACAAGATTTTGCCACCATTCTAGCTTGAAAACAACCATGTTTCCTGATATGAACTAGATAAAAATAACAAAGAATAAGTGTTTCTTCAAGAGCTACTAGATAGAGAGCATATTCAAGAGACCTCTCAACTCTCCAAAGACTCAATTACTTAATTCCTAGACATCCTTCTCTTCCCACTATGCTGTCCTTTCTATTTATTCTAACTCATATTACTAACTCGTAACTAACAGGTGGCCCATTACTAAGTGCCTAAGGCCCTTTCTCAGTTCTCTCCTCCATAGCGCCAACATCTCGTCTCCACCCCTTGTGAACCGTCGGTTAGGACATCTTGTGGGTTTCTCATCCCTGCCTATTTAAAAGCCTGCATCTTCAGCCTTCAAAATTTTGCAGGTTTTGTACGCTTCTTTCCTTGAATGCACTTTGTCTATCCTCCATTTGGCGTAGCATATCGATCAAGTTTCTCTCTATGCTTTTAAGTGTGCTTCCATGTGTGACTCCATGCTCGACTTCGCAAAGCATCCATTGCCACCACTCATTTCTTCTATTTTTCTGTCACAACTTGAGTTGGGAACGTGACCGGCACGTCAGGATTCCGATTCTCACGTAAGCTTTCTGGGTGACATGTCTCTCTAAATGTATAACTTATCATAATGTAATACTTAAAAGATGATTTTCTTCTAAATTAAGGTCATTTCTCTATTTAAAACATAATATTTAATTTCATAAAACTGGAAATATTTAATATTTAAGCTTTGAAAACCCCTTTCTAATCCATTTTGCAATTATAAAATCATAAACTAATCCATTACCTGATATTAATCTTAAATCTGATAACTTGCTTAACCATTGAAACTGAATCGTAAATACATAGCTGATCTATTACGTAAACTTTGAAAATAACTACTATGTTTCAAAATACATGGATGGCTCGGACTCTGCCCCAAAACTACTAGAGCCCTCTAAGACCAACATAATCTAGTCTAAGCCTTACAGCAATGTAAAGCTCACCAAGGGATTGTTGCGGCTCCTGAACCAGTGAAGAAATGGACACCTGCAACTATAAGAGGAAGGGAGAGGGGTGAGTCAACGGAATCAGTGGGTGGATTCTCACCCATCACCCACATGGGACAATCAATAATCATATATAGATATATATGCACTGGCAAAACATTTTCAATATTTACATAACATATCTATTTTGGAAAAAAAAAATGTTCCCTACCATACCTCATAACACATTTCTACATCCATAGTCTATCATGAAAACATTTCAATCGAGGTGCGACAACTCATAGAGAAACAGTAACCTGTAACTATACATATAATAACAATAGCAATACCTCAATGGTTCCCGGGTTATGCATGTTAACCTTGGCATACCCAATTTTTCGCTCTATGATCTTTCAAGGATTTAAATCGAATATCTAACTAGGTTCCATATTGCTCTATGAGATTGCCCCAAAAGACAATTGGTACCAACGCTAACGATCGATTTTTAGCGTTAAAACTTTTCTTTCTATAGCTACCGTTTAAACTAGTTTGTACTTAATTCATATAAGCTGGAAACTCTTAAAGCTCTAGAAACTCTAAAACTCTGGATTCATACAACTCTAATAATTTGACGTTAGCATAACTGTGACTATGAAATCATGCCCAAGAGATTACCACTTGTAGGCACCTTGAATTCAAGAACTCATAGAATATGTATCTGGAGTTGTTACGAATCATCCTGAACTCCATATTTTTGAGTATCATGAAAAACTGATTTTTTTTCCTCTAAAACTCTATTATGCTCTATCTGGGTTCAAAACTCTTTCATATAAATTTTATACTACTCTGGAAATCATGATAACATTTGTATTTAAAAGCTAAAGCATAATCTACTTTGTATATTTTTATAATACATTAATTTAACATTCTGAAAGCTTTATATATTTAATGATATCATAACTCTTAGATTTTTTTTGTTAAAATAGCAACTAGATAAAAATCATAGAGGCTGTTGGTTGCCGTTTTCAAAAACAGTTTTGTGTTTTAAAAATAAAAAATCAAAAGAAATTGTTTGGTTGGTTGTTTTGTAAAACTTGTTTTTAAAAATAAAAAAAAACATCTGTATTTTAAAAACCAAAACACAAAAACAGATTCAACTTGTTTTATTGTTTTCCAAATGATAAAAACGCGGTGGCAATTTTGTAAATATGAAGAACTTCTGTTTTTGCTTCCCTTCGATACCTATGGGAAAGAGCTTCACGTTTTGCCAATGTCCATTCAGCCCATTTTTTTGCCAATGTCCATTCACCATTCAACCTCCCAAACTCCATCATCATTGAGCTCCTTCGCTCTTTCCAGCCCAGCACTGCCACCCAGATCGTTGGCGTCGCGTCGCGGACCGGCGAGGGAACGAACCACCCCGACCTCCTCGGCAAGAAGCTCGGCCACCCCCGCGAGAAGCTTGGCCAAGACCCAATGACCCGCGGCAACTCGCGACCCAGACCACGACACCGCGAGCCAGCGCGACCCGGCGGCCACGCGACCAAGTCGGCGACCCCGCGACCTCGCGATCCATGCGACCACGTGACCCGTGACCCACGCCACCCCGCGATCTGTGAAGCCCAGCCCATGCGACCCAACACGCTGCTCCGAGACCAGAAGGCCAGATCGCCCCACCCAACCCAGACCCAACCCAGCCACTTTTTCTTCTTCGATCCTTGCTCTCTTCCTCTTGTTTTTCTTTTGTTCTTGTTGATTTTCTTGATTATTATTTTCTTTCTGTGTTTACCTGGGATATAATGTTTGGTTAGTATATAAGCTTGTTGTTCTTGTATATGATTTGTTCCTGTTTTGCGTTAATTGGGTTATAATGTACGATTCTTGGTATTGTATTTGTCTTCTAATGTTGTTGGCTAATCTAGAAAGATGCATCTGTTTGTGGTATTTTGCTTAGATCTGTATCATAATCCTTATTTTCCTTAGTGCACCTTATTTATATTGGTGTTCTTGGATTGTATGTTAGTATGCAATTTTGGATGTTGGTCACTGGCTATATAAATTGACAATGAAGAATATTTCATATGCTCTCAATCATTTAGAAAGGGCTTGTAAGAAAACCAATTGGAATGTATCAAATTATAATTTAGACTATTTGAAATAAGTAGCATTTTTTTTTTGTTCAATTGTATACATGTCTAGATTAATGTTGTCATAAAGGAATGTAAAATAATGGATTGGTTTTGAGTTTTGCTTCAGTTGTGAATTTGTGATGATGTTGAAGCTTATAAATGACAATGTAAATTATTGATGTTGAAGCTATGAATTACAATGTAATTTATATGTAAATTTCATTAGGGATAACATAAAAAGATTGACTAATGAAGCTATGAGGAAATGAAAAGACATCATCACCAAATTACAAATTGGATGTGGCTATAAGAAAATCATTCATAGCTTATAAATAGATTTATAAATGTAAATTGATACCAAGTTGTATTAAGATTATTTTTAAAATGGAAAGTTACATTAAAAATTTATTTATTAAGTATGTATAAAAATTTGTCATTTGTAGTTCAAATATTATCTACAAAATATAATATGATGTTAAAAATTGTCATTTATAGTAATGTAATTTGCCAAATAGTTTTTGGTTTTATTAGTTTTAAAAGTTGTTTTTAAAAAAATTATCCAAACAAGTTTTCTGTTTTTTATCATTATAAAACTGTTTTTAAAGTTAAATTGCCAAATAAGTTTTTCTGTTTTTTTGTTTTTAAAAATTGAATTGAAACTTGTTTTTTAAACTAGTTTTAAAAAATTCAAGAATAAAAACACTACCAAACAGGCCCATATATTTTTCAACAATCATTTCATTAGCATATAAAACATTTTCCATACACACAACATAACAATCATAGTCCCATGGTTTTGTAAAACTCATTTTTTCATGCTATCATTATAAATCATAATTTTCTTAGCCTGACATAATCGGGTAAAATCATATTCTATACTTTTCTTAACTCAAATTTCATATTTAACATAATGTAAGAACATACTCATAATGATGAAACTAAGGCTATGAGATTAAACCCCTCACCTGGAGGGGAGGGAGGTATGGCATCAATACCAACAGAGCTTCCGTGGAGGGATGGCATAAAAAACTATCATAGCAACTATAAACTCTAGATTAATCTCTAACAATCCTTAAATAGCTCTAATATAACTCTAATGACATTGGGGGAGCACATCCATTTGATAACAATGGAGAACAACAATAACTCATACTATAGAACATGAAAGAAAGAGGAAAAAGGAAGCATACACCAACAACCAAACTCACCTTGAAGCTTGGAGGAGGTGGATTTGATGGAGGATAAGAGTGGAGGGAGGAAGAGCTCCTTGGCAAGACTAGGGTTCGGTTTCTGCTTTAGATTGCGAAGGGAGGGGTATTTATAGGGTGGGGTTTCATTTAAATGAAACTACGTCGTTTTGCATTGTGTTGACATCGAGTTCGCTCATTGCGGTGAACCTGGAGAAGCGATAACTTGCAAGCCTCCTGGCCTGCCTCTCACTCAGCGACATAACTCGTTGAACGAGATTCTATAGAATTATGTAGCAACAACACCCAAATTGTATCATTCTATCATCTTGGCATCTGGGTTGCCTCAACACTCACTTATTTACATTTCTTAATTTTAAGTTATTATCCATTAACTTTAAAATATAAATGTAAATAAGGAATTACCTCCCATTTGGATTCAAATAAATATCATAAAAATCAAAATCCTAATAAATCAAAATTTAAATTTTAGGTTTTAGTTTGAATTTGGAAATCTTCAAGATTTTCTAAACTTGTGGGCTAAAAATAAAACGTTTAAATATTTTATAAAAAAATATTAAACATCATTCTTTAACTTGTTTTCCTCCTGGGAACAATTATGGGACTTTTGATCCCAAGAATGTGACTTATCATATAGCCCTCCAAGGATGTGTAGGGTTAGACTTAGTGAAATTTCAGACCCGGAACCTGGGTGGGTCCTGGGATCCTAAGAATACAGAACTTGTCTCCTGATACGTGTACACCAGGTATTACATTTTCTCCTCCAGTTTCCTTGTCACACCTTCTTTATAGGTTCTTCCTCCTTCCCCCTTTGTGTTTAGTTTTGTTTAGCTTCTCAGCCCCGCCTTAGTCATCATCTCCTCATTTCCTTTCATCTTCTTTGGAGCGTTTTCTTCATCTTGGATAGAAATTTCAAGAACAATTTGCTCGTCACCCATTTTTTTTCTCATCACAAACCATTCTCCGTTTGGGTAGCATGCCTTTTGGCACCATTACCAAATGTTTTCACGGCTGCTAAAGCTAGCTTCCACCTCCCGCAACCATTGTGTCTTTGCTACCTTGTCATCAAGAAATGTACCCACCTTTGTCACTCAAGTGGTGATCACTGTTTCCATTGCATGGTGGAATCCTTTCCCCACTGCTCTCCATGCTGCTACTTTGCACATGCTCCCAGAATTGAGATCTGGCTCATCCTACCAAACTCCTAAGGGAAGGCTCATTACCAAGGCTTCTATCAGCTCCTCTTGGATCAAACACGAGTCATGAAGCTATTAGCATAAATGTGTCAGTCACCTTCAATTTTAGTGCTCCTTGCCACTAATATGTTTCTAAGGTCACCCATGTCAATAAGAACCATCAATTAGTGATACTTCCAATCTCACCGTCCTTAAATGTATAAAAGCCCCTAAGGGTGCTGCTGAATAAGCAAATTTTCAATTGGGCAGAATGAAAAAAGCTATAAGAGTCAACATTGCACGGAATTTGGGTTGAACTAGTTTGAGTCCTTACAGCATTCGTAGATCCTCATTACAGACAAAATAACGGTAGTTCCTTAACAAAGGTTGCAAGTGACTGTTGTAAAGCTTCAATTATCATGGAGCCAAACGACTAGAGGATGTAGAGCTTTTGAGGTGAGTTTTGTGACCTGTGATAGCTGGAGCAAATGTGTTGGAAGTGGAGAAGGCAGAGAGTCCTATTCATTCCCACTACATAGCTGGTTTGGCATCCACCGGAAAGCCCATGTAATACGTCTCACTTTAATTCTTGAGCAATAAGCGAGGTTGTTGCATCAGAGCTTGGGTCGAATGTGAGGTTGGTTAGCAACCATAAGATCACCCACTCATTTACAACAACTAGAGCATACAGTTGCCCAGGCGAAACAGGGTCTAATAGTTTGGGTGGTTGCTAGTGCTTGCCTGGATATCGCATGACCCTGCATCCTCTGATCCCGATGCAATGTCAAGTCATCACCGAAATGGCAGAGGACTTCTTATCTGCTCCTTAATTGAGTTTGACTTCATATAATGGTGACCCACAACCACTTCTCTCGCTCCATCTTCCGTATTTCCTTCCCATACCATTGCTCCTCTTCGCTTACATGAGGGTATTTCTTCTCGTGCTCCTCCATCAGCCCGCCCTTCATCCCTGTTCCTCTTCTATTGAGTCACCTGATTCTTCTTCTTCCTCCATTGCCTCATCCTCAATCTGATCCAAGTTCTGCAAACGGTGGCCATCTACCACCTCTTCCACTTTGTATTGCTCGATTTCCACTGAAGTAGGAATTTCAAGTGTCAATTCTTTCGTAGCGGATCTGTCTTCTCCAACACCCAGATCTTTAATTGATGTTGGGGCTTCATTTGTCACATCAGCCTTTTGACTTTTGATTTTTTTTAAAACATGTTAGATTTAAAAACCATTAATATGTCTCTATGCAAAAGTTTAAGCTTTCAGAGAGAGATGATTCTTGACAATATTCTATCTTAGCTCCCTCATGGTCTTCTCCAACACCGGCTCCATCCCAAGATTTTGATAGAAACCTGGTATTAGAGCAAGAGACGAAAGAAAATATGCTATATGTTGCTGATATGGAGCTGAGTTCTTCTGGGGCATGATCTCATAACTGTGTATACAAGACGGGAAAAAAGATAAAAGAAAGAACACTCTAGGGTCAATTTGGGGAGGCCCCAAAACCGTGAGTCCGCAATTTTCCTACCTCCCCACACTCTCACACCTGTACAAATATGACTCTCCAAATACTGTTCTTGGGTATCCAGAAATGAACGTGTCTAATCTGGGACTACTATTGGATTGGTCTGATGCAAAAAATACTACAATGAATCTCACTCAGCAGTTTTACATGTTACAAGATTTGCTTTTGATGCACCGATGCTAAGAGTATCTTGAACTAATGCCTATGGTTTTATGTTTACTATTTTTGGTTTCTCTCGGATTGGCTGCTATGATTCTGGTCTTTCATGTATTAGCATTGCATTATCAGCTTCCTATCCTACAATGGATGTAATTGGTAGGAAAATTAAAAGGGGTTCTACTTATAGATCATAGATCCTTCATGCTGCTGTCCTAATCTATAAAAACCTTGTTTATTAATCTTGTTGCATTTGTTTAGACAGCTTCTATGATCATCTGAACTGATTCAAATCATAGGAATATATGTATCTTTACTGGTTTCTGATGCATGCTTACTTCCTTGTTCCTCATTTAACTCGGTTATGAACTTTTCTCAACATGCAGGAGCTAGAGAACATGTTGTCCTGTGCACCACCACCTCCTCAACCTAGATATCAGATTCGCCGAACAACATCCGCATTATTCTGACATCTGTACCTGTAAGTGGAGGCTGGTTAGGCCAGGTGCCAAAAGGTTCGTCTAAGGTGTCAAAGGAAAGGTGTAGGCCAAAGCCTCTTGGTGCTTTAGGACTGCCTTAATGGATAACAGTAGGGGGGGGGGGGAAACAACTTTAAAAGACCAGTTATCTAACTTGTCAAATGTGATGCTAAAGGATGAAAATAGTATGAATGTGAAAAGAGCTAGTTTTTGGGACTTTTGACTCTTAGTTGCAATCAGGCTTAGAGCTTTGTAAATTGAACATCACAATCTTTTAATTTTACTATGAATGTTAAGCTTGAGGGTAAGTTGATATGGAAAACCAATGCAAACTAGTCAAATATCTTAGTATTTTCATTCTTTTTTCCAATGTTACGCCTTCGCTTTCTGGCACATTCAGTTCAAGGTTGACATAATACGCCTTAGCATCTTAGGCGAACTACCTTGAAATGGGGTTTTGTATATATAGGAAATTTGATCTTCAAGGGGTGCGCCTTTTATTTTAATGTGAGTTGACAGAAAGCTACCTCTTGGTTGGGTATTTCGACCCTTGATCCAATTATCTGAAAAACAATTGTCTAATTTTAACACCTCGGGACATACTGGCATTAAAATTCTACTGGAGCATTTTTTAGTTTTGCAACTCCTATATGTTTAATGGCACTCCCTATTATTTGCATGCTTTAACATTATTCCTGAAATGCTCTCTAGCTACTTTTAATCATTAGCCTTTTTTCTTATATGATTTATTAATTGTTAATTTGTAACAGGTTATGTGCTAATTGACAAGGAATTGCTTGTTAATTCGTAATGTATGAATGGAAATAAGACTGAACAAGAAATTATTAATTATTATGTGCTAATTATTCGTTAATAATTCGTATATGAATGTTTCCTGAATTGCCGAACTGAAATCCTAAGTTCACGGACATTTTTTTTTAACCCACAAAATATGTAAACCGTTTGATTAGGAAATTGATTGCGCTTTGGATAGTGGTGACCATCTGATTCATGCCTTTCAACTAATTTGATTTTGGATTAAACTTATTATTTTTGAATGATTTGATTTGGGTGTTAATTTTGGGGAAGGGCAAAGTTTTAAATGGCTTAATGAATAAGTAATAAGGCTATGTTCTAAGTTAGGAATTTTTTTTAGTTAGAAATTATTAAGAATTAAGCATGTTACGAATTGACAAGTAATTATCAGTTGTAAAGAATTAATAATCCTATATTTACAATCGTTAATTCCTTATTACAATTGCTAATTATTTGTTACATGCTAATTAATAAAGAAATTTTTTTCAATAATTTATTGATAAAGCTCGACACTTGCAAAAGAGCAACATGATCATTAAGAATACAAAACATGAGCCTAAAGAATAAAACTCCCTAAAAGTTATGAAGAAATAAAAAAAAATGTAAAACAACACCATACAATTTTCACTATTTAGATAAAAAAAGATATTTCAAAAGAAACACCCATCAAAGTCTAGTTAGTCACATTTCCATCAAGAACCAAAATGATTACTTGTTATTTCGCAATGTAAGGATAGAAATAAGACCTAACAAGGAATTAGTAAGGCTATGCGCTAATTAACAAGTAATAAGCTTGCTAAATATTATATTCAAGTTAGAAATTTTGCTTTAGACCAAAAGTTTAATTATAGTTAATTTCTATATTTAATATTAATTAGTCCAATCATTAAATATAAATTTCAAACATCATAATAGTAATATGTACTATAAATATAAAATAAGTTTTTAATTAAAGGTGTTTAAAAATGTCACAAATAAAAAAATAGATAACAAGTTACAATAGATAATTGAAATTCTAATATATAATTCTTAATCTAGTTTTGAAAATGAAACGAAAAGAGATAAACTATTAAAATATCTTAAGGGTATTTCAAGAATAATGTCGATATATGCAATTAATAGAGAGTGGTATTAGACAAATAGGAGTGACAATAACCACTTTTACCATTCATTATAGGTTCAATTATTCTATAGATTCATATAATTTTAGTCAATTTTCAATTAGGTTCTTATAGTTTAAAAATTTATAATTTGATCTTTATACAAAATTTTTCAATGTAAGTCCCTAAAGGTAGCAATAGTTTTAAAAATAGAATATTCCTAGTATATTCTATCTCTATTTCCACCTTTTATTGTAACATCCCCCTAAATACAACGTCATCCTTAAGTCATGGCATTATACTTAGAAGTTGTTATTTATAAATTAGCGGATCTTTCTTAGTTATCTATAGCAAAATCGATCGAATTGTGTAGTAACTATTTTATGGTTCTATCAAAATATATAGCAAAGAAATAAAATATTTATTTAATACAAGGTCATACAAAGGGAAGATCTTCTAAGAGCTTTACATTACATCGGTTATCTTTTATTTTTAAGACATATGCATACACCTAAGTACAATAAACACAAGTTTCCGTTACTAACTACTTCAAAACCAATTCCTTTCATGCAACAGCCTCCTTGTTCTCTAGATCAACCTAGACACGACATGAGAACACAAACACATAGGGGTGAGAATTCTAAAATTGTAATACCTGGTGTGCACGTGTCATAGACAAGTTCTGTAAGGCCTAAGGTCTCTCAACCACTAGGTCCTGAACTTTACTAAGTCTAGATCCTACACCTCGTTGGAGGGCTATATGTAACACCCTCCTAATTACCATATTTTACTTGAGTGTTAATAGAGTAATTAGCAGAGTATTACTTGTGTTCATAATTTAAACTAGGCGAAATACAATGGAATAAAGCAATTTAGAAGTGCATGTTGCAAAATGCGCATTTACATAGATGGACATAATCTCTGAGTGTATAATATGTACATCAGGCTAGCAAACTGGTCAGTTATCTCCTAAGAAAGGCAGGGACTCAATATCAAAAGGACTCGCTATTGCCTAAGAACCTAGCCTGCTCAAATATTTGGTCCAACAAAATCACATATAAATACAAACAGACCAAACATCTACTAATACATCATTCTAAAGCTGGGAAAGTCCTAATACTACACTACTCCTGAAAACAAGCCAAAGGTCCCTGAAATCCTTCCTGTCACGACCAACCTGGGCACGTGGGCACGTGATAAATTTGGTTCCCACATAAGCCTCGTGACCTGGATTCCTCTATATGCACCGTAATATTTAAAACTGATTAAGTCATAAAATCTTTTCTACATACAAATCATCTGTCTTTAAAACATATAGTCATCATTTTCCAAATTTCAATCTCATATCCTATTTTCAAAGTCTGATTTCATATTCAAATCTCTATAAGTAACAAAATCTTATAATACAATTTAACACAACCTATACATGCAAAACTTAAACCATGCAGTACGGTCAAGGATCCTCCATTGCAATATCCTGGAGCTCTAAACAACTTGGAATACATGCCTCACCCGGGTGAAGCTTCTCGTCTGATTCTTTCCTGTGGTTGGGGCTGGCGCAGTGGCTATCTATAGAGACAAGAGAAATGAGAGGGGTGAGTTTTGATACCAAAACTCGGTGAGTGAGCCCTCACCTGAAACCCCTTTCACGGGCTACCAAGGAACAATGCATGAAAGGAGTCATAATAACATTAATCATATTCAAAGTCTTACATAATCACATGTACCTACATATATATATGTATATATATTCAAATTATCATTTCACAACTTAATAAAAGGAATTTCTTCAATTTACTTTCCTATTCTAGTTACAAAAATCATAGTGTAGTAGCTCTAGAGAACGTGATATCTAGTCTGATCCTCTAGTCTAAGGGTGCCAACCCGGGCTCCACCCTCTTAGACTTGTCTAGGGGTGCAACACGGGCTCCACCCTCAGACTTCATTCCTTACCCCCAGACACGGGCTAAGGGAAGAACATGTGTTTTCTGTTATCTCTGGCCTAGGCATACTTGGTACCAAGGTTAACGGATATTCCTCCGTGAACATGCAGCCTCTTCTCCAGCTATTATAAATGAATCTGAAAATCCTTAAAAACTTTTTAGTTCACTTAGCTCTAAATCTATCTGGTTTTTACAGTCTAACCTTAGCATAACTGGCTGAGAAATCATGCCCAAGGGATCACCCTCTATAGACATTATGATTTCATATCTCCAGAATATGTAGCCGTCAATTGTATTGAACCTCATGAAGAATCAGCTCTAAAACCATTTGGTTCAATATCTAAAACACCTTTCAATCCATCCCACTTGTCATAAACTCAAAAACTCTCTATATCATGCTTCAAATAGCAAGTTTGCATCAAAATTCTATTTCCTTTTCTAAACTTCATATTGATTATAAATCTAATACATATACATAGACCAGTTCAGAATCCATTGAAATAAGCATAAAAACCTTTATCAATCACATGTATAATCAAATCAGCATAATATCAGTATAACAACTATGGTCCCGTGAGTTTTGTCAAATATATATTTCTTGCTTTAAAACCAGTAGTTCTAAACATAGAATCTAGCAGAAAACTTCAAATCCTCATACAATAGTCTTCTAAATCAAGCACTAAATCATAGTTTTCATGAAAATAAGTATAATGAACAACATAGAGGCTACAGATGCGAACCCACTCACCTGGAGGGTTGACAGAGAAGGAATTACACCAATAGAACTCCTGGAAAAAATGGCAGCAATCTGTCATGGAAGCAATGGGACTCTAAATCAACCTTTAAAAACCTCTACATACTCAAATTCCATCTTTAACAAGGTAAAGAACCTCTCTTCCTTAGAAGACATGGAGAACCACTCTTGAGCTAGGAAAACTTGAAGGAAATGAAGCAAAACTAGCAAAATAACATACCTTTAAGCTTGGAGGATTAAAGATTCTAAGTTAAACTTGAAAGAGTTGGAAGAAAATGAAGTTTTTATGAGTGAAAATGGGTTGGGAGAGGTGTTTGTTCGAAGTTGAGAGAAGTTTGGGGGAGATGGTTATGTCTGAATGGTCTGGACCCTGAAATAGGATTTTTATGTTCGATGTTCACCACTTGAGTGGTCATATGGCGCCTGGGCGGTCCCTAGCCACTTTGGCGCACGCCTTACTCTCTGTTTCCGCCTGGGCGGTCTCCAAGGCTCCAAGACACCGACTTCACTCTCAGTTAACCACCTGCGGTCATAGGACCACCGCGGTCGGCGCTCTCCAAAGCTCCAGATGCTCCAATACTAGTATGTATTGGACTTACTATCCCACTACTCACTTATTTACATTTCTTAATTTTAAGTTAATAATTAACTTTAAAACATAAATGTAAATAGGGAAATACCCTATTTGGATTCAAATAAAATATTAGAAAAATCAAATTCCTAACCAATCAAAATCTCATTTTTGGGTTTTAGTTCAAATTCAAAATCTTACGATTTTATAAACTTGCAGGCTAAAAATGAAGCACTTCAGGGTTTCATAAAATTCATTAAAAAATCCCTCTTCAACTCATTTTTCTCTAGGGAATAATTACCGGGACTTTTGGTCCCAAGAAAATAGCTCTAATATATAGCCCTCCAAGGGCGTGTGGGTCTAGACTTAGCGAAATTCAGGACCCAGAATGCAGATAAGGTGACTGGCACCCTTCCTAAGTTGAAAAATTTTCTACCCTTTTTATTTAAAATCGGGATATACACTTACGTCCTCCTACAAGAAGCGTTGGCCATCGGCATGATAGCCTCGCCTCCCAGGGCATCAGGACCCTCGGATGGTCTGAGTGTAAGGATCATGATGAAGAGGCGGGTGCGTCTGTTGGAGGAGGTGCTGGTGGATCGATCAGATGTCGAATACCTCTGAGTGTACCATGTGAAGGGGCATACCATCGTAGGGAGAAGTGTGGTCGAACTCGCTAGTAAAGGGACGCGCTGAGGACCAAAAAGTACGTACACTCTCTGTGAATAACCTATCGCATCCAGTGAGTCAAGCGTGGGGTCATAATGCCACACCCAATGTGGCGAATCAAGGAAGAACACAAGTGACGACATTCGCTGAATCTGGGTAATACAAGTACATGCAACTATAGGGGTGATAATACTATAAAATTTTCAGTAGGGTAGTTCCCAGATATGATGCAAAATATAGACAATAAGTTCATCCACATAAAACGTCATATATAAAAAAATACAGGCATCAATGCTAAAGCATGTAAGTTATGGAAATCAAATATCGCCACGAGATAATTCATGCATTGCTATTTGGAATCAGCGAATCCGTTCGTGCATTATTCTCTTTTTGTTAACATAGGGAAGACTTAATTTCACATCACGGGGTATTTGTCTTAGATAATACCACAAAGGATAATAGATTGCTAGGACATGAGCTTATCCCTATTCATGATCATCGGACTTCATTTTTTCCATTTTCAAATCCACACAGTTCTACTCCTAGCCGATACATCCATCGACTCATAAAATTCCTAGGGAAGTCCTTACTTTTGCCTTCCCTAATTGACTTGTAGAAGCCTTGTGTCTATTTTCCCCATATGTTAAAGCATGCACAAGTGAAATTTATACATTATCTTTTATCATATAATTATATCAAGTACTTTTGTTTTTCCTCAAGGCATGCATAAACCATATATGTGCATTCATGCACAATGTAATCATTATTCTTTTAACCCAAAACGGATCAGAAAAATTTGACAAGGAAAAGCAACAAAAACCTTACTTTGAGTGTCTTAATGGCCCCTTGGCTCCAAGATGCTTTAAGATTGTCTTCTTGCTCCCCAAAGCTCCCCAAATAAACCCAAGCTCCTTCTTAACTCAGTGAGGGTGAGGTAGCAAGGTAAATTTTGGTGAGGGATAGTGATTTTAATCGGTTAATTTTGTAGGGTTTGAGGTGTAGAACAAGTTTTGTAAAGGAATTTGGAGTTTCACTAACACCAAGCTAGTGTTTATGGGCTTGGAATGGAAACTTAAGCTCTTGGAAATGGAAGTATGGCTGCTGTAATTCTCCTTGGGAGCTGGCCGAGTTTGGTTTTGCTTTTTAAGGAAGAAATAAGCTTGTATTTATCTTGTCATTAATGAATGAATAAGATATATTATAAGTGGATAATCTTGAATCCAAGAAAGTAAATTGGATGGCTATGATTCAATCTTGTTATTCAAGATTGAATCTTAGCCATTCACTTGATATAAATGGATAAGCTTCTTCACTTTGTAAAGATTAAAATAGTTTTTGGTGTTAGAAATCGCATACTAAATTTTGCGAACTAGTAAAGAACGTACCCAATTAACCAATATTATCCGAAAATTAATTCTAAAAGTAAAATCTTCATTCCCACTCATTTCTAGTCTTATTCTCATATTTTCCTAGATTCGGAACTTTCGGTTTGGATATAGGGTTTTGGGCTATCCGGCGAGGCTACGAGGCCCGCAAAATACTATTCACTTTTGTTTTTGTTCGATCGTAGAGTCGTTCTCATCACAACTACGTCTGTCAGAATCTTAATATTCTCATTAACAAAACCTCAATGAATTTCTAAAGAAAGAACTAGGATGTTACACTATGTGTTAGAGTAACATTCTTGAGATCAAAAGTCCGGTAATTGTTCCTAGAGGGAAAATAAGTTGAAAAGTGATTTTTAATGAATTTTACGAAGCCTTTAAACATTTTATGTTTAGCCCACAAGTTTAGAAAATCTCAAAAACTTCCAGATTTGAACTAAAATTTGGATTTTGAATGGTTGAGATTTTGATTTTTTTGATATTTTATTTGAATTCAAATGGGGGGTATTTCCTTATTTACATTTATGTTTTAAAGTTAATGGATAAGTGAGATGATCTGGAAGCTGTGGCAGGAATTATGCATCGTGGGGTTTGCCTTCACGCTGGCAGTCACCAGAGGGCAATTGCATGTGTTGCGGTGAGGACTGCTATAGTGGTCATAAGTGCACAGTGACGGGGGCATATGCGGCCTGACCGCTATAGTGGTCCCCCTGGAATGCGAACTATACCAGAAATGACGCCATTTCATTTTTGCCCTTTTTAAACACCTCAAACTTGGGAATTTCTTCCCAAACCCAAAACCCTCTCCTCCCTAACCTTCTTTCTCTCTTCCACTAATCTAACTCTAATCCTTCCTCCTCCAAGTGATTAAAGGTGAGATTTTGTGGGTTTTGTTATTCCTTTCCTTCCATTTCATATCTTGGTGAATGGGTTGTTGTTTGTCTCCATTGTTGTTAAGTGGGGGTGCTACTCCAATGTTGTTAGAGTTATGTTTGAGCAATCTAGAGGTTGTTAGAGTTTAATCTTGAGTTTTGTGGCTTAATGGCAGATATTGGTGTCATTTTCACTCCCTGGAATATTGTGGGTGTTGACGCCACTCCTTCCTTCCCTCCAGGTGAGTGGGTTCATATCCTATGATCCTTATGTTGATCATTAGTGTTATTTTCCTTGGTTGGGAACTTGTTTGCATGATTTTAGAGAATAATAGAGATTTTAAATGGGTTTACATATTTGTAAAAATAGTTGTTTTTCAACAAGAGCATGATATACTTGTTTTGATGCAAACTCATGGGGCCATTATTGCTAAATGATTTATTAAAGAGCTAGAGTATGATTATGACTTAATTTAGAGATTTTAGAAATTTTCATGATGATTTCAAGAGTAGAGTAATTATATATTATAGAGTTTTATCCCTAGAATAGAGTTTTAGAAACGACATGATTTCATGATTTAGAGATTTGACGGTAGTCATAGAGAAATAGATAGTGAGTTAAGCTGGAACCCGATTGTTAACCTTGGTACCAAGTTGTCCCGAGAGGACAATCTCATAGAGTAGAGAACGGAAACTAGTTAGTTGTCCAATTTAGATCCTAAGGGATCATAGAGAGAGAACTCGTTATGACATGGTTGACATGCATAACCAAAGAAATTATATTTTGTTATGCGATGCATAACCAAAGATCCCTGTTTCTCTAGTAGAGTATTATATTTATGTTTTCCAGAGATTATTGATTTAAGAACTATTATTTACATGTAATGAAATGATTTTAGAGAAATTGTATTAACTGGTTTTGATGGATATATATATATATATATATATATATATATATATATATATGTATGTATGTATGATTATTTATTCTTTTGGTTATCCCATGAGAGGGTTATGGGTGAGGGTTCTCACTTAGTTTTAGATGAAACTCACCCCTTCCCTTTTTTCATTACAGATATGTTAGTTGCGGGTCTTCTCATCCACCTCCTCCCAGTAGTAAAGAGTTCTAGTTGGTGAGCTTCATTTTGGAGTGAAGTACTCTTTTTGCATTTTGATTAGAGATAGAGTAATGTACATGACGGAGGGTCCAACCATAGAGATAGAGTGCATTGATTTATCATGATTATTTTGTATTTACATGATTCTAGTTTTCATGTATATCTTGTATAGAGAGCAACTCATGTCACGACCCAATTCAGGCATGTGATCAATACATGATTAATCTTATTCTCATGTTAGCGTTGGGACTTGTTTCCTGTCTTTATATGCATGCTCTGTTCACAAAAATCTATTTAAAACATAATTTCACTCTCTGTAGATAAATCATCTATTCTTCAAAATCAAGATACTCATATCAGAAATCTTGTAATGAGCCTTTTTCATTCCAAAATCACAAAAACATTCATATATATAAGTTAAGATATGTCTTTCTAAATGTTCATTTCATTGAAATGCACTTCAAAACTCAATCATAATATGCTACTTGCAAGACAACACATGCTCTAGGTCAGGATCCTCCTGCATTTGTACTAGAGCACTCTAAACAACCCAGAATGCATGCCTCACCCTGAGTGAAGCTTTCCATTTGACATTTTACTGGTTGAGTAGAATTTGCAGCAGTTATTCTATCTAAAAAAAAAAGAGAAATGAGAGGGTGAGTTTTGATACCAAAACTCAATGAGTGAATCCTCTGAAAACCCCTTCATGGGACATCCAAGAAACAATGCATGGAATCATAATAACATCGATAATATCCAAAAGTCATACATAATCAGGTATACGTACATTTTATATATCTAAATTCAAATCATCATTTTATCAACTCAAAACTATTTCTTTAATTCATTTTCATATCCAATGTCATATAAACTCATGGCGTAGTAGCTCCTAGAGAAATAATGATGTCTAGTCTGAAATGTCATAACAATAAACAATAACTGAAATTGGGAGCCTAGTTCCTCGTGAACAAGAGCCCTAACTAAGATTTTATTGGTTCCGTGAACCATGTCCCTGATCCCTGATTTATTCTCTCGGATTACCCTCGTGGGCTTATAATTCTCTGAATAGGTTGCCCCTCGTGGGCTTATAACGCTCCTGAGAGCTTTGAATGTCTATAACTCTAGTAGTTTGACCTTAGCATAACTATGACTATAAAATCATACTTGGTGATTTCATGTCCATAGAATATGTATCCGCCACTGTTTTGAGTCATATGAAGATTCGTGTTCTAAAATCCTTTTATGTATGAATTTCTAAATTATTTCTCATTAACAAAAACTCGTGGTATTTTGAGAACTTTGAATCCACTCGATTTTAAGCTTAACCTTAGCATAATCATGGCTATGGAACCATGTCCAAGGGATCACCCTTTGTAGACATTGTGATTCCATACAGAGTATGTAGTCATAAACCGTCTGAATCTCATGATGATTCAAGCTCTAAAACCCTTTTATTGATTATCAAAAGCATCATTCAACTATCAAGCTCTTTATAACTAGAAAACTCAATTTCATGCTTGAAATAACAGAGTTGAAACCATAATTCTAATCTTTTATCTAAATTTCATATCTGGGTATAAAACCATAGCATAAACATAAACCAGTTCAGAATCCATTGAAATAATCATAAAAACTCTAACAATCACACACATAATCAATTTTGCATAAACCTAGTTCAGCAAACATGGTTCCATGAGTTTTATGAAAAACAAGTTTTATGCTTTAAGACTAGGAGTTCTAAACATGCAAACCAACAATAACCTTCAAATCCTTATAGTAATTCTCTAAATTATGCAATAAATCATATTTTCATGAAAATAGCTCTAATGCAGAACATAGAGACCACATATGCGAACCCACTCACTTGGAGGGGTGAAATCTCAGAAACAACATCAACAGAACTTCTGAGAGAAGAAATGACACTACTATTTGACATGGGAGAGCGAACTCTAGATTAACCTCTAAAACCTCTAAATACCCGAGAATCCATTCTAACAAGGTAGAGACTCCTCTTCCTTAAGAAGCATGGAGAACCACCCTTAACCTAGGAAAACTTGAAGAAAATGAAGCAAAACTAGCAAAATAACATACCTTTAAGCTTGGAGATTGAAGATTCTAAGTTTGGCTTGAAAGAAATGAAAGAAAATGGAGTTTAGAGGGTGAAAAGGGTGAAAGAGCAAGTTTTCCTATGTTGGGGGTGGAGGGTCGCGTTGGAATGCTGGACCCGAAGTAGGGGTTTTTATAATTCTCTTGAGCGCAGCGCTCACAAAATCGTCCTACATTGCCTCACTTTTCCTAACCTTAGTGCTAATGAGCACTGTAGCACTCTCCAGAATGGTCACTTGTTTAAATTTCTTACTTTTAAGTTGAATCATTTATTTTATTTCCTATTATCTTTAAAATTTTCTAGCTTTTTTATTAACTTTAAAATTTTCTAACCTTTTTATTTAAAACTGGGTATTACAACTAATATATTTTGAGTTAGAGATATGTTTAGAGATTGAGAAATGACTTGTTTCCTAACTTTAGAGATTTGTGCTAGAGTTGATTATGATATGTTTTTACGATGATTATATTTTCAAAGAGCCACAGGTTTATTAGAGATGGAAATGTTGTTTTATAAATGGGTTTAATATTAAAATATGGATATAGAGAGACTAGAGGTCACAAGGCTTATATGAGAATGAGGATTCCTCACGTGCCCAAGTCGGGCCATGACAAAAATCCTCAATAGGGCATCCCCAAAATATATACTAAAATTCATGTCATTGTCCCAGCCACTTCGATGTATTAAGAAAATGTGAGCATGCAACATATATCAAATATTCATTTTAAAGTTCAAAAACCATTTTTTCGAAGTGGGTTTTTTTATTATTCAATCACTCAATATACACATCATATAAAACATGTACTGTTAAATTACAACTTAAACTTATTGGCCTTAATATCCATGCTAAATTTCTTGACTTAACACATAAGATAAAAGACTACATAGAACAATTGCTACTTCAACTTGTCTTGGCCGTCGACTTATCTTGTAACGACTGGGTGTTATGTATCGTCATCCCAACGTGGTAATAATAGGTAATAGACTACTTTTTAGGATTGAGCTCATTCCTATACATGATTATTAGATTTACTTTCTCTAATTTTCACATAGAACTATTCCTAGCCCGGTTTACTTTCTCAACAGGCCGAATTTACTTTCTCCACCCAAGACATATATTCTCATGCTTTTCTTGGTAGTTAGGTTTACTTTCCCTGACCGGATTTACTTTCTCCATCCCAAAAAATATAATCTTATGCTTTTCTTTCACATATATGCAATTGTAAGAAGTATTCATATCTATATGTGCCTAACATCGTCAATAAGTTCACATACTCAATTATTCATATTCATGTACTCATGTCGTACTAGTACAAAATGCCATTATTTCATCAATTCAAGACTTTGGTTCATTTCCAGCACAATGACATATTTTACACTTATCTAGAAAAAGTTTGATCACATATCAAACAACCAATTCAGAGGCTATAAAATTTCTCCATGATACCTCAATATGTCCACAAGGTCCTGTAAAAATTTCAGGGCAAAAATCATTCTCTAACTATGTTAACAAAATTAGACAAATTCAGGTCAGAAACCCTCTATTTACAACCAATAGCCATAGTTTCCCATTTTGTTACCCTATCAAATCATACAAAAATTCAAGGTTGGACTTCAATATGTCCTCAAAAACCTGTAAAAATTTCAAAGTAAAAATCAATCATTTGCTATGGTAACAAACTTAGCAAAATTTATAACTTCAAACTTGGCTGTGTAGGAAGGAACCCTAACCATCTTGGTTTTTGATTTTTAGAAAATAGTAAAAATCATTTTATGACCTAAGAAAAATATCAAAAACACCTTAATATGTTAACTTTATCATATAAAATTTTTAGAGCAAGAATCCATCTACGAACGCTTCAAAAAAATCGTGAAGCATAACCTGTTGCCTAAAACTAGGATTTACAGCAACATAACACAAACATATTTTGAGAAAAAGAGTTTTTTAACACCATCCAAACACTCCACTAAATTAAACACATCAATATTTATATATTATCAACCAAAACAACTAAAAATATCAAATTAAATCAGTGGTTAAAATAGAAAAATGAATTTGAAGCAAAAGAGGTTCAAAAGCCCTACTTTTTGGAGCTTTAGAGATCTTGGCTCCAAAGGATGTTCCAAGAATGATTTTTCTCACTTCAAACCTTCTAAACAACACCTAATCCCTCCCTTAAACAGTGAAGAATGAAATATAAAAGTGAGAATTAGTGAGGAATTGAAATTTTAATCAGTTAGTTTTGTAGGTGGTGATTAGTAGAACAAGTTTTGTGAATGAAATTTGTAGTTTTAGTAAGTGTAGGTTAGGAGTTTGGGAGATTGAAATGAAGTTGAAGCTCTTTAGAGGAAGGAACAATGGTGGCTGTGTTGTTCTCTTTCTTAGTGAGAATGCAAGCTTCAAGGATAAGTTTGGTGGCTTTTTATAGGCTCTTAGATAAGGTTGTGTAATAATTTAAGTAAAGTTTGATCTTTCTTTCTTTTCTAAACAAAAGGAATGGCTAGGATTTAATCTTGTTATTAGGATTAAATCTTAGCCTTACACTTGGCCTGAAAAGGATAGACATTATCCTTTTGTAGAAATTAAATTATCTTTCAATGTTAGAAATAGCATACCGAAATTTTACCAAACGGGTAAACACAATACAAGTAATTAGATATTGCCTGAAAATTAATTCCAGGTTTAAAATTGTTATTCCTTATCATTTCTATTCTCAATCCTATAATTTCTCAATTTCGGGCATCTTCAGGCTCCAATTCTAGGGTTTTGGCTATCGGCCTGTGGGGCCCACATGATCACTATTCACTTTTTCTTTTACATATCTGTTGGCTATCCTCATCATTATTAAATCTACCAAATTTTGAAATTCTCAATAATAAAGCTCAAATTAATTTTTAAATAATTTTTTGGGTATTACATTTATCCTATTTCCCATCACCCACCATCCAAATCGGCATCTCCAATCCACCCAAACCACCAAATAGCTAAATACATCAAAAGCATGGCAAAATAACAACACCATTTTCACATAATGAACAAGAAAAACCAAGTCACAACAATGCATCAAATCATTTCCTTTCTTTTTAATTATTGTTTCAGCCCATTCCTAATTCACCAAAATAATAATAATAAAAACAAAGGTAAATTACACAAACCTCTTTTGCGATCTATAAATATTATACGTACACCCTCCTAAATTTTAAATTGATGTTCTCCTCTCTAAATTTATTTTATTACATTACAATAACCTCCCTTGACTTTAATTTTTTTATTTTAAAAATTTTAAAAAAATTACCAAATGACTCTTTAGCCCTTAATTATTCATTTCTATTTCTATAATATGTCATTTATCTTCACACCCACCTACACCCATAAGTATCTCTAAATCCTTGAATTACCAAAAAAAAAAAAAAAATCACTCTAAGGGTATGTTTGAATTGATGGAGTTGAGTGGAACGGAATGGAGCGATATTTTAATTTTCTCTATAGTTTGGATTTGTTAAACTTAGATGGAATGAAGTGAAGATGTATGGACCATTCATCCATTTCCATCCATTCTTCTCAACTTTCTTCCCTCAAATTAGGCGGAATGAGATGTAATGAAAATACCCAAACAATGGAGCAAAGTAATTACCCTGCTTTGTCCCACTCCACTCTATTCCATTCTATTTAGCTCCACCTAACTCCCTAATGCAAACATATCCTAAAACACTAAATCCTTAATCCCCAAACTAAAACCTCCTTTGATTTTTGCTGCTCACAGTGCTCACCTCAATCAATCCACTCAAATTGCAGATCCAATTTTCACACTACAAACCATTCAAATGGAACTCAAATTGGAGAACCAAGCCTTCACATTACGTTTTACTCGGAAGAAAATAACTAAAAACTGAGGAGGTATGATCTCAATGGGGTCAACAAAATTAGAGAAACGGCCTATATCCAAGAAGAATAGTTGAAAAGAAAAATTGCTCGAAGGTATAACGAATGAGTCATCCCACTATTCTTTGCCAAAGGAGATTTTGTGCCTAGAAGAGCTGATATAGGCCCACCTTTGCAAGGACATGGAATGTTAGCAACAAAATGAGAAGGCCCACATCACACCTACAAAGTTCTAGGAAATGGAGCCTATAAATTGCTCACACTATCTAGCAAAGAAGTTCTGAGGTCATGGAATGCCACAAACCTCAGGAGGTTCTGTATGTAATTGTACAAACTATGAAGGATCATGGCACTCATTTTCCATGCTCAGATTTTTCTCCCACAGAATTTTTTTCAGAAGGTTTTGATGAGGTCGACCTAAGCAAGTCGAGTTGAACAACAAGCCACTCAGTCTCCTCCTATTTCATAAAATTTTTATTAAGTTTGTTTCAATCTTAGTTTGCATCACTTTTAAATTTATCAAGTAAAGCTAGAACTCTTCTCCCTTGGAAGTTATAAATCCAAGTCAATATCGGGAACTTAGCAAAAGAACCGCTTGGGCACAAATGTTCAATCTAGTATGATTAAGCCTTAGGAAAGGCACTTAAATGCACAACTATGATAACCATGTCACAATTTCCCCTTAGAGGATGCTGCAACAAGAATAATTTTATTTTAGAAGATAATTTTTAACAGTCAATCAATGGTTCAATGAAGTTGCTGTCAATTTGATTTAATGAAAAATCGAAAACTTTTCAATTTGGCCAAAATTGGTCTTTTTAAATAAAATTGGATTCAAAAGTTTAATTATAATTAGGGAATGGTAAAACTTAATTCCATTGCACCAATAATAGACTCATCTCATGATGGTCATGGGCAAATTAAATAGTAACTTTGACAATTTTATTTTTCTCCCAAAAATGAATTAAAGCCTAACAATATTTACAAAATTTAATAATAAAAATATTCACAAAAAAAGAAAACTTAATTTTTACTTGATAAAAAAGTATATGCTCCTACATATCCTCTACCTAATAAGAAATTCAAAGTCATGCGGTTATTCTAAAAAATAATTATCTGTTGGGTTAATTTTATTTAAAATAAAAGATTTTTTTTAAAAAGGCAAAAGTCCTAGGATTCAACATGACATAAGTCACATAACAAACCCTTACAATTTGTGACGACCGAACTTGGATCATAAGGCACGTAGGAATCTCATCTCCACGTAATCCTTCTGGGTGATGTGTCTCTCTGAATGCATATAATAGAATAATATTATATTTAAAATATGATTTTCTTCTAAATCAATATCAATTTATCTATTCAAAACATAATATTTCAATTCATGAAAACTAAAGTATCAGATGTTCAAGCTTTGAAAACCCTTTTAACCAAATCTACTAATCATGAAATCATAACTGTCTCATCATACAATCTAAATTTTTAAATATGAAAATCAACTTAACACTTGAAAACTAAATCACAAATGCATATCTAGTTGGTTATATTAATCTTTAATCATAAGCTACATCTCAAATACGTACTTGAGCTTAAAAAAACATAAACATAACAGATTCAACTTTTGAAATCTAAAACATAATTTGAAAGTAAATCCATGGCCGAGATTGCCTGCACATCTCCTGGAGCACTCTAATACTAACATGCACCTAACTAAGCCTTATTTCAAAATAAGGCTCATTGCAAAAAGCTGCTCCTAAACAGAAGGAGGACGATAACTGTACCTACAACTGTGAGAGGAAGGGAGAAGAGTGAGTCAACAGACTCAGTGAGTGGATTTTCACCCATCATCCATGGGGACAACCAAGGAATATATATAATACAATATACATGTAGCAAACATAAATAATTTGATATATTTAAATACATAGCTAGCTATGAAAACACTTTTCATTCTATAAATTCATAAACAAGCATTTCTAAACTCTTAATCAATCATGAAATCATTTTAACTAAGGGTGTGACAGAGCATCGAAAAACAATATGCTAAATATAATAAATAAATATATATTAATAAAAGATGTAAAATCATGAATTGAAAGATTGTACTCAGTCCCTAGTGAATAAGAGCACCTGAAATCATAATAGTCCTTGTAGGACAAGTTATGGGCACCTAACTAGGTCCCATTTTCTGTATTTGCTTGTCACAACCCAACTTGGATCGTGACGGCCTGAAGAATCTCATCCCCACATAAGTCTCGTGATCACTTGTCATACTAAATGCATACTTTATTCATAAAGAAATCAAATTAAATCATAATTCAACTTATAATAATTTTGAATAAACCTTTTTCTGTAAATAAAATCTGAATATGTAACCTGATATATAATTCAACCAAGTTGCTCATTTACAAATAGATTTATGAAAGCTATATCAAATTTTAGATACAAAATTAATCATAAAATCAAAATGCAAAATATGAATCTATGGTCTGGACCTCCGTCACATCACTGAAGCACTTTATCATAACTAAAAAGACTTCACTCAACGTGAAACTCACCCAAACTGATGATATCTAATGCTGAGGGGAGGGAGAGAGGATCCTAAGCTACACCTATATCTAAGGAAAGGAAGAGAAGAGGGTGAGTTTTATCACAAAACTCAGGAGTGAATCCTCACTCATAACCATACATGGGACCAGGAAGAATCATACATAAATAATAATAATGTAGCAATTACAATTCATTTCTATTTATTTTATGTAATAACCATAAAATCATAATTTATTGAATTCATGAAAACCATATTATTTCTCAAGGCATTACAAAGAGAATAGATTATCCATAAACTAAAGGGTGGTACTTAGTCCCTGGCGAACATGAGTCCATACTTGAGATCTTAACGGTCCTTGGCGAAGCACGTCCCTGGTGGACTGATCTAACATAAGGATAACTTGCCCTGGCGGCCTTGGTATACCAAGGTTAATGAAATAACACGTTAACTCACAGTTTTGTTTCTCTCAATAATTTCCTAATCTAAAATCAACTGAAATTATAAAATGGGGAGTTCTATGTGTTCTAAGTTCAATATTTCTCAGCTATTAAAATTAAACTTAAGCTTTACATATACTTTCATTAGCCATACTAGCTCTCATTATGAAAATCAACTATAGGATCATGAAATAACTGATATAATATCAAGTTAATTTCAATAATGGTCCCATGTCTTTGAAAACTTAACAATTTTCATGAGAAGCTTCAAATACATAAATTCACATTCTAAAACAAAATGCATATAGTTCCATGTTGTATAAAGGCTCAAGTTCAAATTTCTAAACACTTTGTAAAGCTAGAAAATAATTTATATAACGACCAAGATAGGGTCATGAGATCAAACCTATTCATATAGAGGGGTAGATTGTGAAGGAACAACTTCGGTAAGCTCTGGAGGGGGAGGGATGGGACCAATGTCTGTCATTTCAACCAATAAACTCATAAATACTTTATGGATGTCTCTAGATTACTCTAACACAACTCTAACAATATTAGGGGAGCACCCCAACTTAACAATAATGAGAGAAAATAATAACCCATACTATGAACATGGAAGAATGGGAAGAATGGAGACAAAATCTATCAACACAAACATACCTTGATGATTTGGGGAAGCTAGATTTGAATGAGATTAAGAGACAAGAGAAAATGTGTTTAGGAGAGAGGATTTGGGGTTTTTGATAAAAAAAATGGGGGAAGAAAAGCGGGGAAAGGTTTTGTAATAAGGGGAGAATCAGCAAGTGGAACAACACCGTTTCACACTATTCACATTCCAGGGGATCGCTATAGCGGCCTATGCAACATGGTGGTTAGGGGTTGCGTGTCCTTGCGTTGGTCACTTACGACCAGTATAGTGGTCCTCAGACCCTTAAAACACTGAAACTTACCCCTGTGACTACTATAGGTGACAGGAACCCCAACTTCTATATCTTTTTGTCATCGTGGTATTTGGGTTAATGTCCTCATTTATTGATCTCTGCATTAACTTTAAAATATAAATGCAAATAAGGAAATACCTTCTATTTGGATTCAAATAAAATATCAGAAAAATCAAAATCCCAACAAATCAAAATCCAAATTTTGAGTTCTAGTTAAAATTTAAATTTCTAAGCTTTCATAAATTTTTGAGTGAAAATGAAATGTCTTAAAGTTTCATAAAATTCATTAAAAATCACTCTTTAACTTATTCTCCCTTTAGAAACAATTATCGAGACTTTTGATTCCAAGAATGTGGTTTATCATATAGCCTTCCAAGGAGGTGTAGGATTCAGACTAAGTGAAATTTAGGTCCTAGGACCTGAGGCTGTATGGAACCTGACTATTGACATGTGTACACCAAGTATTACACTTGTTGGGGTGAAATTGTCCTTTAATGGACAAATTGTTACCAAGGTTAATGATCTCTTCAGCGGTTAACTAACTGCGTTTCTTATCTCTACCGGCTAAACTAGTTTCACAAAAACCATAACTGAAGGGTGGGTGCTTAGTCCCTGACAAACAAGAGCCCCTAAAATCTTAGTACTTTGAGAGTTTCTGATTCATATAACTCTAACAATTTGACTTTGGCATAACTTGCTGTGAAAATCATGCCCAAAGGATCACTCGCTTGTAGGCATTCCAATTTCAAGCCTACAGAATATGTATCTGTAGTTGCTACAATCAGACTGAATTCCGATACCTCTAGTACCATAAAACTGAAGTTCTAAATCCATATCTTAAGCTAACATATCTTTTCATATACTTGATAAATCATAGTTCAAAGCACTGGGTTCTAAATCATGAAAACTCTAAAACCATAATAGCATATTTCTTTATAAAGTTAAATCATACTTTATTCAACATAGCTCAACTTAACATTTTAATACAAAGATTTCTAAAATTCCAAGTCTTAAAGCATGACAATATCATAAATCTATCATACATATTTGACAACATTCATAAACCTCTTTAAATCATACATTTTCTAATGATCATTTCTTGAGCATGTAAAACATTTCCATAACATGCATCAGTTCAATCCATGGTCCCATGGTTTTGAAAATCTCATTCTTTCATGCTATCATCATAAATCATAATTTTTCTAGCTTGACATAATCATGTAAAAATCATATTCTATACTTTTCTAGTTTCAAATTTCATGCTTAATAAACATCATGCATCCAACATAATCATAATGGCAAAATAAGGCCATTAGTTTTAACCCACTCACCTGGAGAAGGTGGACAAGAGACGTCAACACCAAAGGAGCTCTGAGAGTGGGGATTGTAACGCCCTAATTTTTCCCATGTACAAATGACCAAAATGCCCTTGAGGTCATTTTACCAGGAAAATGAGGATCGACCCAAGCCATCCTCCAGAGGATGTTTTGATGTTGAAAGGGATTACGTGTGTAACATCCCTGTTGCTTTATGGATTGGCGGCTGTCCCCACAAATCAACACGGGTTTTCAGCGTGCTTTGTCCTCACTCACACGTTTTCTAGGAAAACTTCCAGAGGTCATCCATCCCAAAATTACCCCAAGTCAAGCGCGCTCGCTGGAGTTCTTTCGTGATGGGCTACCGAAGAAAGATGCATCTTTGTGGCATAGGCAGTACCAATCAATTCATATAAGCCCTTCTTCACTGTCTAGTCCCATACCTATACAACTCAGGATCCTCTTATTGGTGTGTAATCGGTTCATTCATGTATCCTCGCTTAAGGAGCCGCTCCTTGTTCGTGCCTTCTTGGGTGGACTCCTGCTCGTCCGGGCATTACATGCCCACTATCTTCCGCTTGGTTCGTCCCGAACTACATCATCCTGGGAAAGGTGCAGGCTCTGATACCATTTGTAACATCCCTCTGATTTATGGATTGAAGGCTGTCCCACAAACCAACATGGGTCTTTCAGCATGCTTTGTCCTTACTCACATGTTTCCTGGGAAAACTTCCCAGGTGGTCACCCATCCCAAAATTACCTCAAGTCAAGCATGCTTAACTATGGAGTTCTTTCATGATGGGCTCCAAAAGAAAGATGCATCTTTGTGGCATAGGTAGTATCAATCAATTCATATAAGCCCTCCTTGACTGTATGGTCCTATACCTATAGAACTCAGATGCCTTCATTCGGGTATGTTGTTGCTTTATTATATAAGTAATGATTTCTTTGATAAATATCTTCCATGCTTTAAATTATAAGAAGCCTAATCACCAACTTCTTCCCTAAGCCAAGCAAGAATTCAACCATCAAGTAAGGGAGAAGAACCAGCCACCATTGTTATTCCTTTGAGCTTCCCTTTGAGTTCTAGCCTCAAAAACACTAAGCTAGAGTTGTTGAAACGTCAAAAGTTCTTCATTAAACTTGTTCTATATCTAATTCTCTATCAATCTAACCGAACAAAATTTCCATTCCTTATCAAAACCTTGTCTTGTACCTCATATCTCACTGATATTAGAGGGGTTTGAAGTTGAATTGGGAGCTTTGGAGGAGAAGGAAGCAAGCTTGGTTAATCTTGAAGCCAAGGAGCTAATAGGTTACTCAAAGTAGGGCTTTTGCTGCCTTTTCTTGTCAAATTTTTCTGATCTGTTTTGGCATGACCTAGGTCCAAAATTTCTGGTTGTATTGATGGATAATATGTTGATATTGATGTGTGAATTTTGGTGGTGTGTTTGGATGGGGTTGGAAAAGGGTTTTTCTCAAAGGAAATTGGGACTAGGCTGCTGGATTCCTAGTTGTCCTGAAGCAGTAATTATGCACAAATTTTCTGGTATAGTTGTGGGTAATTTCATGAGCTATAAAAATTATATGTTGCATTTAACATTTTAAACTAACTAAATGAATTTTCTTGGGTGTTGATTTTAAAGTTTACTGCCTCAAAAAAATCAAGAACCGAAATGTGACTATACCATCTTGGTTGTTGAAAGTGAAGCAATAAATTTGTCCGAATTTATTATCATAGAAATTGATTGAATTAGCACATGAAATTTTTAAAATAAGTTATTAACATATTGACATATCACTGTAAATTTTCTTGTGCCTTGATTCCATCAATTACTAGGATTAAAAATTTTGGGAACTCGGGTCTGATTGTGAATTGGTGGCCCCTGACCCTGAAATTTGTACATTTTACTGAAGTAGCTATAGAGCTCTATTTGTCTTGAAATTTTTACAGGGTATCCTAGACAAATTGAAATGTGATATAAAATTTTTGTGACTCTTTAAATGGCCATTTGATATGGCAAACAAATATTGTTATTAGAATGATAAATCTGCCAAAGTGCTGGAATGGTAGTATTAGCTGAAAACTAATGGTGGAATGATATCTATTCAAGTGTTTGGCTTATGAGTGCATGCTAGATGTTTTAAATAATTTTTCATGAGGTATGAATAAGCCTCTGAAATAATTGAATACATATATGTGATGCATACATGCCCTTAATAAAGAAAGAGAAATACATGATATGAGTTTATGACAAAGGAGCACATATACATTTCAAAAGTGCATGTTTGAACATATGGGGAAAATAGAGACAAGGCTTAGATAAGTGGTAGAGGGAAGGAAAGAATAAGGACTTCCCTAGAAAATTTAGGAGTCGGTAGACATATCGCTAGGAATAGAACTGTGTGTGATTCGGAAATGGAAAAAATGAAGTCCGATGATCACAAATAGGAATGAGCTCATATCCTAGCAATCTATTGCCCTTTGAACCATCAAATCCAGATGCATCTTTATGTGAAATTAAGCCTTCCTTATGTTAATAAAAGGAGGAACATACATGGAATTGAACTTATGGTTCCGAATAATAGTACATGACTTGTTGTGTAGTGACATTATGTAACACCTAATTTTCTTTAGAAATTAATGGAGGATTTGTTAATGCGAATATTAAGATTCTGCAGACGTATTAATGATGAGAATGACTATATGTTCGAGCCAAAAAATGTGAATAGTATTTTACGGGTCCGCAGGGCCGGAAACACAAAACCTAATTCTAAAACCCGAGGTTTTGAAAATTAGGAAAACATGAGAAATAAAGTTAGAAATAAGTGAAAATTAAAATTTGATGCTTAGAATTTATTTTCGGGTAATATTGATTTAATCGAGTATGGCGTTTACCCGTTCGTGAAATTTTGGTGTTGATTCTAACACCAAAAGGTAGTTAATCCTACAAATTAATGATGTTTATCCTTTTGAATGCCACATGAATGGCTAAGATTTCATCTTGAATGGAAGTCAAATCTTAGCCATTGATATCAATTTCTTTTAACAAACAATAATTACACTATGTGACCAACCAATAAGAATCCACCTTATAAGATTAACATAACCCAACTAACCTCATAATTCTCTTCTCATATTTTCGGCCAGCAAAGAGAAGATTAGAGGACTCCATTTTCTCTTCACAAAAAGCTTAAAACCTTGGATTTCAACCTCAAAATTCCTAAGCCTAACCTTGTTGAAACCAAAATTCCCCTTAACCAAACTTGTTCTACACTTCAACTTCTACAAATATAACCGATTAGAATCTCCAAACTTCACTCTATTACCTCACCTATCACTGATTAGAGAAGGGTTTGAGTGGGTTTTAAGAGCTTTGGAACAAAGAACTTCCATCTTGGAGCAAACTAGAAACTAGAACACACTAGCTTCCAAGGGTAGGGTTTTTGTTGCCTTTTCTTGTTGAATTTTTCTGATTTGTTTTGGCTTGCCCTAGGTCCAAAAAGTCTGGTTGTATTGATGGATATTATGTTGATATTGATGGGTTAATTTTGGTAGCAGGTGTGGATGATGATAAAAATCACTTTATTCAAAAAGATATTGAGTAATACTTGCTGGATTTTTAGGTTTCTTAGTGTATGGTCACGATTTTTCTGGGCATGTTGTAGTCATTCGCATAGGGTTCTTACCTAGTTAGGGGTTGTTTCGTTGGCTTTCCTTTTATGATGTATATATTGTAACTGAGACATGATGTCCATATATGGGAATATGGTTGTGGCAACATATGTATTAAAACTCTTTTATCATTGTATTTTTCGACTAGTATAGATCAGGAACGTTAGTAATACTTTGCCAATTACTATGTCAAGACTCGAGTAGAATGTGGTAATTAGGAGGGTGTTACAAGGAAAATGTGACTAGGCTTTTTATAATTAATGCATGGTGGATATTTAGTAAAGTAATCATTATCTATGTAATAAGTAAAATGGATGGCTAAGATTTAATCTTAGATTCCAAGATTAAATCTTGGCCTTCCACATGTCTTAATTAGATAGATATCATCCATTAGTGGTGATGGAAATATCTTTCGGTGTTAAAAATCACACACCGAAATCTAACGAACGGATAAACACCTTACCGAATAAACTGATATTTGCCCGAAATTAATTCTAAGCATAAAATTGTCATTCCCACACATTTCCAACCTGTTTCTCATATTTTCCGAACTTTGGGCACCTTCAAGTCCGAATCTCCAATTTCGCTGTTCCGATGGCCCTGGGCCCGCAAAACACTATTTACTTTTTTGGTGCTCATTCATAGAGTCGTTCTCATCACAATTGCATCTGCAGAATCTTAATATTCCCATTAACCATTCCTCAATCAATTTCTAAAGAAAAGAACTAGGATGTTACATTACCACCCACTTTAACAAAAATTTTGTCCTCAAAAGTTCATACCTGGAAACAATTCCGGATAATCTTTCTTCATGGTTGACTCTAACTCCCATGTGAAATCTTCCTTCCTAGCCACCCCAAGCTACTTTTACTAGCTTCAGGTTTATCCTTCATTGCCTACTTCTTATCCACGATTTGAGCGGGAGGTGTTTGAAATGTTAAGTCATCTTGTAACTGTATAGATTCGGGTTCAATGATATGGTTTGGGTCTGGGTGATACATCCTAAGTTGAGACACATGGAAGACATCATGAAGATTGGATAAAGGTGGGGGTAGGGCTATTTGATAAGTAGCTAACCTAATTCATCGAAGGATTTGGAAAGGGTCTATAAACCTAGGTGACAACTTTTTGACCTTTAAAGCTCACCTACTCCCGTGGGTGTGACCTTCAATACATGTTCTCCCTCTTGGAATTCTAAAGGATTTCTTCTATTATCTGCATAGCTCTTTTGATGACTCTGCGCGAGGATTTTATCCTTGATTTTCTAGGTTTGTTCCGTCGTCTGATCAACTGAGTCGAATCCCAACAAACCTTGCTTCCCTTGAATCGTACCAACACAATGGAGATGACATTTCCTTCCATATAAGGCTTCATATAGGGCCATTAAGGCCTCGCACTCGGGCCACCGAGGCTTGCATCGCGGTTTTGGTCTACTCCATGCGGTGACATAGGCTCGCATGGTCGATTTGGTCTCGCACGCCATGTGGTGGCGGTCTCCGCGCAGGCGAGGATGGGCTCGCACTCCACGCTCCAGTAGAGGCCCGCACAGGTGATTTTGGACTCACACTTTGCACGGCGGCGGAGGCTCGCTGGAGCGATTTGGTCTAGCACGCCATGCGGCAGCGAGGCTCGCGCGGACAATTTTGGTCTCACGATCCACGTGGCGGAAGATGCCCGCGGAGCGACATTGGGCTCGCACTCCATGCTATGCAGAGGCCTACACGGGAGATTTTGGATTTGCACTCCACGTGGTGGCGAGGCTCGGGGGCAATTTTGGACTAGCACGCCACGCGAAGCGAGGCTCGCGCGGGCGATTTTGGTCTCATAATCCATGGGGCGGATGAGGCTCGCGCAGGCGATTTTGTCTGGCATTCCACGTGGCGACAGACGCCCACGTGGGTGACATTGGGCTCGCACTCCATGCTCCAGTCAAGGCCTACACGGGCGATTTCGGACTCGACTCTGCGCGGTGGTAAGGCTCGCCTGGGCGATTTGGTCTAGCACTCCATGCGGCAGTAGAGGCTTGCATAGGCAATTTTGGTCTCGCAATCCCAAGAGGCTTGCACGGGGAATTTTGGTCTCGCTATCCTCGCGGTGGCAGGGGCTTGCACGGCGATTTGGTCTCGCATTCCACACGGCGGGGCTCGTGCGGGCTATATTGGACTCGCACTATGCACGTGACAAAGGCTCGCTTGGGCAATTTTGGTCCACACTCCACATGGCGGCAGTGGCTCACGCAGCTCGTTTATGGTCTCGCACTCCATGTGGAGGCAGAGGCTTGCACGAAAGATAGTGGGCTCACACTCACACAGGCGGAGGCTCGGACGGGAAATTTTGGTCTCAACACTGACCGCGGCGTCATGGCTCGCGCGCAGGCGATGTTGGTCTCGCACTCCACATGGCGGCTGATGCGCGCATGGGCGATTTTGGGCTCGCACTCTACGCGTGCGATTTCTCTCGCACTCCCCGGTGATGCAGAGGCTTGCTCAGGCGATTGGTCTAGCACGCATGGCGCGGTAGAGGCTCGCGCGGGCGATTTTGGTCTCGTATCTATGCGGCAAAAGAGCTTGCGAGGTGATTTTGGTCTCGCAATCCAGAGGCTTGGGTGGGGAATTTGGTCTCGCAATCCTCGGGCGGCGGCTCGGCAGGCGATTTTGGGCTCACATTCCATGCCATAGCAGATGCCCAAGCGTGTGATTTTGGACTCGCACTACGCGCGGCGGCGAGGCTCGTCAGGCTGATTTAGGTGTCGCACTCCCTGTGGCTGCAAGGCTCCTCGGAGACTTCGTCGTGCACTCCACATGCTTGCACAAGCTCGTGCAGGCGATTATGGCCTCGTACTCTGAGTGCCGAAGATGCTCGCTGACGAGTTTTGCTTCGCACTCTATGCAACGGAGCAGGCTTCTGCGGTCGATTTTGGTCTCGCAATCCACGCGGCGGCAAAGGCTCACGTAGGCGATTGGTCTGTGCTCCGCGTGGTGGCAGGCGTTTGTGCTAGTGATCGTGGGCTCGTACTCCACGCTACAGACAGATGCCGCGCAGGCGATTTTGGACTCACACTCGCGGGGCGCAGGGGCTTGCCTGGGTGATTTTGGTCTAGCACGCCATGCGCGGCGAGGCTCGCGCGGGCGATTTTTGTCTTGCAATCCCCGAGGCTTGCGAAGGGAATTTTGGTCTCGCATTCCTCGCGGCGACGGGGCTTGTCCTGGAGATTTTGGTCTCACACTCCATGTAGTGGAAGTGGCTCGCATGGAAGATAGTGGGCTCGCACTCCACACGGCGAGGGTTGCACGGGCAATTTTGGTCTCGCACTCCATGCGGGTCTGAGGCTCGCGTGGGCGATGTTGGTCTCACACGTGTGATTTTGGGCTCGCACTCCACACCACGTCAACGCCCCAAACGCGCGATTTTGAACTCGCACGGCGCGCGATAGTTGAGGCTCGCGCGGGCGATTTTGGTCGGTGATTAAGCGCGGCAGAAGCCCATGCGGGCGATTCATCCCACGCTCTCACGTAGCGGAAGCCCGCAGGCGATCATGGCCTCACACTCCACACGTTGGCAGAGGCTCGCACGGGCGGCTTCAGTCTCGCACTCCATGCAACGGCACAAACTCGCACGGTCAATTTTGGTCTCGCAATCAGCGGCGGTGGCGGGCGTCGGGGATGTTGGGCTCGCACTCCACGCTCCAGTAGACATCCGCGCGGGCGATGTTGGGCTCGCACTCCTCGCTATAGCTGAAGCCCGCACGAGCGATTTTGGACTCACACTTCGCGTCATGGAAGAGGCTCAACAGGGTGATTTTTGTCTAGCACGCCACGCGGCAGCGAGGCTGACAGGGTGATTTGGGGCTAGCGTATACGCGCGGCAAGAGCCAGTGTAACACCCTAAAAATTATTTAAAAATTAACTTGACTTTGTAGTCGTAATTTTAAAAATATAACGGTTTAGCAGACGATGAGGGTGGCCCAACGGACGTATCAACAAAAAAAAAAATTTAAAGCAGGGGGGTGAATAGTGATCTTGCGGGCCCCACGGCCCACTGGATAGTGAAACCCTAGATTCAGGAGCAGGAAGTGCCGCGTGGAGTGTGAGAACAAAATCACCCGTGCGTGCTTTCGGCACGTGGATTGCAGGACCAAAATCGCACTGCGAGCCTTTGCCGTCGCGTGGAGTGCAAGCCCACTCTGGCAGGCGGCGAGCTTCTACCAACGTGTGGAGTGTGATACCAAAATCACCTATGCGAGCTTCCTGACGCGGTTGGAGTACGAGTCTAAAATCGCAGATCAGCCTCTGAGTCGCGTGGAGTGTGAGCTAGCTATCATTGGTAGCCTCGACCACCACGTGGAGTGCAAGCCCATATAGCCCGCACGAGCCTCTCCGACGCGCGGAGTGTGAGGCCAAATTCACCTGCATGAGCCTCTACCACTACGTGGATTGCAAGTCCAAAATCGCCAATGTGGGCCTCTCCGTCACGTGGAGTGCGAGCCTCCTGTCGTGACGTGATGTGCGAGACCAAAATCGTCGACGCGAGCTTCTTGTCACCACATGGAGTGCGAGAGCAACATTGCCTGCGCAAGCATCTACCATCGCATGGATTATGAGCCCACAATCGTCCATGCCAGCCTTTGCACCACGTGGAGTGCGAGACCAAAATCGCCATGCCGGCTCTCCTCCGCATGGACTAGAAGACCAAAATCACAGATGTGGGCTTCTGCCACCACGTGAGTGCGCATCGAAGTGCTAGTTCAAAATAGCCCGCGCGAGCCTCTCCTGTCATCTGAATGCAATGGAAATTACAGAGCGAGCCTCCTTGGGCGGGATGGCGAGACCGGAAATGCCCTCGGCAAGCCTCCCGTCGTGTGAGTGCGAGTCCAAAATCACAGTGTGGGCATTTCCGTCGCGTGGAATGTGAGCTCAAAATCACCCATGCGCGCCTCAGCCACCATCAGCGGTATGAAACCAAAATCGGCCATGCGGCTCTCTCCCCGCCATGGGGATTGCGAAACCAAAATTGCCGTGCGGCCTCCTGTGGCATGGAGTGAGGGCCCGCTGTCGCCCTCGCAAGCTTCTGCCGCCGCGTGGTGTGTGAAACCAAAATTGCTCGTGCAAGCCTTTGTCAGCGTGGAGTGTGAGTCCAAAATGGCAGGTGCCAGCCTGGGCAGATGGAGTATGAGTCCAAAATTGCCTGCGAGAGCCTCTGCCGCCATGTTGAGTGCGAGACAAATCGCTCGGCGGGCCTCTCCTGCCGTGTGGAGTGCAAGACTAAAATTGCCAGGCAAGTCAGGGCAAGCCGCGGAGTGTGCTAGTCCAAAATAGCCCGCGCGAGCCTCTCCTGTCAGATGGAGTGCAAGATAAAAGCGCCACTAAGCGAGCCTCCGCCGGGGGGATGGCTAGACCAAAATTGACTAGGTAAGCCTCTCCTCCGTGTGGAGTGCGAGTCCAAAATTGCAGATATGGTCATCTCCGTCGTGTGAATGTGAGCTCAAAATCGCCCATGCGTGCCTCAAGCCGCCATGTGGAGTGGAAACTAAAATCGGCCATGCGAGCCTTTGTCGCTGTGGGTTGATACCAAAATTACAGATGAGCCTCTCCCGTGGCATGGAGTGAAAGCCCACTATCGCTCGCGCAAGCCTCCCCGCCGCGTGGAGTGTGAGACCAAAATCGGCCGTGCGAGCCTCCGGCCGCGGAGTGTGAGTCCAAATTTCCGCGCGAGCCTTTGCCGCCATATGAGAGTGCGAGACCAAAATCGTCTGTGCGATCCTCTAGCTCGCGTGCGTGCGACCAAATTCGCTCGTGCGAGCCATTGCCGCTCTGTGGAGAGTGAGTCCAATATCGCTCACGTGAGCCTCTCGTCGCATGGAGTGCGAGCCTAGTCTTGCCCAGGATGCGAGCCTGCCATCGCGTGGAGTACGAGCCCAACGTGGCGGCGCAAGCCTCTGCTGCACAGGAGTGCAGACCAAAATCGTTCCGCACGAGCTTCTGCCACCACGTGGAGTGAGAGACCAAAATCGTCCGCACGAGCCTAACTGCCGAGGAGTGTAGACCAAAATCACCTACGCTAGCCTCTACACCGCGTGGTGTATGAGCCTACTCACAGGTGCAAGCCTCTCCACTATGTGGAATGCGAGTCCAAAATCACCTACGAGCCTTTCCAGGCGCCTCAGTATGAGAGAAAAATCGCCTGATGATAAGCTTGTTGTCGCGGTAGGATTGGAAGGCCAAAGTCTCAGGGTGAGCTCTCCTGCGAGCATATCTCGTGTGGAGTGCTAGACCAAAAGTGGCAGGAGCGGCCTGGTCCCGCGCGAGTTTGAGTCTGGAGCAGACGCGGGCCTTTACCGTCATGTGGAGTGCAAGACAAAAATCGGCAGGAACCTCTCCGCCACGGGGATTGCATGACCAAATTACCGGGCAAGCCTCTCCGCTCCGGGAGTGTTAGACAGAATTGGGCGAGCCTTAGTCAGGTGTGGAGTGCGAGTCTAAATAGCCCTTCCGAGCCTCTGTACGTTGCGGGTCTTGCAAGACCAAAATCGGGCGCGAGCTCTCATGCAAGCCTCTCCTCACGTGGAGTGCGAGCCCACAATCTTCGCGAGCCTCTCCGTCACGTGGAGTGCAAGACCAAAAGTCGTCTGTGCGATCTTCTGCCGCCATGTGGAGTCCAACCAAAAATTCCCAATGCGAGCCTTTGCCGCCATGTGGAGTGCGAGTCCAATGACAGCGCGGTCTTTCCTGTTGCATGGAATGCGAGCCTAAAATCGCTGTGCTCGCTTCAGCCACCATGTGGAGTGTGAGACCAACATTGCCCGCGCGAGCCTCTCCACCGCATGAAGTACAAGACCAAAATTGGCCGTGAGAGCCTCTCCGTCGTGTGGAGTGCGAGTCCAAAATTGCCACACGAGCCTCCGTCGCGTGAAGTGTGAGCCCACTATCTTAGATGCGGCCTGCCACCACGTGGAGTGCTAGACCAAAATCGTTCTCCGCGATCCTTTACCGCCGTCTGGAGCACGAGTCCAGCTATAGCCCGTGCAAGCCTCTTCGTCACGTGGAGTGCGAGTCCAATATTGCAGGCACAGAGCCTCTCTCGTCGCGTGGAGTGCGAACCTACTTTCACCTGTGCGAGCCTCTCACAGCGTGGAGTATGAGACCAAAATCGCGGTGCGAGCCCTTCCGTTGCATGGAGTGCAAGTTCAAAATCCCAGCGGGCCCTCTCCTCCCCGCTCCAGGGACTAGAGAACCAATTGCTCGCACAAGCCTTTCCTCCACGTGAGTGCTAGAGACCAGAAGTCGCAGGGCGAGCCTCTCCGCCAGTGCGGTGCGAGTACAAAATAGCCCACGCGGGCCTCTGCCATCGCGTGGGGTGCGAGTCCAAAATCGCCCGCGTGAGTCTTTGTCATCACGTGGGGTCCGAGCCCAATATCACCCGCATGACCTCTCCGCCGCATGGAGTGCGAGACCAAAATGACGGTGCAAGCCTTGCCGCTATGTGGTGTGCGAGTCCAAAATTGGCCGTGCAAGCCTCTCCCCGGCACGTGGAGTTGAGAAAAAATCGCCAGAGCACACCTCTCCGCCGCGGGGATTGCGAGACCAAAGTGACCAGGCTAAGCATGTTAAAAAAAAAAAATGGCTCGTAATTTCACTAAGTATTTTCAAAATATGATGAAAGAACCAAAGCAAAGGGTAAAGTCTAGTCATTAATCCAATTCAACCTAGGTGTATTTGGTTAATTACTAGGTGTTACATTTTGGTATCGGGGCAGGTTCGTTCTCACGGAGCTTGTGGATTGGGACTGGCTATGCTTCTAAAGCATACTACGTTAGAAATGTCATGTATATATGTTTATCATTAGGATGAGCTTGAGGATTAGAGATGCATGACCTGTATGTTGCACGTGCCATGGTAACTTGCTCACTTTGCATGGAATGTTGAGCATGATCACCTCTCAGTGTTGCTGTTTTGTGTGTATAGGGACCAATGGCACGTGGACAAGACGACTCAGAACGCGCATAGAATAAGCCGAACAATGAGACCGCCAAAGCACTCTGCGATATGGCAAGGACAATGAGAATGATGATGGATCAAATGGATCAAGATTGCTAAGCTAATGTGAATCAGAGGCCATGAGATTCCCGAACATGCTCGTTTTGGGGAGTTTTGTAAGGCGAAACCGGTTTCAAGGACCCTCAAATCCAAATGTTGCAGATGAATGGATTCAGAATATTGAGAAGGTCTTTGCTGGGTCCATGCTCAAAGGAGCGAAGGTCACCTTCGCTACCCATATGCTTGAAGGTGATGCCGGCTTTTGGTGGACAGGTGCCCGAAGGCTCCTAGAGGCGAGTGACATGGACATTGATTGGGAACTATTTAAGGTCCATTTTATGAGAAGTATTTCCAAGTCGGTCAAAAATGCCAAGGACATTGAGTTTATGCAACTTGTCAAGGAAACATGAATGTAGCCTAGTACATTGCAGAATTGAGGAACTCATTAAGTTCTCAAGGATGTATCAGGGTAAACCGACGAGTATTGGAAATGCATTAAATACGAGTCAGTTAAAGGCGGAGCTTAATGTGCAGTTGGTTTGGAGATTAAGATTCTACCCCTAGTTAACAAATGCCGCATCATGAAGAAGGGCAGAGAAAGTTGAGCACCTCAAAGCCAAATAATATCACCGAAGCTGACACCTCAAGGTCAGCAAGTTCAAGGGCAGAGCGGACCCCGTTCCCACTTCAATCGAGACCCCAAGGTCCACAAAGGAACTTTCAGACAAGGAAGGCCGAACAACAACAACGCTATAAACGCAATCGCTACAACAACAACCCCAACAACAATCACAACAACAACAATAACAACAACAAGGGGAAAGCACTACAAAGGGTCCAGCAGCACCTCTCTCGACCCCCACCATCCATGGACTGTCCTAGTGCGGCAAGAATCATAGGAGCATGCCCTGTCGAGCCAAAACAAATGTATGCCATCGGTGTGGAAAGCGGGCCTACTCTCGAGAATGCACGAGAGGAACCCGCCAACCCCAATCCCAAGCCGTAATATCAAGGAAAGGTTTTTACCGTTAATCCTGAAGAAATGACAAAGTCAAGGATTCTCGTGGAAGGTAAGTGTAACATGTATGGAAAAGATTTAATTGTACTATATGATTCCTGGCGCTTCCCATTCTTTTATCTCCCACTCGTGTGTTAAAACCCTTAACTTGCATATAACTGAGCTTCCTTTGACCTTATTGTTTCTACTCCTGGAAAACCCGTTAGGACTTGTGAATGTTGTTTAGATTGCCATTTTGTTATTGAGAATAGATCATTTCTTTTAGATCTCATTTGCTTACCCATGCAAGGTTTAGATGTGATTCTTGGCATGGATTGGCTTGAAGCGTGTCCTGTTAACCTGCTATGAGAAAACCATTACTTTTCTTCCTATTCCCATCAGACCTAAGAAACCCATAAGTCTTTACATAACATCTGGAAATGGGATGGTAAGGGTGAGAGTAAAGGTTATATTTTCCTAGCCGCTAGTGATGTAGACTTTGAGCAAAGTATCGATGAGATACCGATAGTAAGAAATTATCCCGAAGTATTTCAGATGAGATATCAGAGTTTCCCCCAAGAGATAGAGTTTTCCATAGAATTGCTTGGGTCAGGTCCATATCCATAGCCCCATCCAGGATGTCCCAATTAAGTCGCCGAGTTAAAAGCTCACTTGGATGATTTATTGGAGAAAAAGTTTGTTAGGCCTAGTGCATCACCTTGGGGAGCCCTTGTGTTGTTTGTGAAGAAAAAGGATGGGAGTATGAGGATGTGTGTTGACTATAGGCAATTGAATAAAGTGAAGGTGAAGAACAAGTACCCTTTGCCTAGGATAGATGACTTGATGGATCAGCTTAAAGGTGCAGTCGTGTTTTCTAAGATTGATTAAGAGGTAAGTTACCAGATTAGAGTAAGAGATGAAGATATCCAAAAACGGCCTTTTGCACTCGATACGGCCATTTGAGAATTTGCAGTAATGTCCTTTGGATTAACTAATGCTCCAGCAATTTTTATGGATTACATGAATAGGATCTTTAGACCCATTTAGGATCTTTAGACCCTATTTAATCGTTCGTGGTTGTCTTCATAGATGATATTCTCATCTACTCTAAGCCCACGAGGAGCATGAATGCCACTTAACCATAGTCCTGGAAATCCTGAAGGAAAAGAAACTATATGCCAAGCTTTCTAAGTGTGAATTCTGGTTGGATGAGGTGAAATTTTTAGGGCATGTAGTGTCTAAGAGAGAGAAATCCTTGTAGATCCTAGTAAGGTGGAAACGGTGTGACTGGAAAGACCAACCACGGTAACTGAAGTAAGGAGCTTTTGGGTTTAGCCGGTTATTACCGTCGGTTTATCAAGGGATTTCCAGGACTTCCCTACCTCTTGACCAAGCTCGCTCAAACACCCTTTTCATGGACCTCGGAGTGTGAAAAGAGCTTTCAAGAGCTAAAACACAAGCTAACCTCAACCCTCTTTGGTATTACCCGACCCCAATGTGCCTTCGAAGTATAATTGTGATGCTTCGAGGAAGGGTTTGGTTGTTTCCTCATGATGATAGGCAAGTGATGGCCTATGCATCGAGGCAACTCAAGCCACATGAGGCAAATCCCTACCATGACCTTGAATTAGCCAAGCTCTCGTGTTTCTCTGAAGATTTGGAGACACCATTTATATGGCGTTAAGTTTGAGGTGTTCTCCGATCACAAGAGTTTGAAATATCTCTTTGATCAAAAAGAGCTAAACATGAGACAAAGAAGGTGGATGAAGTTCTTAAAAGATTATGATTTCGGGTTAAACTATCATCAGGCAAAGCTAATTTAGCCGATGCCCTAAGTAGGAAATGCTTACAAGTATCCCATTTGATGGTGAATGAGGTTGAGTTAATTGAGCAGTTTAGAGACTTAAACCTAGAGATGACCTTGACCACTAAGGGCATAAGAGCTTGCCATCTTAGTGTGACGAGTGAATTCAAGGAAAGAATGGTCAAGCCCAAAGGGAAGATACGAAATTTCAGAGACCTTAGAAGCGGTGAGGCTGATAAGTTGAAAGGTTTTACCCAAGGGAATGATAGTTTGTGGAGGTTTGAAGGTCGTATATGTGTACCTGCTAGTGGTGACCTCTGAAAGGATATTTTGGAGGAAGTCCATAAGAGCCATTTTAGCCTTCATCCGGTGTAACCAAGATGTATCAAGATTTGAAGAAGATGTTCTGTGGCCAGGATTGAAGAAGGATGTGTGCACATGGGTGAATAAGTGCTTGGTGTGTCAAAAAGTGAAAGATGAACACCAAAAACCTTCCGAAATGTTGCAACCTTTGTCAATCCCCGAATGGAAGTGGGATAGTGTCTCCATGGATTTTGTACTGGACTACCAAGGACCCAAGCGAATCATGACGCCATTTGGGTAATAGTGGATCGGTTGACTAAATCAGCCCACTTTACCTATTAAGGTGACTTATTCCTTGGATAGGTTAGCACGGTTATATTAAGAAATAGTAAGATTACATGGAGAATTCAGTCACGATAATCTCGGATCGGAATCCGCGATTTACGTCACGATTTTGGGGAGCCTTTCAGAGGCGTTTGGTTAAAGTTGTGTCTGAGACAAGGCTTATCAGGAACGCGGTCAATCTGAAAGAACTATCCAAACTTTGGAGGACATGTTGAGGGCATGTGTTTTAGATCAAAGAGGGAGTTGGGATAAGTCCTGCCACTGATTGAATTTGCATATAACAACGAGTTATCATGCAAGTATCGGTATGGCACCATACGAGGCCCTCTATGGACGGAAGTGTCAATCACCTCTATGTTGGTATGAGCCCGGAGAGCAAAGTCTACTTGGATCGGATATTGTGAGGGAAATGACGGAACAAATCAAGAAGATTAGGGATAAGTTCTTCCTGCTCAAAGTCGCAGAAAAACTATGCGGACAAGCGGCGAAAACCGCTAGATTTTAAGAAGGGGACCATGTGTTCCTAAGAATCACCCCACTCCAGGCATAGGCTGAGAAATGAAAGTAAAGAATGAGCCCCAGATTTCTTGGCCCGTTTGAAATCCTTAACAAAGTAGGACGATCACCTAGGTATAGCCTTACCCAGGAAGTCTCTGTCAACCTTCATGATGTTTTCCATGTCTCCAGTTAAGGAAATATAATCTTGACCAAGTCATGTACTAGAGCCAGAACATGTACAATTAAGAGATGACCTAACGTTTAAACCACCCACGAGAATCGTTGACCAAGGAGTTAAGCGAAGTTAAATAAGGCCGTACCTTTGATCAAAGTAGCATGGGGACGAGGTGAAACGGAAGAAGTTACATGGGAGCTGGAATAGATATGCAAGCACAATACCCTGAGCTATTCTAAGGTACGAATTCAAGGGCGAAATTCTTTTTAAGGAGGGGAGTAATGTAGCCCCAATTTTCCTGTAATCTTTCCTGTCATTAGAAATTACCGAATTCCGTAGGTAAATATTATATAAAATTTGAGACCAAACAATCCTCAATAAAGGAATATAACATTAGAAGAGAAGTTAGGAGCAATTCGTACAAGCATTGCAAACCCTGATTTTCTGTATGTGTAAAATGACCAAAATGCCTGAGGTTATTTTACTCAGAAAATGAGGATCGTGGGCCCCACCCGTCCTCAAGGGGATGTTTTGGATAATAAAAGATTGTTTGTGTTATGTGTGTTAATAGAGGAGAAGAATCTCAATTTTGAGTTCCGACCACGCGAATGACCAAAACGCCCCTGCCTTTTAACTTCGATTTGGTAGGAAGAACCAAACCTCACTAAAATATTTTAAAAGGTGTTTTTAAGTTATGAATGACCCTTGGTTAAGTAGGATAGTCTGAAGATTGGGTTAAATTCCGTTTTTGCCCCTATTGTATGCAGTTTTGCAAATTTTGAGATTTTCGATTTGTCTAACGAAACCTAAACAATATTAGGCTCAAATTAAAGCTTATTAAATTCTAATTACTAATCTAGAGTCAAAATTATTTATTTAGATTGATTAGAACCTAAAATTGCTTAAAACACCCAAATTGCTTAGTAATTCACTTAAGCCCTTAACCGTAAATTCTCTAAATTACATGAATACCTTGCCTACACCTAAATAATACATGGAACACACAAAATCCTCTTCCACAAGGCTGTAATGGCCGAAATTATTGAGTAATAAGTCAGAAAATTATTACACAAAAATCCAAAGAATGAAAACAAAGAATCATGAAAACATGGAAACATGATTCCATGTTTTAAGCCACCAAACAAAATGATTTTTCTTCCTTATTTTTTTCCTCTAATTTTCGGTCAGATTTCCTTCCTTCCTTTGTCCATTTATGAGCTGCAAAATCTCTATAAATAGGCATGCTTGAAGATAGTTTAGATGCTTAGTTCATAACTTACACAAATTCTAGTCTTAGGAGCACTTTCTCTTTCTTCGAATTCTCCCTTCAGGTTTTCAAGGATATTTTGCTTCATTTCACTCAAGGAAACCAAGTTCTCTTCCTTTCTTTCAAATCAAATTAGGTAGGGAGGTGTTTCTAAGTTCATTTTATGCTAAGACAAGTTATGTTTCTAGCTCAAAAATGATGTTTTCATGAGCTTTCTTATAAGTTTTCATTTTCAGTTTCTTCTTCCTTTCTTTTTAAAGTATTTCGGCCATATGGCTTAGCTTATGATGAGACCATGGTTTGATGATGAGATTCTTGAGTGTGGTTGCAAAGCTTTCACAAGTTAGATCTAAAACTTGAAGGTTTCACATTTCAAAGCTTAAAATTTCAATTTTTCTTTCCTTATTTTCCTTTCATGGTTTCGGCCAAATGGCAGAAGGAATGAATGAATGAGGCTTGATGATGAGGGTTTGAATATGGGTTGTAAATCCATCACAAGTTAGGCCTCTAAAGCTTGAACATTCCATTTAATGAAAAACTTTAAAGAATAATGTTTTTATCTTGAGGTTTGAATATGAAATATGTATTTTTTT